>OX393569.1:6735007-6754652 GCA_947652115.1 Blastomussa wellsi
TTGGGCTGTCATGGCGAAGGACCTTCTCAAGTTGAATGTAGTAACTAGCTGTATGTGTGCTGTAGGCGGTTTCTGGGTAAGCATGCATTCATGGCCTGGGACTGAGGCCCTAGCAACGGTCCCTGGGAGAGTTGTCCAGCGAACTACCCGTTCCCGAAATGATGCAGCTGCCGCCATTGGGTCAAAATCGGGCGAAATCTCCCAATCAGGTACCTGGAATTGCTGAATACATTGTCTTTTGGATGGCGGCTAAAGGGAAAACATAGAAGACAAAAAAAAAGAAGAAACGAAGAAAAACGGGTGAGAACCAGAGTCCCCCAGGGACCAGCGAAGGGCAACAGTCCCGGCGCAACTGCAAGAGTCGGGCACAAAGGGCTTTAGAGAGCCCTGGGACAATTGACCCCACTGGACTTAAGGGACGAGAGGCATCTAAGCGTAAAAATGCACAGAAAAAGGGGGTACAACAGATAATTTATTTGGACACATTTTATTTCAGCTCAAATAGCATACGAGGAGAAAAGGTGTACACGAAAAAAAAATACTTCAAATTAAATCAAAGTCAATTAGAGGTCTGACGGCAGTTTCGGGCCATGTGCCCAAGACGGTGACACTTGTAACACCTGACATTTCTTGCCGTTGACCTCTGGGTACCCCCAGCCCCGGGGTATGGCCATTCCTGAGGGGGCCTGGGGTATGTTGGAGCACCATTTCCGGATTGCTGATGGGATACCACGGGCTTGTACATTTTGGCGACAGTCTTGGCGACTTCCTTCTCGATGTCGCTTCCCAAGATGTGTGTCACGAGATCACCCAGTCTAGGGCCGGGAGGCAGCTTCTTGCAATTAGTAAGAACCGCAGTATACTTTCTGAGATCAGGGTGTGCTGAACGGCGACCAACATCCTCCAGATGCTCCAAGGCCCCAATTAACGCGTAGGGGTCAAAAGCTTTGGGTGGACGGGATGCTAGCTGACGGACCATCAGCAGGGCCTGATCGACCATTGATGTCTGAGCTGCCTGCACTACTTGATCGCGGAGCTGTCTAACTTGATCCTAAGCAAAATACAAAGATTGGCGTTTAGTCGGTTATAAACAGAATTCACGTCTCTATTACTCACATCAAACACTCAAGTCAGCCAATCCCGACAGCAAGGTTTATATTTAGTATAAACAACCCCTATTGGATTACACAACACAACATCAAAATCCCTAGTGAGGAAATATGGTAACTCGGAAACTGAGCGAGGCTATAAATTTACCCACCCCTCAAAAATGATGAGTTAACCTCAAGCACATAAGGAACAGGACCGCGAGCAGCATTCATGCTAAGGCAGAGTAATCACAAGCCCAAATAAACAATAGGCGAAGCACCCGAATCTCAATTATCGGGATCTGCAAAAAAAATTTGACGAAGAAACAAATTCAGTATTTAGGACTGGATTAAGTGGATTCCATAAACAGGCTCCAAGTAGTTTAACAAGACTGATTAACAACAATGAGCGTGTCCAGTCATAGAGTAAAATCAATCGAGTACAGAGTTCAGATACCAGTAAAATAATCTTGCCTAGACGGCACCAGAGATAAATTAAAATGCATTCCCAGCCCGAGAGGCCTAATGATACGTTTCAATTCACCGACTACGAAGCTCAGTTGGCACCAGCCCCACCTAACTGGGACATAATATAACTTCACTTAACGCATGTCCAGCCCGAGAGGCCCAAACAGGAAAAGTTTCCGAGAAAGCAGAGTACAGTAGAAATGGCTAAACACACCTAAATATAGCATCGGCACCATATCCAGTAAACATGTCCGGCCTGCGAAGCCCAAACTAAATTAATTTCCATGAATACGAAATGAAGTAAACACCAAACATACCTTAATGGCACCTGAAACACATTTAGTAAATGTGCCCGGCCCGAGAGGCCCCAAACAAAATAAATTTCCCCGAACACGAAGTCCAGTAAAACGCCAAACATACCGAGATGGCACCTGAAACACATTCAGTAAACGTGCCCAGCCCGAGAGGCCCACACTAGAATTAATTTCCCTGAACACGAAGTCCAGTAAACGCCAAACATACCTAAAAGGCACCTGAAACACATTCAGTAAACGTGCCCGGCCCGAGAGGCCCAAAGAAACATTCTTCGCCGAACACCGAGTTCAGCAGTGACCAAAACAAGCATACAGATATAGCGAAGCGGTGAACCGAAATATAGTAAAGCAACTAACATGACCCAAGACCAAACTGCGACTATAAACAAGATGAATAAGGGATATTTACCTCTAAAGTCATAGCTTGCTGCGGTTGCGCTTGCTGAGCTGGTTGTTGTGGCCGTTGAGGTTGTGCCGGAGCCGGAGCCAGTGGAGCCGGTGGAGCTGGTGGGGCCGGCGGACGTGGAACTTGAGCCATAAACGAGAGAACAGTAAACGAACAAGCTTCGAACTGGCGGCCGTGAGTTTACGGGAAAACAGGAGGACACGAGGTGGAACAACGCATATTTATACTCTTGAATATATTAACCAGAGCGAGTCACATACTTTCCGTTACATTCCAGCGCTTAATCAGCTCCCGTTGGGAACATTGGCCAGTCTGAATAGTATCAGACATTATATAAATGGGTTTGCCAGAAATACTGAGATTTTCAACTGTTTCTTCAAAATATTTTAAAACTGTTTCAGGAGAATTATGCTGCCTATATATTACTCCACAAATAATATTTGCTGCGTTAGTGAAATGTATTTCTACCCACAGGGCTTGAAAAGCTTCATTAGAGGTCTTTTCAATGACTTCATACTTGAAATGTGAGTCAATGTACATCCCGACACCTCCAGCAGAAAGAGGCGTCGGGACGTATTCAAAATTATACCTTGTTATGTTTGGGTTGAAATCAATAAAATTTGAATTTGTAATTCTAGTTTCGGTCACTCCAATGATATTAAAATGAAAGTCGAGTTCGTTTAATAGATGAGTTTGTAAATTTTCGAGATTACTTTTTAGACTACACACATTGTTGTGAAAAAGTGTCAATTGACTTCGAAATACCTGTTTGTTTAATTTATTCGTTAGTAAACTAAAACTAAGAGGAGAATAATATTTGCATCGAACGGGACGAACAGATGAATATTCTAAGTCACTATTATTTACATTATCAGCGTTAAGACCAAAAAGGTCGATATCATTAAGAGTAGGCAAGCGATCGAGATACTTTTTACTTGGAAGATTTTCTATCGGCATTAAATTATTAAAAGAAACATGGCATAGGCGTATATTTTGACCATTGTAAGGCAATTCACGAAAAAGTGCCTTATTGAGTTTAGTTTGAGCTGAATTTGGCATTGTTATTCAAGAGAGATTCACATTATGTAAGACGTATACTTTACGTAGTTAAATGTACTTAGCTTAACTGTCCTTGTTCGTCTTGGGCGTATCTAGCAAGGTCTCCTGAAGTGCGAACTTTCAGCAGCTTAGAACCTTCATCCGCTGAATAACGAAGGGAGATAGATCCATTTCTCGCCCAGCAAAACTGATAACCGTATTTCAATTTAAATTCCTTTGCATCTGAGTATAGCTGCTGCAAACGAGGTGTGAGGTGGTCCAAAAGGAGAACATTAGACATATCAGTTCCCTCGTGAAGACCAATAGTGGACGGATCTACAGATCTTCCCTCTTTCCTCTTCGACATCACTTCATTCCTTGCCAGTCTGCGAATAAACTTGCAAACAATTGGCTTCGGCCCGATACGAGAAGTGTCTCGAAAAGACACTCTATGGGCTATATCAATATCGCGTATTGAAACTTCAGCGTCCATGCTATTGAATAAGTTAACACAAAGGTTGCTTGTATCCTGTGCCTTCTCTCGATCGCTAAGCTCAGGGACTCCTAAAATCTTTATATTGAAAGAGTAACTATATTCCTGGAACTCTTCAACAGCTCCTTCCAGTTCCCCGAGACTTTCTTCAATATCATCAAGCCGTTTACGGATTGCTCTAAGCTCGCTTTGAATGTCGCTTTCGCTCTCATGGAGCCAACTTAAGCTTCTTTCGGTCTCTAATTGCACCTCGCGGGAAGATCCGCCATTATATTCCTTCGATGCTTGTTCTTGGACCTCAACTCTCTCTTCTAATCTCTTGATATCTTTTCGTGCATTCTCTAATTGCTTCTTCAGACTATCATTGCTTTTTTTCAGTGATTTTATTTGGTCAGAGTGACCACTTTTTGCCATTTTGGCCGGTTAGCCTACTTAGCACTTCGGTTAGCCTACGTAGCACTACGGTTAGCCTAAATTAGCTTTAGGATTTCTGCATGGTAATCCATCGTCCCAGGGTCGAGACTTTAATTTGGGGTCGGACGCAAGATTCGCACGGCTGTTACGTCCGCCATTTTGGATGGGGGGATGCGTAGAAGGCTGGAGCGAGTCAGAATAGAAGTTGGCAGTCTGAACGTGACTTTAAGGCCAAATACGCGACCAATTCTCGCCCATTAAAAACGTCTACACGGCGGGCTAGTAATATGAGAATGCTGACTCCTGTCCACTACAGTAAACTTATAGTAAGTAAGTTAACAAGTAATATGGGGATGATGCAAAATATGACTTTAAAAGAAAAATTAAAAACGTACTTTTCGACATCCTGACTCTGGAAGACTCTTACCTTGATATACGAAACATCATTCAAAAGGTCAAGCTTTCTTAAAAATTTATTATATCTTTAGAATTATATAGTGCAGTCTTAATAGTATTATTCCAGATTTAGATCTATTAAGAATTTCTGTAAAAATAAGATATCTTATTGCGCTTTCTCCTAACATGGTACTAATTAACAAACAAACTTTATTTTGTCGTGAAAAAGGTTGTTGTTGTTCATCGTGGTATAAAGTATAGTAATTAAGGAGTTATCGTTTGTCTCACGATGTAGTCACTTGTGATGTGGACCGCGACGTTTCGGCTGCATACTGCTAGCCTTCATCAGGCGATAAGGTCGACTGGCTACGTGCAGCTTTATAAAGCATGGTGCTGCGCTGTGATTGGTTGGTTTTCAACAGCTGTGATTGGTGTGTTTCGATCCTCGCTGATCCTAGACCAGTTAGTTGTTTCATCTTAAGAACATCAACAGGGATAGTGGAATCGAGATTCCTGAGGCTTGGATGTCCACGATCAAGAAACACAAGAACGAGAGAACTGCACACAGGCGAACCGCCGAGGGAACAACTAACTGGTCTAGGATCAGCGAGGATCGAAACACACCAATCACAGCTGTTGAAAACCAACCAATCACAGCGGAACACCATGCTTTATAAAGCTACACGTAGCCAGTCGACCTTATCGCCTGATGAAGGCTAGCAGTATGCAGCCGAAACGTCGCGGTCCACGTCACAGGTGACTACATCGTGAGAAACGATAATTCCTTAATTACTAAACTTTATTTTATAATTTATACACTCGTACATTTATCTTCTTGATTTCCTGTAAACTTGTCTACCTACTCTCTTTCGGTACGAAATGACCCACCTAGATTAGCATCTACTACCTGTGGGCATGTCCAATTTCTAAACATTACCTATTAGAAAAATAAAGAACTGAACTCGTGGCCTCGTGTATCCACAGAACCGCTTGTCCCGCTTAGCCGGCTGGCCCTGGGCACTAGTATAAAGTGGCTCTAGGGAGGTACGATTTGATTGCCTAGAATCTAACAAAGGGAGTCCAATCACATCAACCGTTTTAAAATCCCTCTGTCGTACGATAGGTTAAAACGGCCGATGTGATTGGACTCCCTTAGTTAGATTTCAGCCAATTCTCTACTTGCACAAATCCCATAATACACCCTTTTTACCAACCGAAATTTTGCATAATCCTTGTTTGCAATTTCCCCTGGGACATGAAGATGTCTTAAGGGAAATCTAAAACAATGCCTATGCAAATTTTTTTGGGGTAGAAGCGGTGTATTATGGGATTGTGCAAGTAGAGAATCAAATAGTTTGTCCCCAGAGCCACTCGTTTCTCGTACACAGGTTCCAGCCGGCTAAGAGAGACAACTTAACACAAATATTTGTTTTTTTCCCATTTTTTACAGCTTTGGGTGTAAATATCGCTCAAATATCACTGGAATAGTCTACAACAACGGGATGGCGGATTTCTCGACCCCAGGCCAGCTCAACCCTGATGAAATTGCACCAATCAAGAGCAACTTTATCAAATCCGGAAAAAGACCACAGTCCTCTATTAGCCCTGTTATTTTTACAGACGCAATTGGCCGAGTGAGACTGGTGGCTGGTGCCTCTGGAGGACCCCATATCACGACAGCAGTTTCTCTCGTAAGTTTAATTTTTGCGTGTACTAAATTACTCATGTATAGATTATGGCAACGAAACATCTGAAGCATGAATTTAGCGCGTGAGCAGACCCTCCTGTTTGAGTTTCGCGCTACTCTCATATAGTATAAACAACTTTAAAATATGGAATAAAAGAATAGGTTTAATAGTAGGCGTATTTCCAAGTAGTGTCCATCGGTTAAAGGGGCAGTCTCGCGCTATTTTTAGTAACACATCGAAAATCCAAGGGACGCTTTTCGGTTAACAGAAGCGCCATGATAATAATAAAAATCCTTTGAAAGACTATCGTAATGTATAGAAATTGTTTATAGATGTTTTTGCTGGCGGATGGCCAAGATCGAGATTTGTGCCAACTTGAAAATATCGGGCCGACGTTTTCAAGTATTCCTATTGCATCTCATATGAAATCAGCACTACAATATTTTGCCTCGTTTTTCTGTTCTGAATTCACTTGATGTTATAAAATTAGTGATTTAATTACGAAGGATATCAGTATTGACTGAGGCGTTAGAAGTTTAAATTGAACTAAATTCTGACCAAAATCGTGATAACCCCCACGATATTTCCTCTTTAAGTTGATTTTGAATTTGAAGTTGGCTTAACTGCGTAATATTAGCTCCAAGAGAAGCCACAAAACACGACCAAATGGTCATAACCTCACCAGGAGATATGCTGAGAATTTTTTCTCCTTACTTTGCAGGCTGTTGTTAACGAGCTGTGGTTGTCACGTGGGATTTCCAATGCTATCGATGCTCCACGAGTCCATCACCAACTCTTTCCAAATACGGTCATCATCGAAAAGCCTCCTTACACCATCCCTCAGAGGATTCAAGACGGTTTGAGAGCCCGCAAGCACAATATCACAGAAGAAACTGCCTTTGCCGCTGTACAGGCGATAGTTCGAGACCTGGATAAAGAAATTTATGGGAAAAGTGACCCGAGGAAATATGGATGGCCGGATGGATTCTAAATAACAACATTGGAGATCCTATCTGATCTAAGTTTAAAAACTGGCGTAGAACAATTGTCAGTTTTCATTTGTCCCATGATGCAATTTGAAGGAAACTTTGTTCCTAGTAAAGGGAACTTCATGTTACATTTACAGTAAGCGGGGCCACCCAGACAAAGTTAACCAATCACAGGGCAGAATGAGAACAATAGATTCCAACATTTTCGATTTGAACCAATCAAATGTCGGGTACTAAAACAAGGAAATCTGTGTGAAAAAACTTTACGGCAAAAGCTCCTGGTGATGAATTTGGTTATTAGTTTATCATATTCTTGGTTTCGTTTATTAGAAGTTTAGGCAGTAAATTTAAGCTAAATTTCTGACGATCTTTTTTTTAAAGCTTCTGTCAACGGTTCTGTGCGCTGTGTTGAATTTCGAGCACACGAATGGTTTCTCACGACGAGCGCTCGTATATCAAGGTTATTCAGTTCAGTGTTTGTATATCTTGGAAACGGCAAACTATGTCACACCTCAAATGTTCCGTTTTGAGTGTATTCATTGTCTTCTATTGACCTGCAGAATCATCGGATTTACAATGTCGAAACCCGCCCCAAAAAATAACCCTTTCCCTTTCTGGATATTTTCAAAGTTGTACTGTCAAAACTCCGGAGTTTTAAAAAGGGTGACGCTGTATATCGGATGTTACTAAAACGAGGAATGGGGAATGGGGAATGGGAAATTGAAATGGGAAAACTGAAAATGGGAAATTGAAAATGGTAAAGTAAAAGACTGGTTAACTGTAAATAAGACATGAAATTCTTTCGCTAATGTGTGATCAGATTTGCATATACCTTTCTCAAACTCATTAATTATTCATACGGTTATAAGCCAATCGGAGTGCCCCATTTTGGTCAGGTGCATGTATCTTGATACCCAATGAAAATCTAGATTAAGATCACTCCAGTTAGTTCAAAAACTGATGAAAACGCTGATCAAGAAACTTCAATTTTAATTAGTCGTAATACTAAATACAGTATATTTGCAAATTTGCTGCTTCAACATTACTTACAACAACAATACGGCAACACATTATTTGCTCACAAACTCCTTCTCCTCCTTCTTGCACGTAATGTGAAGCCCTTCTCGAACGCCATCTTCCATCTCGGCATCTAAGCAAAGTAGGAACAGGACAAACCTTCGAAAAAGAGAAAAACAACACACCAAATTCAATTCCCAAAACAGTGCATTTTAAAATTCTGAACAATGCGGTCTAAAAGTTGTCAATTACCTTGTCACTAGCGTCTAGAGGATTCAAAGCTTCGGATTCATTTTTCTCCTCCAAATAGTGCTTGAGAGCACAAATGATACCATAAACAGTCTTGGGAGGGTATCTTCCACCGGACTTTTTAGCTACCTCCATCACGAATTTTGAAAACCAAAGAAGATTTAAGAACGCGAAATCGTTGTGATCCGGACTCGCGCTCCATCACGAGGCGAAATGTTAATCTACCAAAAAACCCGCCCGCATATTAAATAATCCTTTCATTTACCACGAATAAGAAACAAATAATAACCTATTGCGCACGCCTTCTACTAAATTTTCACACTAGTTTGAGAAGTCATGTCAAAAACTCATGTTTCGTGTTTCATCAGGGATTCCAAACACCTCGAAACCGAAAAAATGGTGTCAAAAATCATAGCCCAGCAGTGATTTGGATTTTCTCTGTTTGGGTAAGCGCTAGCTAAGACAGCTGCTAAGGTATTCCAATTTGCAAATAAACTTTATAAAAAGTTTGGGCTGCCGGTCATTTTAAATAGCCACAGCGAAAAATAACAAGTTACAATGCCTTTCACTGGATTCGAAAAAAATACTGCCTTGAGCTCGTTCAGAGATCATCTACAGAAAATATAAAATACACATTTCAAACTACTCCGAGAAAATTTTATTTGGGTAATCTATTCCTCTTGGAGATCTTCCTTTTGTATGAAACAGAAAGCGCGACGGCCAAGAAAATTAATTTCGTTGTTTTCTCCTACACAGGAATTGTCGCTTTCTCTTTGCTGTTAATCCTGTGCTGTTGCTGTCGAAGGCCAGTATTAGTTTTTGAAGTATAGTGGCCATTTAGACCGTAAAATTACCCTGAAAATAAATAAAGCGGCTGTGGAAAAACACCATAGCTGCGACAAACGTACGAGATGGGCCGATCAGATAGCATGTGCGAGGCAGCACTTGTCATTTCATGATCAGTTTCGCTTTAAAATTATAAAAGATGGCCATGGGAAAGCCTAAGAAACCTAAAAATAAAATACGCAAAATTTCATCTAACAGAAGCAGAAAGACATAAAAAGCAATACAATACGTGTATTAAAATATTTCAACTCTTATTTATAATTGACAATAAAAAAATTGTCATTGCAAATTTCCCATTTTCAGTTTTCCCATTTCAATTTCCCATTCCCCATTCGCCATTCGCCATTCTCCGTTTTAGTAACATCCTTGAATATCTGTTTCGAGCAAAAAGTTCAATTGGAGAATTTTTTGTTCGCCACGCACTTCGAGAAGATATGGCCATCGCCAGGGTCATCGCGTTTAACAAGCCATTCATGAACAGCCGACACTCTTCCTCACAGCTTTGGCTTTCAAATTTTCTTCTCTTTGGGTATAGTGCTGTCAAAACCAAAAGCGTCGAATTAGAATATCACGGAAATCGAAGACCACACGCTAACCTAACGAATTGTTCACGAGCGCAGCGAATAAATATAAACTTCTTTTCTTGTTTTTCAAGTCCGCCACTCACCGGTCGTCGCATTGATTTATTTTATGCTGTTTGGAATCAGTCTTCAATTCTTGGAATCTCGTGTATTTATTTTCCAAATCGTTCCTTGGAATGTACAACAAGCGACACTACTCAAAAACAAACTGAAGATTGACGCCGTTAGCGAGAACTTCATTCGAGAAGCCGATTTTGTTTTCAAGTTTGTGAAAACCGCATATGGCGGTCGCGTTCACTGTTCAGTTCAGAGTGCCGGTGGAGTTTCTTTTTCAGCCCTTTCAATGACCTCGCATACTTCCAAATCAGAATCTTTTCTGAGTGAAAACTACTCGGAAATAAAAGGCTTGAACTAAATTCCAGTGCCGCGAAGTATTTTCACTCATCACGAACGAAAAAGTTGCGATTTCATTGTTTTGTACCCGACATTTGATTGGCTCAAATAAAAAATGTTAGAATGTATTGTTCTCATTTTGCCCTGTGATTGGTTAAATTTGTCTGGGTGGCCCCGCTTACAGAAGTTTCACTGTAACCAGGATAAACCGAATACACATAAATCACAAATAGATTAGTCAGACATCGACAGACAACGAAGTATTTTATCTGTGAATTCCGTATTTATCTCCAGTAAGAGCCAATCCTAGTGATTAACTCGCTGAACACCTCTCTTTCATTTTAAGCTTGCGGAAAACGACGTTGGATGAACGTTTCACCAGGCATACTACGCTACTCAGTGTTATGCTTTGTTTGTTCGTTTCTTTAGGGACGGATCCTCATCTTTTAAGGGGGGAAGGCTGGGGGTGGGGGGGGTTGAGCAATTACCGATAAAAATAATCCTGTATAAGTAAAAAGCACTAAAAAATATCATGCATAGCGGGTCACGCAACCCGGCGGGGGCAAAAACTGCCACCCCCACGTCAGGTCCTACGCACGTTAGCAGCATTATCGTTCGCGGTCCTTTATTTCCAGTTTTCCCTTCTTCTTTTCCATCCCTTATGCCTCCTTCGTTAAAACTGTCACGCAAAGCGAAAACGAATCGGTTATCTTGTGCAAACTGCAAGGTTCTAAAGCCTGGTTCACACTGGCGACATAAGACACATATGTGTTTGTTAACGACATGGACATAATGACATAAAGAAAAGAACAATCTTTTCCTTATGTCGTGATGTTCATGTAGCTTTATGTCATTATATTCCTACGATGTTATGTGGGACTTATGTCCCTAGTGGGAACCCGGCTTATTAAGTGACACCTGTTACGCAAAAAAGGCATAGATGTGGCATTGCTGCTACAAACCTACTTCTGAGCTATGCAAATACAAACTTAATTTTTTGTGTGACGTGAACTTTGAAACCATTGCAAACTTGTTGCATAAAAAGATCAATATCAACTGTATCCTTTAAAAAAAATTTTGTCAAGTACTGTCTAGATCAACTAATAAATTCACAGAAGCAACATTCAAAGAAATGTATGAGAATCTATGAAAGTAACCGATGATACATTACCCCGAGCGTAGGAGGGGGGGGGGGGTTGAAAGAAAATAATAGGAGATGGCTGGGATGATGTGTATAAAGTTAAAAAGAAATATTAAAAAAATGGTTTATCATGTACCCTCCTCAGTGTAATGTTGGTTATAACAAAGGTAACGAATTAGCAAATAAACCAACCACTCTTTAAAAGTCTTCCGTTTATTATCATCACGCATTTTTAATGTAACAGCATAATCAAAATTAAAGATTCCTGAATAATTTTTAAAAATCTTTAGTTTTTAAAAACAATCAAGACAAAGTTGAGAAAAATGTTATTATAGTTTATTTATTCTTCCCTAATTGTGAAACAGTTTTTCTACTTATTTTACATCAAATTAAGAATTGAAATATCTCAATACTTTACAACACTAAACTTTAAATTCTTGCAACTAATCTCATACAATTTACTTTTGTACCCAAACATTACATTTGCTACATAAACTTAAATATTAATTCCGTAAGAGTATATTTCAAGAATCGATATTTACATAAGTTCAGCCCACGAGTTATTCTGCCAAGCTTCAATTAAACAATTAAACCCCATGACACTGTCAAGGTATATATGTCACATGCGAAAAAAGATAACAAAAATTCCGATCCATTTGCCAGCTCTTTCGATTGCTGCAAGGCTTCAACAATTTACAGCTTACTAGTAGACTAGCATGGCCTTGAATAAACGGCCAAAAGTTGACAAAGAGCTTTAAATCAATTTAAATGTAACTGCTGTAACTGGAAAATGGGATCGGAAATCAATGAGGAAACTGATTGACATTACATCACAATTGAGTGGATATCATCTCTACTTAAAAATTTGAATACGACCGTTCCAGTAGTCAGTCACAACTATATTACCATCACTAAGAACTGCTGTAGAGACTGGGCGATTGAACTCTCCTCTCCCGCTCCCTTTTCTTCCAAACTTTGTTATAAACTTTCCACTCAGTTGGAGCACCTGTACTCTGTGATTGTTTGAATCACAGACCATCAGGTGTCCTGCCTTGTTAACTGACAAGAACCAAGATTCATTAAACTCCCCGTTCCCCTCCCTTTCATTTCCAAATTTATACAGAAAATGACCATTTGTATCAAAAACGTTGATACAATGTTCACCCCTGTCTGACACTATAAGATACTTGTCATATTGAACACAGTGCATGGGAAAGGTGAAAGAACCCTCTCCACCAACCTTACGTAAAAACTGACCACTAGGAGAAAATATCTTGATTATGTTGTTACCTGAATCAGCAACAATTATATTTCCGTCACTGTCGACAGATACACCATAAGGATACTGCAGCTGGTGATCAAGACTTCCTTTGCTACTAAACATATTCAGGTATTCACCTTGCTCACTAAAAATTTGGACTCGGTGGTTATAACTCTCCGCTACTATAATATTTCCATTCTTACCAAAAGCTATCCCAACAGGATAGTCAAATTCTCCCTGTTTATTACCCTTTCTACCAAAAGATCTTAAGAGAGTTCCGTCACTACTGAATACTGAAACTCTGTGGTTAAAAGCGTCAGTAACTGCAATTTCATTCCGTTCATTAACTGCCACACACCAAGGACTATGAAGCATTCCAGCAGCTGAGCCTTCTTGTCCAAAAGAAAGCACAGGTTTGAACTGTCTGGGTTTCACCTGAACTGCGAAAGGGCTGCCGTGAACAGGTTCACCATTTGCTTTCACCGATGCTTTGCATTTTCCGGTTTCTTTGGCAAAATAGCTGATCTTGTAGCTACCATCTTTGTTATCCTGGACTCGTACTTCCGTCGCACAGTCCTGGCCCTGATGTTTTCTGATTTCCACTGTCACGCGGTCACGCTCTGCATAACATTGTTCTCCTTCAGCATTTCTTGTTGTCAAAACAAACTGTGCTTCAAGTCCAACAATCGCTTCACTGATTCCTTTTCCCTCAGCACTTGAATGATGAGCACTCGTCTTGCTGATGAATGATTCGAATGAGCCGATTCCTTCAGCGTTTGCCTTGTCTATCAATGTTTCGTTTTCAACAAAAATGAATTGACGAAGGCCTTCAAGGTCGCAGACTATTTGTTCTCCTTCATCGCTGACTTCTTCCTGAAATATTGCGTTCAATGACGGCTCATCTAAATGTACAATCTCAGCGCTTGTGCTTCGCATTAAAAGTGTTTCAGTTTTTTCAATCCCACTCTCGATCACTTTCACTTGGTTGTTCACCGCACATTGTTGAGTTCGGAGACGCGCGACAGATTCTTTAACTTGGATATCAACTTGATAGAATATTTCTTTCTTCTTCACTTCAATAACTGCCATCAAATTTTCAGCAAACCTGTCAACGTTTCGTTTCACGGCAGCGGCTTGTGATTCAATATGAATGCAGTTTTCGTCAAGTTTAGCAATTTTTTGTTTCTTCTGTTGCGCTTTTTGCCTTTGCGACTCAATTGCAGTTTTAACTTCTGACTTGCGTTCGTTTGCAGCTTTTTCCAGAAGTATCTTGCCGTGACCTTCGTGGTCTGTCAAAGCGCAAGCGTTGCAAATGGCAACTTCACAGTCTTTGCAAAAGAACTTCAACTCTTCCTTTTCGTGGTGTTTCTGTTGGCAAAATGCTGGTCGCTTTAACACCTCCTCGATGTCTTGATCTTGAAAATCTTTAAGCGCCAACACACGGTGTTCTTTATTAGCTCGCATTAAGTTATGCGCCGTAATACACTCGTCACACCAGAACGCACAACATTGAAAACAGTAGTACAAACTCTGTGCGCTTTTCTTGTCGCAATTTCCGCATTTCACACCAGTTGTACTGCACTCTTTGATGGCCAACACATCAAGCAAACTGTTGATGCGAAAGGTAGTGGGCAGGTCGTTCAGAGTTCCACTATTTGGGACTCTACTTTCTCTTCGGCATTCTGGGCATGTTATGATATCATGGCGGCCACTCGTTCGAAGAATTCCTTTCAAGCAATGAAGGCAAAAACTGTGCAGACATGGCAGCTGTTTTGGGTCTGTGAATGTGTTCATGCACACAGAACAGGATACTTCTTCGTGAAGGTTGTTTAGCAAGGTTTTTATATCCATGATTATAAGTGGAATACTCGGCAACGCCTCCGTGCAACAATGAAGCCTTGTGATCAGATATTTTGTTTCTCAGACGGATGTCTACAAAACGAAGACCGAAGATCGAAGACCGAAGACCGAAGACCAAAGACCAAAGACCGAAGACCGAAGACCGAAGACCAAAGAACGAAGATCTCCATTTTTTATAGTGATGTGAAATCAACGAGGTCTTCGTTTTGTAGAAAGGACCGCGTAAATCTATAAAACGAATACCCTCGCTTAAACGCTTTTTCAGACGCCAACTGATGCGAAATGAACGAGGTCTTCGTTTTTTAGAAAAGACTGCCTGAATCTATAAAGCGAAGACCCTCGCTTAAACGCTTTTTCAGACGCCAACTGATGCGAAATCAACGAGGTCTTCGTTTTGTAGAAAAGACCCCGTGAATCTATAAAGCGAAGACCCTCGCTTAAAAACTTTGTCAGACGCCAACTGATGCGAAATCAACGAGGTCTTCGATTTGTAGAAAGGAGTGTGTGAATCTATAAAGTGATAAGAATAATGACAGGCCTGCAACGGGCTCCCAACGTGATGTGGTTTAACTGTACATTACCTTCATATTTTTGCTCTGACGAGCGTGTCCTTTAGAGATTTACCACTTTTGTGGGATATTATTGGAGGATCTTTGAAGATGGAGTTCAGCAAAGCCTGATTTTGTATGAAATCCCAGTTTAGCATAAGTATATTTTTAAGATTTCGCACCGATGGGTGGTATGTTGTTACAAATGGCAAGATCTGTTTCTTTGATGTTGTTTTTTGTTGAAGGGCCGACTGTCTGTTGTTCAAAGTTGACTTCAGACAGCCTTGTTTGCATCATTTCTTCGGGATATCCACACGCTATGAGGCGTGCTTTGAAGTTTGCGATACTTTTGTTTGTTCTTAAAAGTCTCAAGGCTTCACCTTTAATAAAACCTCTTTTCACATCTGGTGGGTGGCTTGAGATGAAATGTGTGCACTGAAAAGTTTCAGTTGGCTTGTAACTGTGTCGAGGAATGTTGTTTCATTCTCTGAAATTTCAGCCGTAATTTTGATCGTAGCATGGAGATTGTTAGCTTGCTCAATAAACAGGGTAATTTCTTGTTTGTCGTTGTCATGTCCCAAAATGAGAAAATGTCATCGATGTACCGCTTCCATTCTCTCGCTTTTGTAGTGCTTTGAAGATGTTGGCAAATGCAACTGCCATTTTTGTACCCATTGCGGTTCCATGGGTCTGGAGAAAATTGTTTTCCATGAATTGGAACGAGTTTTCCTTGAGGATAAGGCCAAGCATATCTTTGAGGTAGTGGGACGGGATTGGAGGGTTATTGTTGTGAAATTTTTCGTATGCTTTGCATACTGTTCTAATACCGTATTCTTGCGGTATATTAGTGTACAAGCTTGTAACATCCATAGATACTAGGACACTGAGTAAGCGGTAATAGAAAGTGCGCTGATAACTCAACTTTGACTGCCAAAGATGAACTGGATAACCCCTACATCTGAAACATTTTCTTCACGACATACAGATGCAAAGCTTCACTCGATTATTCATGATTTAAAACTAAGTAAGAGCTGAATATGTTTACATTCTGTTTTCCAATTATCGCCTCATGTAGCACCGTACGTGATCAAAACAATGACACATGCACAAGTGTGTTTTCTTCCAGTACGATACTGGCCAGGAAAGAACTATATACTCCCGGGTATACTTAAGAGCGGTTACTTGAAGCTGTTCAGTCGGCGATAAAGAACGTAGCACTAAAAAATAATTTCTAGTTTCTGTGTTTATTTGAAATTCGCGATCTTTTCCGTTGTAAGGTATGACGTATGAGTCTTTTGTTTGTTATCCAACCAGTGCAACGTCCAGCCTTCCTTCTCTCCTGTTCCCGTCTCCCCTCCCCTTAGAAAGGCCTGGCTTAGGCTAAATGCAACTAAAAAGTTGTCGCATAGGAAGGAACTCGTTTCTATATTGAAAGTGAAAAAAGTTCGTACATTCAATTTTGACCCAAATAACGCGTCTTGTTTGCAAAAATACAGCCTTAGCATTTTTCTCTTACAGTCCGCGGCTTACAGTTTTTACGCACTACCTATGTTTTTTGGTTCTCTCGCTTGCCACTTCAGCGAACATCTGAACGTTTGACAAAGCGTTTAAGCCAGGGTTTTCGTTTTATAGATTTACGCGGTCCTTTCTACAAAACGAAGACCTCGTTGATTTCGCATCAGCTGGTATAAAAAATTAAGATTTTCGTTTTTTGGTCTTCGTTCTTCGGTCTTTGGTCTTCGGTCTTCGTTTTGTAGACACCCTTATCAGACTGTAACATTACCCAATCACAAAGAGGTTTGTCCCGCTGTCCGAATTATAATGATCTCCTATATTTCTAAGAATTTAAACCATATAAAATAGCGTGGCATGACATGCAATAGATTGAATCAGGAATCCTAAACGGCCGTTGTTGTATCTCGGGCGTCTTTTAACTAATCCCCCCTCCTGATCAGACCCCTTCCCCCCCCCCTCCCACCCACCTCCTCCCTCTCGTGGGCGTACTAGCCCTGGTCGGGGTCAGTTTTTTGGTGCCTCTCTCTGGGGTTGAGGTATAAGCTGCGCCGGATTTACATTCAGACAAGATGGGGGATAGTGTAGAAATATCCTAGTCTCTTTAAGGCTTCCGAAAATGGAATAAGCTCCGGAAGAATAGGTCGCTTAGCCTGACGCAAACTTTACTTACCCCTCCCCCGCTCCACACACGTCCCTTATTGCTACTAGAGAAAATCACTGCAACCCTTCAAATGCTTGTTAAGCCCCCATTCCAAAGTTTTTGGCGCTGGCCAAAAACCGAACCGAGCGCCATGAAAAGACTATTAGCAGTAGTTTCTTGGACAAAGCAAATGAAATGGTGTGTACGTTTGGATTCACGCGTTCGTCACACAGTCATGGCTTAATTTAACATTATTCTCCCGGCCGCAGCATTTGTTTTATTGTCAAAAACGAAAGTCCACCAATCGTTTCACTATTCCCGCTTTCTCTTCATCAGTGGATTGATGACTTTAAAATCCATGATTAAATGTTCAAGCGGAAAACAAAAAACAGTTTGGAACAATAAACGCCTCAGACAATGAAGCCTTGTGATCGATAGGCTTGACATATTGTCTGACTTCTTAGAATTGTTTACACCAAGCACCAAAATTTCTGAGAATTTAAATCATAAATAGCGTGACCTATGCGACTACATAGATTGCGAAATTCAAAGGCATGAAGTGTTCTGCAATAGCCTCTCTGTAACAGTTTGTATATTTTATTTACTGTGTTCTCTCTTTGTTGTCCCAACCACTTATTTCAGGTTTTTGATTTTCAGAATAAATCATAAACCAAAGAGCTTTAGATTAGTTATCATGCATCATGTGGCCAAACATCTCATGTTGAAGATTAATTCAAAACATATTAAAATGTCTAGAAAATGTTACCTGTAAACACGCCAAGAATATACAAACGCCATTACACTTACAAATACCTAACCTTTCAGTTTTATCGGTTTTAATATACTGAAGAAAGACGAAGCAAAAAACAAAAGGCACAAAAATAACCCTAGGGGAGGGGGCCTGCGCATGTATCAGCAAAGTTTCCGGGAAACGGGAAGAAAGCGTCCAACACTTGCAACAAGACGAACTTGATTTTGAACGGTCTCCATTGGATAGGGTCAAGAAATCATAATGGCAGGCATCAAATGCAGCAAAGGGTCAGTACTATGTTGTATTATCTCTCTTATCAACTTGTGCTCAAATAATTATGCGCAAAGTGATATATGGAGCTTCTATAAATTGGAAATTATACACTGATCAAAGATTGCCAAGTGCACGTCTCTTTAGTCGGAGTGGTCGGCTCAGATGTCTGACACTAGACTGCGATTCATTTGGAAGAAAACAAATCAAACCGAAAATGATGCTGCAAAGGAAAAGTACGGTAAAGAGTTGGTGGCGATTCCCATTTTACGGAGAGCAATTTGAGCGTTCACTTGTCGGACGAACCACGAACGAACCACGTGTTTAAGTGCAAAACTGCATAATTCTTCGAATATTCAAAGTATTTGTTTATTAAGTAATTTCAATTTTAGCACTGTGGCACTGATGAAGCAATGTTTGGTCGCATTTTAATGAAGTTGCTCAGCGTTTCGCCGCAAGTCAAAATTCAACAATTCAACTAAGTCCAAGTTTACCATTTTGTTTGAAGACAAATCAGCATTGCATGGAAACCACTTGGTCGCCCATATTTCTCTCTCTGACTAAGAACAGTACTTAACTGTGCTTTACATATATTATTTATAATTTTGTCATGACTTTAGCTAGACTTTATCAATCATGTTTTGCAAATTGATATTACAGAAGGTCATCGGCCGGTCACGGTCGATTTCAACAACATTTTCATTGACCTTTGATAACGTAGCCTGCGTTGCAGCCGGACGTGTCACATAATCCTCGGTATAGTATAGACTTTACCGGCGGTTTTGTCCGTCTGCGACGCAGGCTAGAGATAACGGTGAGTCTACTGGAGATCGATTTCGGCGCTTTTCCTTTGATCGATGGATCAGCGCTGTCAATCAGTTGATTACACAATACCCAATCCATAGTAAGAAATTCATGGTCATCTCGACAAAATAAATTATTGTAGAAACAAAATTATACTAAAATCAGCCTTTTTTTCTTTTGTAGGAGAATAATTGCGGGAAGCATATGCATTTTGGTGGGAAGCATTTTGGCGGTTGGAGGTTGGCTCACCTATTATTTTCTAACAAAAGACTCTGATCATTCATCTGGTGGAGTCATCCGGTTAGCCTACGTAGCACTTCGGTTAGCCTACGTAGCACTACGGTTAGCTTTAGGATTTCTGCATGGTAATCCATCGTCCCAGGGTCGAGACTTCTTTGGGGTCGGACGCAAGATTCGTACGGCTGTTACCTCCGCCATTTTGGATGGGGGGATGCGTAGAAGGCTGGAGCGAGTC
>OX393569.1:6754852-6822352 GCA_947652115.1 Blastomussa wellsi
ATTGTTTGCAATTTCCCATGGGACATGAAGATGTCCCTAGGGAAATCTAAAACAATGCCTATGCAAATTTTTTGGGGGGTAGAAGCGGTGTATTATGGGATTGTGCAAGTAGAGAATCAAATAGTTTTTCCCCAGAGCCACTCGTTTCTCGTACACAGGTTCCAGCCGGCTAAGAGAGACAACTCAACACAAATATTTGGTATTTTTTTCCTATTTTTTACAGCTTTGGGTGTAAATATCGCTCCAATATCACTGGAATAGTCTACAACAACGGGATGGCGGATTTCTCGACCCCAGGCCAGCTCAACCCTGATGAAATTGCACCATCCAAGAGCAACTTTATCAAACCCGGAAAAAGACCACAGTCCTCTATTAGCCCTGTTATTTTTACAGACGCAATTGGCCGAGTGAGACTGGTGGCTGGTGCCTCTGGAGGACCCCATATCACGACAGCAGTTTCTCTCGTAAGTTTAATTTTTGCGTGTACTAAATTACTCATGTATAGATTATGGCAACGAAACATCTGAAGCATGAATTTAGCGCGTGAGCAGACCCTCCTGTTTGAGTTTCGCGCTACTGTCATATAGTATAAACAACTTTAAAATATGGAATGAAAGAATAGGTTTAATAATAGGCGTATTTCCAAGTAGTGTCCATCGGTTAAAAGGGCAGTCTCGCGCTATTTTTAGTAACAGATCGAAAATCCAAGGGACGCTTTCCGGTTAACAGAAGCGGCATGATAATGATAAGACTATCGTAATGTATAGAAACTGTTTATGGATGTTTTTGCTGGCGGATGGCCAAGATCGAGATTGGTGCCAACTTGAAAATATCGGGCCGACGTTTTCAAGTATTCCTATTGCATCTCATATGAAATCAGCACTACAATATTTTGCCTCGTTTTTCTGTTCTGAATTCACTTGATGTTATAAAATTAGTGATTTAATTACGAAGGATATCAGTATTGACTGAGGCGTTAGAAGTTTAAATTGAACTAAATTCTGACCAAAATCGTGATAACCCCCATGATATTTCCTCTTTAAGTTGATTTTGAATTTGAAGTTGGCTTAACTGCGTAATATTAGCTCCAAGAGAAGCCACAAAACACGACCAAATGGTCATAACCTCACCAGGAGATATGCTGAGAATTTTTTCTCCTTACTTTGCAGGCTGTTGTTAACGAGCTGTGGTTGTCACGTGGGATTTCCAATGCTATCGATGCTCCACGAGTCCATCACCAACTCTTTCCAAATACGGTCATCATCGAAAAGCCTCCTTACACCATCCCTCAGAGGATTCAAGACGGTTTGAGAGCCCGCAAGCATAATATCACAGAAGAAACTGCCTTTGCCGCTGTACAGGCGATAGTTCGAGACCTGGATGAAGAAATTTATGGGAAAAGTGACCCGAGGAAATATGGATGGCCGGATGGATTCTAAATAACAACATTGGAGATCCTATCTGATCTAAGTTTAAAAACTGGCGTAGAACAATTGTCAGTTTTCATTTGTCCCATGATGCAATTTGAAGGAAACTTTGTTCCTAGTAAAGGGAACTTCATGTTACATTTACAGTAAGCGGGGCCACCCAGACAAAGTTAACCAATCACAAGGCAGAGTGAGAACAATACATTCCAACATTTTCGATTTGAATCAATCAAATGTCGGGTACTAAAACAAGGAAATCTGTGTGAAAAAAACTTTACGGCAAAAGCTCCTCATGATGAATTTGGTTATTAGTTTATCATATTCTTGGTTTCGTTTATTAGAAGTTTCGGCAGTAAATTTAAGCTAAATCTCTAACGATCTTTTTTTTAAAGCTTCTGTCAACGGTTCTGCGCGCTGTGTTGAATTTCGAGCACACGAATGGTTTCTCACGACGAGCGCTCGTATATCAAGGTTATTCAGTTCAGTGTTTGTATATCTTGGAAACGACAAACTATGTCACTAAGACAACTGCTAAGGTATTCCAATTTGCAAATAAACTTTATAAAAAGTTTGGGCTGCCGGTCATTTTAAATAGCCACAGCGAAAAATAACAAGTTACAATGCCTTTCAATGGATTCAAAAAAAAATACTGCCTTGAGTTCGTTCAGAGATCATCTACAGAAAATATAAAATACACATTTCAAACTACTCCGAGAAAATTTTATTTGGGTAATCTATTCCCCTTGGAGATCTTCCTTTTGTGTGAAACAGAACGCGCGACGGCCAAGAAAATTAATTTCGTTGTTTTATCCTACACAGGAATTGTCGCTTTCTCTTTACTGTTAATCCTTTGGTGTTTCTGTCGAAATCCAGTATTAGTTTTTGAAGTATAGTGGCCATTTGGCGGCTGTGGAAAAACACCATAGATGCGACAAACGTACGAGATGGGCCGATCAGATAGCATATGCGAAGCAGTACTTGTTATTTCATGATCAGTTTAAAATTATAAAAGATGGCCATGGGAAAGCCTGAGAAAACTAAAAATAAAATACGCAAAATTTCATTTAACAGAAGCAGAAAGCATAAAAAGCAATAAAATACGTGTAACAAAATATTTCAGCTCTTATTTATAATTGACAATAAAAAAATTTTCATTGCAAATTTCCCATTTTCAGTTTTCCCATTTCAATTTCCCATTCCCCATTCTCCGTTTTAGTAACATCCCTGTATATCTGTTTCGAGCAAAAAGTTCAATTGGAGGATTTTTTGTTCGCCACGCACTTCGAGAAGATATGGCCATCGCCAGGGTCATCGCGTTTAACAAGCCATTCATCAACAGCTGACACTCTTCCTCACAGCTTTGGCTTTCAAATTTTCTTCTCTTTGGGTATAGTGCTGTCAAAACCAAAAGCGTCGAATTAGAATATCATGTAAATCGAAGACCACACGCTAAACTAACGAATTGTTCACGAGCGCAGCGAATAAATGTAAACTTCTTTTCTTGTTTTTCAAGTCCGCCACTCACCGGTCGTCGCATTGATTTATTTTATGCTGTTTGGAATCAGTCTTTACTTCTTGGAATCTCATGTATTTATTTTCCAAATCGTTCCTTGGAATGTACAACAAGCGACACTACTCAAAAACAAACTGAAGATTGACGCCGTTAGCGAAAACTTCATTCGAGAAGCCGATTTTGTTTTCAAGTTTGTGAAAACCGCATATGGCGGTCGGGTCGCGTTCACTGCTCAGTTCAGAGTGCCGGTGGAGTTTCTTTTTCAGCCCTTTCAATGACCTCGCATACTTCCAAATCAGAATCTTTTCTGAGTGAAAACTACTCGGAAATAAAAGGCTTGAACTAAATTCCAGTGCAGCGAAGTATTTTCACTCATCACGAACGAAAAAGTTGCGATTTCATTGTTTTGTACCCGACATTTGATTGGCTCAAATAAAAAATGTTAGAATGTATTGTTCTCATTCTGCCCTGTGATTGGTTAACTTTGTCTGGGTGACCCCGCTTACAGAAGTTTCACTGTAACCAGGATAAACCGAATACACATAAATCACAAATCGATTAGTCAGACATCGACAGACAACGAAGTATTTTATCTCTGAATTCCGTGTTTATCTCCAGTAAGAGCCAATCCTAGTGATTAACTCGCTGAACACCTCTCTTTCATTTTAAGCTTGCGGAAAACGACGTTGGATGAACGTTTCACCAGGCATACTACGCTACTCAGTGTTATGCTTTGTTTGTTCGTTTCTTTAGGGACGGATCCTCATCTTTTAAGGGGGGAAGGCTGGGGGTGGGGGGGGTTGAGCAATTACCGATAAAAATAATCCTGTACAAGTAAAAAGCACTAAAAAAATATCATGCATAGCGGGTCACGCAACCCGGCGGGGGCAAAAACTGCCACCCCCACGTCAGGTCCTATGCACGTTAGCAGCATTATCGTTCGCGGTCCTTTATTTCCAGTTTTCCCTTCTTCTTTTCCATCCCTTATGCCTCCTTCGTTAAAACTGTCACGCAAAGCGAAAACGAATCGGTTATCTTGTGCAAACGGCAAGGTTCTAAAGCCTGGTTCACACTGGCGACATAATAATAATAATAATAGTTAATCTTTATTGAGGATGCCAACATCACAAAAAGAGTGGTTTACAGAAGGGTCCTCTAAAGGTAACTACATATAAATATAAGACACATATGTGTTTGTTAACGACATGGACATAATGACATAAAGAAAAGAACAATCTTTTCCATATGTCGTGATGTTCATGTAGCTCTATGTCATTATATTCCTACGATGTTATGTGGGACTTATGTCGCTAGTGGAAACCCGGCTTATTAAGTGACACCTGTTACGCAAAGGCATAGATGTGGCATTGCTGCTACAAACCTACTTCTGAGCTATGCAAATACAAACTTAATTTTTTGTGTGACGTGAACTTTGAAACCATTGCAAACTTGTTGCATAAAAAGATCAATATCAACTGTATCCTTTAAAAAATATTTTGTCAAGTACTGTCTAGATCAACTAATAAATTCACAGAAGCAACATTCAAAGAAATGTATGAGAATCTATGAAAGTAACCGATGATACATTACCCTACACGAGCGTAGGGGGGGGGGGGGGGGGTTTGAAAGAAAATAATAGGCGATGGCTGGGATGATGTGTATAAAGTTAAAAAGAAATATTAAAAAAATGGTTTATCATGTACCCTCCTCAGTGTAATGTTGGTTATAACAAAGGTAACGAATTAGCAAATAAACCAACCATTCTTTAAAAGTCTTCCGTTTATTATCATCACGCATTTTTAATGTAACAGCATAATCAAAATTAAAGATTCCTGAATAATTTTCAAAAATCTTTAGTTTTTAAAAACAATCAAGACAAAGTTGAGAAAAATGTTATTATAGTTTATTTATGCTTCCCTAATTGTGAAACAGTTTTTCTACTTATTTTACATCAAATTAAGAATTGAAATATCTCAATACTTTACAACACTAAACTTTAAATTCTTGCAACTAATCTCATACAATTTACTTTTGTACCCAAACATTACATTTGCTACATAAACTTAAATATTAATTCCGTAAGAGTATATTTCAAGAATCGATATTGACATAAGTTCAGCCCACGAGTTATTCTGCCAAGCTTCAATTAAACAATTAAACCCCATGACACTGTCAAGGTATATATGTCACATGCGAAAAAAGATAACAAAAATTCCGATCCATTTGCCAGCTCTTTCGATTGCTGCAAGGCTTCAACAATTTACAGCTTACTAGTAGACTAACATGGCATTGAATAAACGGCCAAAAGTTGACAGAGCTTTAAATCAATTTAAATTTAACTGCTGTAACTGGAAAATGGGATCGGAAATCAATGAGGAAACTGATTCACATTACATCACAATTGAGTGGATATCATCTCTACTTAAAAATTTGAATACGACCGTCCCAGTAGTCAGTCACAACTATATTACCATCACTAAGAACTGCTGTAGAGACTGGGGGATTGAACTCTCCTCTCCCGCTCCCTTCTTTTCCAAACTTTGTTATAAACTTTCCACTCAGTTGGAGCACCTGTACTCTGTGATTGTTTGAATCACAGACCATCAGGTGTCCTGCCTTGTTAACTGACAAGAACCAAGGTTCATTAAACTCCCCGTTCCCCTCCCCCTCATTTCCAAATTTATACAGAAAATGACCATTTGTATCAAAAACTTTGATACAATGTTCACCCCTGTCTGACACTATAAGATACTTGTCATATTGTACACAGTGCACGGGACAGGTGATAGAACCCTCTCCACCAACCTTACGTAAAAACTGACCACTAGGAGAAAATATCTTGATTACTTTGTTACCTGCATCAGCAACAATTATATTTCCGTCACTGTCAACAGATACACCATAAGGATCCTGCAGCTGGTGATCAAGACTTCCTTTGCTAGTAAACATATTCAGGTATTCACCTTGCTCACTAAAAATTTGGACTCGGTGGTTATTAAGGTCCGCTACTATAATATTTCCATTCTTACCAAAAGCTATCCCAACAGGAAAGTTAAATTCTCCCTGTTTATTACCCTTTCTACCAAAAGATCTTAAGAGAGTTCCAACACTACTGAATACTGAAACTCTGTAGTTACCAGCGTCAGTAACTGCAATTTGATTCCGTTCATTAACTGCCACACACCAAGGACTATGAAGCATTCCAGCACCTGAGCTTTCTTGTCCAAAAGAAAGCACAGGTTTGAACTGTCTGGGTTTTACCTGAACTGCGAAAGGGCTACCGTGAACAGGTTCACCATTTGCTTTCACTGATGCTTCGCATTTTCCGGTTTCTTTGGAAAAATAGCTGATCTTGTAGCTACCATCTTGGTTATCTTGGACCCGTACTTCCGTCGCATAGTCCTGGCCTTGATGATTTCTGATTTCCACTGTCACGCGGTCACGCTCTGCATAACATTGTTCTCCTTCAGCACTTCTTGTTGTCAAAACAAACTGTGCTTCAAGTCCAACAATCGCTTCACTGATTCCTTTTCCGTCAGCACTTGAATGATGAGCACTCGTCTTGCTGATGAATGATTCGAATGAGCCGATTCCTTCAGCGTTTGCCTTGTCTATCAATGTTTCGTTTTCAACAAAAATGAATTGACGAAGACCTTCAAGGTCGCAGTCTATTTGTTCTCCTTCATCGCTGACTTCTTCCTGAAATATTGCGTTCAATGACGGCTCATCTAAATGTACAATCTCAGCGCTTGTGCTTCGCATTAAAAGTGTTTCAGTTTTTTCAATCCCACTCTCGATCACTTTCACTTGGTTGTTCACCGCACATTGTTGAGTTCGGAGACGCGCGACAGATTCTTTAACTTGGATATCAACTTGATAGAATATTTCTTTCTTCTTCACTTCAATAACTGCCATCAAATTTTCGGCAAACCTGTCGACGTTTCGTTTCACGGCAGCGGCTTGTGATTCAATATGAATGCAGTTTTCGTCAAGTTTAGCAATTTTTTGTTTCTTCTGTTGCGCTTTTTGCCTTTGCGACTCAATTGCAGTTTTAACTTCTGACTTGCGTTCGTTTGCAGCTTTTTCCAGAAGTATCTTGCCGTGACCTTCGTGATCTGTGAAAGCGCAAGCGTTGCAAATGGCAACTTCACAGTCCTTGCAAAAGAACTTCAACTCTTCCTTTTCGTGGTGTTTCTGTTGGCAAAATGCTGGTCGCTTTAACACCTCCTCGATGTCTTGATCTTGAAAATCTTTAAGCGCCAACACACGGTGTTCTTTATTAGCTCGCATTAAGTTATGCGCCGTAATACACTCGTCACACCAGAACGCACAACATTGAAAACAGTACAAACTCTGTGCGCTTTTCTTGTCGCAATTTCCGCATTTCACACCAGTTGTACTGCACTCTTTGATGGCCAACACATCAAGCAAACTGTTGATGCGAAAGGTAGTGGGCAGGTCGTTCAGAGTTCCACTATTTGGGACTCTACTTTCTCTTCGGCATTCTGGGCATGTTATGATATCATGGCGGCCACTCGTTCGTAGAATTCCTTTCAAGCAATGAAGGCAAAAACTGTGCAGACATGGCAGCTGTTTTGGGTCTGTGAATGTGTCCATGCACACAGAACAGGATACTTCTTCGTGAAGGTTGTTTAGCAAGGTTTTTATATCCATGATTATAAGTGGAAAACAGAAGAGTTTGTACTCGGCAACGCCTCCGTGCAACAATGAAGCCTTGTGATCAGATATTCAAGTGTTTCTCAGACGGGTGTCTACAAAACGAAGACCGAAGATCGAAGACCGAAGACCGAAGACCAAAGACCGAAGACCGAAGACCAAAAAACGAAGATCTCCATTTTTTATACCAACTGATGCGAAATCAAGGAGGTCTTCGTTTTGTAGAAAGGACCGCGTAAATCGATAAAGCGAAGACCCTCGCTTAAAAACTTTGTCAGACGCCAACTGATATGAAATCAACGAGGTCTTCGTTTTGTAGAAAGGACCGCGTAAATCTATAAAACGAAGACCCTCGCTTAAACGCTTTTTCAGACGCCAACTGATGCGAAATGAACGAGGTCTTCGTTTTGTAGAAAAGACTGCCTGAATCTATAAAGCGAAGACCCTCGCTTAAACGCTTTTTCAGACGCCAACTGATGCGAAATCAACGAGGTCTTCGTTTTGTAGAAAAGACCGCGTGAATCTATAAAGCGAAGACCCTCGCTTAAAAACTTTGTCAGACGCCAACTGATGCGACATCAACGAGGTCTTCGATTTGTAGAAAGGAGTGTGTGAATCTATAAAGTGATAAGAATAATGACAGGCCTGCAACGGGCTCCCAACGTGATGTGGTTTAACTGTACATTACCTTCATATTTTTGCTCTGACAAGCGTGTCCTTTAGAGATTTCAAGTACCTCTTTTGTGGGATATTATTGGAGGATCTTTGATGATGGAGTTCAGCAAAGCCTGATTTTGTATGAAATCCCAGTTTAGCATAAGTATATTTTTATGATTTCGCACCGATGGGTGGTATGTTGTTACAAATGACAAGATCTGTTTCTTTGATGTTGTGTTTTGTTGAAGGGCCGACTGTCTGTTGTTCAAAGTTGACTTCAGACAGCCTTGTTTGTATCATTTCTTCGGGATATCCACACGCTATGAGGCGTGCTTTGAAGTTTGCGATACTTTTGTTTGTTCTTAAAAGTCTCAAGGCTTCACCTTTAATAAAACCTCTTTTCACATCTGGTGGGTTGCTTGAGATGAAATGTGTGCACTGAAAACTTTCAGTTGGCTTGTAACTGTGTCGAGGAATGTTGTTTCATTCTCTGAAATTTCAGCCGTAAATTTGATCGTAGCATGGAGATTGTTAGCTTGCTAAATAAACAGGGTAATTTCTTGTTTGTCGTTGTCATGTCCCAAAGTGAGAAAATGTCATCGATGTACCACTTCCATTCTCTCGCTTTTGTATATGTAGTGCTTTGAAGATGTTGGCAAATGCAACTGCCATTTTTGTACCCATTGCGGTTCCATGGGTCTGGAGAAAATTGTTTTCCATGAATTGGAACGAGTTTTCCTTGAGGATAAGGCCAGGCATATCTTTGAGGTAGTGGGACGGGATTGGAGGGTTATTGTTGTGAAATTTTTCGTATGCTTTGCATACTGTTCTGATACCGTCTTCTTGCGGTATATTAGTGTACAAGCTTGTAACATCCATAGATACTAGGACACTGAGTAAGCGGTAATAGAAAATGCGCTGATAACTCAACTTTGACTGCCAAAGATGAACAGGATAACCCCTACATCTGAAACATTTTCTTCACGACATACAGATGCAAAGCTTCACTCGATTATTTATGATTTAAAACTAAGTAAGAGCTGAATATGTTTACATTCTGCTTTCCAATTATCGCCTCATGTAGCACCGTACGTGATCAAAACAATGACACATGCACAAGTGTGTTTTCTTCCAGTACGATACTGGCCAGGAAAGAACTATATACTCCCGGGTATACTTTAGAGCGGTTACTTGAAGCTGTTCAGTCGGCGATAAAGAACGTGGCACTAAAAAATAATTTCTAGTTTCTGTGTTTATTTGAAATTCGCGATTTTTTCCGTTGTAAGGTGTGACGTATGAGTCGTTTGTTTGTTATCCAACCAGTGCAACGTCCAGCCTTCCTTCTCTCCTGTTCCCGTCTCCTCTCTCCTTAGAAAGGCCTGGCTTAGGCTAAATGCAACTAAAAAGTTGTCGCATAGGAAGGAACTCGTTTCTATATTGAACGTGAAAAAAGTTCGTACATTCAATTTTGACCCAAATAACGCCTCTTGTTTGCAAAAATACAGTCTTAGCATTTTTCTCTGACAGTCCGCGGCTTACAGTTTTTACGCACTACCTATTTTTTTGTGTTCTCTCGCTTGCCACTTTAGCGAAGGTCTGGACGTTTGACTAAGCGTTTAAGCGAGGGTCTTCGTTTTATAGATTTACGCAGTCCTTTCTACAAAACGAAGACCTCGTTGATTTCGCATCAGTTGGTATAAAAAATTAAGATCTTTGTTTTTTGGTCTTCGGTCTTCGGTCTTCGTTTTGTAGACACCCTTATCAGACTTTAACATTACCCAATCACAAAGAGGTTTGTCCCGCTGTCCGAATTATAATGATCTCCTAAATTTCTAAGAATTTAAACCATATAAAATTGCGTGGCATGACATGCAATAGATTGAATCAGGAATCCTAAACGGCGGTTGTTGTATCTCGGGCGTATTTTAACTAATCCACCCTTCTGATCAGGCCCCTTCCCCCCTCCCACCACCTCCTCCCTCTCGTGGGCGTACTTTCCCTGGTCGGGGTCAGTTTTTTGGTGCCTCTCTCTGGGGTTGAGGTATAAGCTGCGCCGGATTTACATTCAGACAAGATGGGGGATAGTGTAGAAATATCCTAGTCTCTTTAAGGCTTCCGAAAATGGAATAAGCTCCGGAAGAATAGGTCGCTTAGCCTGACGCAAACTTTACTAGCCCCTCCCCCGCTCCACACACGTCCCTTATTGCTACTAGAGAATATCACTGCAACCCTTCAAATGCTTGTTAAGCCCCCATTCCAAAGTTTTTGGCGCTGGCCAAAAACCGAACCGAGCGCCATGAACAGGCTATTAGAAGTAGTTTCTTGGACAAAGCAAATGAAATGGTGCCATCCGTGTGTACGTTAGTTTGGATTCCCGCGTTCGTCACACAGTCATGGCTTAATTTAACATTATTCTCCCGGCCTCAGCATTTGTTTTAAGTCCACCAATCGTTTCACTGTTCCCGCTTTCTCTTCATCAGTGGATTGATGACTTTAAAATCCATGATTAAATGTTCAAGCGGAAAACAAAAAACAGTTTGGAACAATAAACGCCTCAGACAATGAAGCCTTGTGATCGATAGGCTTGACATATTGTCTGACTTCTTAGAATTGTTTACACCAAGCACCAAAATTTCTGAGAATTTAAATCATAAATAGCGTGACCTATGCGACTACATAGATTGCGAAATTCAAAGGCGTGAAGTATTCTGCAATAGCCTCTCTGTAACAGTTTGTATATTTTATTTACTGTGTTCTCTCTTTGTTGTCCCAACAACTTATTTCAGGTTTTTGATTTTCAGAATAAATCATAAACCACAGAGCTTTAGATTAGTTATCATGCATCATGTGGCCAAACATCTCATGTTGAAGATTAATTCAAAACATATTAAAATGTCTAGAAAATGTTACCTGTAAACACGCCAAGAATATACAAACGCCATTACGCTTACAAATACCTAACCTTTCGGTTTTATCGGTTTATACTGAAGAAAGGCGAAGGAAAAAACAAATGGCACAAAAATAACCCTAGGGGAGGGGGCCTGCGCATGTATCAGCAAAGTTTCCGGGAAACGGGAAGAAAGCATCCAACACTTGCAACCAAGACGAACTTGATTTTGAACGGTCTCCATTGGATAGGGTCAAGAAATCATAATGGCAGGCATCAAATGCAGCAAAGGGTTAGTACTATGTTGTATTATCTCTGTTATCAACTTGTGCTCAAATAATTATGCGCAAAGTGATATATGGAGCTTCTATAAATTGGAAATTATACACTGATCAAAGATTGCCAAGTCCACGTCTCTTTAGTCGGAGTGGTCGGCTCAGATGTCTGACACTAGACTGCGATTCATTTGGAAGAAAACAAATCAAACCGAAAATGATGCTGCAAAGGAAAAGTACGGTAAAGAGTTGGTGGCGATTCCCATTTTACGGATAGCAATTTGAGCGTTCACTTGTCGGACTCTGTTTATTTCTGAGAAACGAACCACGTGTTTAAGTGCAAAACTGCATAATTCTTCGAATATTCAAAGTATTTGTTTATTAAGTAATTTCAATTTTAGCACTGTGGCACTGATGAAGCAATGTTTGGTCGCATTTTAATGAAGTTGCTCAGCGTTTCGCCGCAAGTCAAAATTCAACAATTCAACTAAGTCCAAGTTTACCATTTTGTTTGAAGACAAATCAGCATTGCATGGAAACCACTTGGTCGCCCATATTTCTCTCTCTGACTAAGAACAGTACTTAACTGTGCTTTACCGATATATTATTTACAATTTTGTCATGACTTTAGCTCGACTTTATCAATCATGTTTTGCAAATTGATATTACAGAAGGTCACCGGCCGGTCACGGTCGATTTCAACAATATTTTCATTGACCTGAGATAACGTAGCCTGCGTTGCAGCCGGACGTGTTACATAATCCTCGGTAAAGTATAGACTTTACCGGCGGTTTTGTCCGTCTGCGACGCAGGCTAGAGATAACGGTGACTCTACTGGAGATCGATTTCGGCGCTTTTCCTTTGATCGATGGATCAGCGCTGTCAATCAGTTGATTACACAATACCAACTTCAAAAAATGCCCAATCCATAGTAAGAAATTCATGGTCATCTCGACAAAATAAATTATTGTAGAAACAAAATGATACTAAAATCAGCCTTTTTTTCTTTTTTAGGAGAATAAATGCGGGAGGCATATGCATTTTGGTTGGAAGCATTTTGGCGGTTGGAGGTTGGCTCACCCATTATTTTCTAACAAAAGAATCTGATCAGTCATCTGGTGGAGTCATCCGGTTAGCCTACTTAGCACTTCGGTTAGCCTACGTAGCACTACGGTTAGCCCAAATTAGCTTTAGGATTTCTGCATGGTAATCCATCGTCCCAGGGTCGAGACTTCTTTGGGGTCGGACGCAAGATTCGTACGGCTGTTACGTCCGCCATTTTGCATGGGGGGATGCGTAGAAGGCTGGAGCGAGTCAGAATAGAAGTTGGCAGTCTGAACGTGACTTTAAGGCCAAATACGCGACCAATTCTCGCCCATTAAAACGTCTTCACGGCGGGCTAGTAATATGAGAATGCTGACTCCTGTCCACTACAGTAAACTTATAGTAAGTAAGTTAACAAGTAATATGGGGATGATGCAAAATGTGACTTTAAAAGAAAAATTAAAAACGTACTTTTCGACATCCTGACTCTGGAAGACTCTTACCTTGATATACGAAACATCATTCAAAAGGTCAAGCTTTCTTAAAAATTTATTATATCTTTAGAATGATATAGTGCAGTCTTAATAGTATTATTCCAGATTTAGATCTATTAAGAATTTCTGTAAAAATAAGATATCTTATTGCGCTTTCTCCTAACATGGTACTAATTAACAAACAAACTTTATTTTGTCGTGAAAAAGGTTGTTGTTGTTCATCGTGGTATAAAGTATAGTAATTAAGGAGTTATCGTTTGTCTCACGATGTAGTCACTTGTGACGTGGACCGCGACGTTTCGGCTGCATACTGCTAGCCTTCATCAGGCGATAAGGTCGACTGGCTACGTGTAGCTTTATAAAGCATGGTGCTCCGCTGTGATTGGTTGGTTTTCAACATCTGTTATTGGTGTGTTTCGGTCCTCGCTGATCCTAGACCAGTTAGTTGTTTCATCCTAACAACATCAACGTTAACAGGGATAGTGGAATCGAGATTCCTGAGGCTTGGATGCCCACGATCAAGAAACACAAGAACGAGAGAACTGCACACAGGCGAACCGCCGAGGGAACAACTAACTGGTCTAGGATCAGCGAGGACCGAAACACACCAATCACAGCTGTTGAAAACCAACCAATCACAGCGGAGCACCATGCTTTATAAAGCTACACGTAGCCAGTCGACCTTATCGCCTGATGAAGGCTAGCAGTATGCAGCCGAAACGTCGCGGTCCACATCACAGGTAACTACATCGTGAGACAAACGATAACTCCTTAATTACTAAACTTTATTTTATAATTTATACACTCGTACATTTATCTTCTTGATTTCCTGTAAACTTGTCTACCTACTCTCTTTAGGTACGAAATGACCCACTTAGATTAGCATCTGCTACCTGTGGGCATGTCCACTTTGTAAACATTACCTATTAAAAATGTAAACAACTGAACTCGTGGCCTCGTATATCCACAGAACCGCTTGTCCCGCTTAGCCGGCTGGCCCTGGGCACTAGTATAAAGTGGCTCTGGGGACGTACGATTTGATTGCCTAGAATCTAACAAAGGGAGTCCAATCACATCAACCGTTTTAAAATAGGTTAAAACGGCCGATGTGATTGGACTCAGCCAATTCTCTACTTGCACAAATCCAATAATACACCTCTTTTACCCCCCAAAATTTTGCATAATCATTGCTTGCAATTTCTCCTGGGACATGAAGATGTCCCAAGGGAAATCTAAAACAATGCCTATGCAAATTTTTTTTTGGGGGGGGGGGGTAGAAGCGGTGTATTATGGGATTGTGCAAGTAGAGAATAAAATAGTTTGTCCCCACTCCCCAAAGCCACTCGTTTCTCGCACACAGGTTCCAGCCGGCTAAGAGAGAGAACTTAACACAAATATTTGGTATTTTTTTCCCATTTTTTACAGCTTTGGGTGTAAATATCGCTCCAATATCACTGGAATAGTCTACAACAACGGGATGGCGGATTTCTCGACCCCAGGCCAGCTCAACCCTGATGAAATTGCACCATCCAAGAGCAACTTTATCAAACCCGGAAAAAGACCACAGTCCTCTATTAGCCCTGTTATTTTTACAGACGCAATTGGCCGAGTGAGACTGGTGGCTGGTGCCTCTGAAGGACCCCATATCACGACAGCAGTTTCTCTCGTAAGTTTAATTTTTGCGTGTACTAAATTACTCATGTATAGATTATGGCAACGAAACATCTGAAGCATGAATTTAGCGCGTGAGCAGACCCTCCTGTTTGAGTTTCGCGCTACTCTCATATAGTATAAACAACTTTAAAATATGGAATAAAAGAATAGGTTTAATAATAGGCGCATTTCCAAGTAGTGTCCATCGGTTAAAGGGGCAGTCTCGCGGTTTTTTTTAGTAACAGATCGAAAATCCCAGGGACGCTTTTCGGTTAATAGAAGCGGCATGATAATAATAAAAATCCTTTGAAAGACTATCGTAATGTATAGAAACTGTTTATAGATGTTTTTGCTGGCGGATGGCCAAGATCGAGATTGGTGCCAACTTGAAAATATCGGGCCGACGTTTTCAAGTATTCCTATTGCATCTCATATGAAATCAGCACTACAATATTTTGCCTCGTTTTTCTGTTCTGAATTCACTTGATGTTATAAAATTAGTGATTTAATTACGAAGGATATCAGTATTGACTGAGGCGTTAGAAGTTTAAATTGAACTAAATTCTGACCAAAATCGTGATAACCCCCATGATATTTCCTCTTTAAGTTGATTTTGAATTTGAAGTTGGCTTAACTGCGTAATATTAGCTCCAAGAGAAGCCACAGAAACACGACCAAATGGTCAAAACCTCACCAGGAGATATGCTGAGAATTTTTTCTCCTTACTTTGCAGGCTGTTGTTAACGAGCTGTGGTTGTCACGTGGGATTTCCAATGCTATCGATGCTCCACGAGTCCATCACCAACTCTTTCCAAATACGGTCATCATCGAAAAGCCTCCTTACACCATCCCTCAGAGGATTCAAGACGGTTTGAGAGCCCGCAAGCATAATATCACAGAAGAAACTGCCTTTGCCGCTGTACAGGCGATAGTTCGAGACCTGGATGAAGAAATTTATGGGAAAAGTGACCCGAGGAAATATGGATGGCCGGATGGATTCTAAATAACAACATTGGAGATCCTATCTGATCTAAGTTTAAAAACTGGCGTAGAACAATTGTCAGTTTTCATTTGTCCCATGATGCAATTTGAAGGAAACTTTGTTCCTAGTAAAGGGAACTTCATGTTACATTTACAGTAAGCGGGGCCACCCAGACAAAGTTAACCAATCACAGGGCAGAGTGAGAACAATACATTCCAACATTTTCGATTTGAATCAATCAAATGCGGGTACTAAAACAAGGAAATCTGTGTGAAAAAAAAAACTTTACGGCAAAAGCTCCTAGTGATGAATTTGGTTATTAGTTTATCATATTCTTGGTTTCGTTTATTAGAAGTTTCGGCAGTAAATTTAAGCTAAATCTCTAACGATCTTTTTTTTTTAAAGCTACTGTCAACGGTTCTGCGCGCTGTGTTGAATTTCGAGCACACGAATGGTTTCTCACGACGAGCGCTCGTATATCAAGGTTATTCAGTTCAGTGTTTGTATATCTTGGAAACGACAAACTATGTCACACCTCAAATGTTCCGTTTTGAGTGTATTCATTGTCTTCTATTGACCGGCAGAATCATCGGATTTACAATGTCGAAACCCGCCCCAAAAAATAACCCTCTCCCTTTCTGGATATTTTCAAAGTTGTACTGTCAAAACTCCGGTGTTTTGAAAGGGTGACGCTGTATATCGGATGTTACTAAAACGAGGAATGGGGAATGGGGAATGGGAAATTGAAATGGGAAAACTGAAAATGGGAAGTTGAAAATGGTAAAGTAAAAGACTGGTTAACTGTAAATAAGACATGAAATTCTTTCGCTAATGTGTGATCAGATTTGCATATACCTTTCTCAAAAACATTTATTATTCATACGGTTATAAGCCAATCGGAGTGCCCCATTTTGGTCAGGTGCATGTATCTTGATACCCAATGAAAATCTAGATCAAGATTACTCCAGTTAGTTCAAAAACTGATGAAAACGCTGATCAAGAAACTTGAATTTTAATTAGTCCTAATACTAAATACAGTATATACAACAACAATACGGCAACATATTATTTGCTCACAAACTCCTTCTCCTCCTTCTTGCACGTAATGTGAAGCCCTTCTCGAACGCCATCCTTCACCTCGGCATCTAAGCAACGTAGGAACAGGACAAACCTTCGAAAAAGAGAAAAACAACACACATAATTCAATTCCCAAAACAGTGCATTTTAAAATTCTGAACAATGCGGTCTAAAAGTTGTCAATTACCATGTCACTAGCGTCCAGAGGATTCAAAGCTTCGGATCCATTTTTCTCCTCCAAATAGTGCTTGAGAGCACAAATGATACCATAAACAGTCTTGGGAGGGTATCTTCCACCGGACTTTTTAGCTACCTCCATCACGAATTTTGAAAACCAAAGAAGAAGATTTAAGAACGCGAAATCGTTGTGATTCGGACTCGAGCTCCATCACGAGGCGAAATGTTAATCTACCAAAAAACCCGCCCGCATATGAAATAATCATTTCCTTTACCACGAATAAGAAACAAACAATAACCTATTGCGCACGCCTTCTACTAAATTTTCACACTAGTTTGAGAAGTCATGTCAAAAACTCGTGCTTCGTGTTTCATCAGGGGTTCCAAACACCTCGAAACCGAAAAAATGGTGTCAAAAAATGGTGTCAAAAATCATGGCCCAGCAGTGATTTGGATTTTCTCTGTTTGGGTAAGCGCTAGCTAAGACAGCTGCTAAGGTATTCCAATTTGCAAATAAACTTTATAAAAAGTTTGGGCTGCCGGTCATTTTAAATAGCCACAGCGAAAAATAACAAGTTACAATGCCTTTCACTGGATTCGAAAAAATACTGCCTTGAGCTCGTTCGTTTTAGTAACATCCCTGTATATCTGTTTCGAGCAAAAAGTTCAATTGGAGGATTTTTTGTTCGCCACGCACTTCGAGAAGACATGGCCATCGCCAGGGTCATCGCGTTTAACAAGCCATTCATGAACAGCCGACACTCTTCCTCACAGCTTTGGCTTTCAAATTTTCTTCTCTTTGGGTATAGTGCTGTCAAAACAAAAAGCGTCGAATTAGAATATCATGGAAATCGAAGACCACACGCTAAACTAACGAATTGTTCACGAGCGCAGCGAATAAAGTTAAAGAAAAGAACAATCTTTTCCATATGTCGTGATGTTCATGTAGCTTTATGTCATTATATTCCTACGATGTTATGTGGGACTTATGTCGCTAGTGGGAACTGTCACGCAAAGGCATAGATGTGGCATTGCTGCTACAAACCTACTTCTGAGCTATGCAAATACAAACTTTATTTTTTGTGTGACCCATTGCAAACTTGTTGCATAAAAAGATCAATATCAACTGTATCCTTTAAAAAATATTTTGTCAAGTACTGTCTAGATCAACTAATAAATTCACAGAAGCAACATTCAAAGAAATGTATGAGAATCTATGAAAGTAACCGATGATACATTACCCCGAGCGTAGGGGGGGGGGGGGGGGGGTTGAAAGAAAATAATAGGAGATGGCTGGGATGATGTGTATAAAGTTAAAAAGAAATGTTAAAAAAATGGTTTATCATGTACCCTCCTCAGTGTAAAGTTGGTTATAACAAAAGTAGCGAATTAGCAAATAAACCAACCATTCTTTAAAAGTCTTCCGTTTATTATCATCACGCATTTTTAATGTAACAGCATAATCAAAATGAAAGATTCCTGAATAATTTTCAAAAATCTTTAGTTTTTAAAAACAATCAAGACAAAGTTGAGAAAAATGTAATTATAGTTTATTTATGCTTCCATAATTGTGAAACAGTTTTTCTACTTATTTTACATCAAATTAAGAATTGAAATATCTCAATACTTTACAACACTAAACTTTAAATTCTTGCAACTAATCTCATACAATTTACTTTTGTACCCAAACATTACATTTGCTACATAAACTTAAATATTAATTCCGTAAGAGTATATTTCAAGAATCAATATTTACATAAGTTCAGCCTACGAGTTATTCTGCCAAGCTTCAATTAAACAATTAAACCCCATGACACTGGCAAGGTATATATGTCACATGCGAAAAAAGATAACAAAAATTCCGATCCATTTGCCAGCTCTTTCGATTGCTGCAAGGCTTCAACAATTTACAGCTTACTAGTAAACTAACATGGCATTGAATAAACGGCCAAAAGTTGAGAGAGCTTTAAATCAATTTAAATGTAACTGCTGTAACTGGAAAATGGGATCGGAATCAATGAGGAAACTGATTCACATTACATCACAATTAAGTGGATATCATCTCTACTTAAAAATTTGAATACGATCGTTACAGTTGTCAGTCACAACTATATTACCATCACTAAGAACTGCTATAGAGACTGGGAGATTGAACTCTCCCATCCCGCTCCCTTCTTTTCCAAACTTTGTTATAAACTTTCCACTCAGTTGGAGCACCTGTACTCTGTGATTGTTTGAATCACAGACCATCAGGTGTCCTGCCTTGTTAACTGACAAGCAACAAGGTTCATCAAACTCCCCGTCCCCCTTCCCCTTATTTCCAAATTTGTACAGAAAATGACCATTTGCATCAAAAACTTTGATACAATGTTCACCCATGTCTGACACTATAAGATACTTGTCATATTGAACACAGTGCATGGGAAAGGTGAAAGAACCCTCTCCACCAACCTTACGTAAAAACTGACCACTAGGAGAAAATATCTTGATTGCTTTGTTACCTGCATCAGCAACAATTATATTTCCGTCACTGTCGACAGATACACCATAAGGATCCTGCAGCTGGTGATCAAGACTTCCTTTGCTACTAAACATATTCAGGTATTCACCTTGCTCACTAAAAATTTGGACTCGGTGGTTATTACCGTCCGCTACTATAATATTTCCATTCTTACCAAAAGCTATCCCAACAGGATAGTCAAATTCTCCCTGTTTATTACCCTTTCTACCAAAAGATCTTAAGAGAGTTCCGTCACTACTGAATACTGAAACTCTGTGGTTATCAGCGTCAGTAACTGCAATTTCATTCCGTTCATTAACTGCCACACCCCAAGGACTATGAAGCATTCCAGCAGCTGAGCCTTTTTGTCCAAAAGAAAGCACAGGTTTGAACTGTCTGGGTTTCACCTGAACTGCGAAAGGGCTGCCGTGAACAGGTTCACCATTTGCTTTCACTGATGCTTCGCATTTTCCTGTTTCTTTGGAAAAATAGCTGATCTTGTAGCTACCATCTTGGTTATCTTGGACCCGTACTTCCGTCGCACAGTCCTGGCCTTGATGATTTCTGATTTCCACTGTCACGCGGTCACGCTCTGCATAACATTGTTCTCCTTCAGCATTTCTTGTTGTCAAAACAAACTGTGCTTCAAGTCCAACAATCGCTTCACTGATTCCTTTTCCCTCAGCACTTGAATGATGAGCACTCGTCTTGCTGATGAATGATTCGAATGAGCCGATTCCTTCAGCGTTTGCCTTGTCTATCAATGTTTCGTTTTCAACAAAAATGAATTGACGAAGACCTTCAAGGTCGCAGTCTATTTGTTCTCCTTCATCGCTGACTTCTTCCTGAAATATTGCGTTCAATGACGGCTCATCTAAATGTACAATCTCAGCGCTTGTGCTTCGCATTAAAAGTGTTTCAGTTTTTTCAATCCCACTCTCGATCACTTTCACTTGGTTGTTCACCGCACATTGTTGAGTTCGGAGACGCGCGACAGATTCTTTAACTTGGATATCAACTTGATAGAATATTTCTTTCTTCTTCACTTCAATAACTGCCATCAAATTTTCAGCAAACCTGTCGACGTTTCGTTTCACGGCAGCGGCTTGTGATTCAATATGAATGCAGTTTTCGTCAAGTTTAGCAATTTTTTGTTTCTTCTGTTGCGCTTTTTGCCTTTGCGACTCAATTTCAGTTTTAACTTCTGACTTGCGTTCGTTTGCAGCTTTTTCCAGAAGTATCTTGCCGTGACCTTCGTGATCTGTGAAAGCGCAAGCGTTGCAAATGGCAACTTCACAGTCCTTGCAAAAGAACTTCAACTCTTCCTTTTCGTGGTGTTTCTGTTGGCAAAATGCTGGTCGCTTTAACACCTCCTCGATGTCTTGATCTTGAAAATCTTTAAGCGCCAACACACGGTGTTCTTTATTAGCTCGCATTAAGTTATGCGCCGTAATACACTCGTCACACCAGAACGCACAACATTGAAAACAGTACAAGCTCTGTGCGCTTTTCTTGTCGCAATTTCCGCATTTCACACCAGTTGTACTGCACTCTTTGATGGCCAACACATCAAGCAAACTGTTGATGCGAAAGGTAGTGGGCAGGTCGTTCAGAGTTCCACTATTTGGGACTCTACTTTCTCTTCGGCATTCTGGGCATGTTATGATATCATGGCGGCCACTCGTTCGTACAATTCCTTTCAAGCAATGAAGGCAAAAACTGTGCAGACATGGCAGCTGTTTTGGGTCTGTGAATGTGTCCATGCACACAGAACAGGATACTTCTTCGTGAAGGTTGTTTAGCAAGGTTTTTATATCCATGATTATAAGTGAAAAACAGAAGAGTTTGTACTCGGCAACGCCTCCGTGCAACAATGAAGGCTTGTGATCAGATATTCAAGTGTTTCTCAGACGGGTGTCTACAAAACGAAGACCGAAGATCGAAGACCGAAGACCGAAGACCGAAGACCGAAGACCGAAGACCAAAAAACGAAGATCTCCATTTTTTATACCAACTGATGCGAAATCAACGAGGTCTTCGTTTTGTAGAAAGGACCGTGTAAATCGATAAAGCGAAGACCCTCGCTTAAAAACTTTGTCAGACGCCAACTGATGTGGAATCAACAAGGTCTTCGTTTTGTAGAAAGGACCGCGTAAATCTATAAAACGAAGACCCTCGCTTAAACGCTTTTTCAGACGCCAACTGATGCGCAATCAACGAGGTCTTCGTTTTGTAGAAAAGACTGCCTGAATCTATAAAGCGAAGACCCTCGCTTAAACGCTTTTTCAGACGCCAACTGATGCGAAATCAACGAGGTCTTCGTTTTGTAGAAAAGACCGCGTGAATCTATACAGCGAAGACCCTCGCTTAAAAACTTTGTCAGACGCCAACTGATGCGAAATCAACGAGGTCTTCGATTTATAGAAAGGAGTGTGTGAATCTATAAAGTGATAAGAATAATGACAAGCCTGCAACGGGCTCCCAACGTGATGTGGTTTAACTGTACATTACCTTCATATTTTTGCTCTGACGAGCGTGTCCTTTAGAGATTTACCTCTTTTGTGGGATATTATTGGAGGATCTTTGAAGATGGAGTTCAGCAAAGCCTGATTTTGTATGAAATCCCAGTTTAGCATAAGTATATTTTTAAGATTTCGCACCGATGGGTGGTATGTTGTTACAAATGGCAAGATCTGTTTCTTTGATGTTGTTTTGTGTTGAAGGGCCGACTGTCTGTTGTTCAAAGTTGACTTCAGACAGCCTTGTTTGTATCATTTCTTCGGGATATCCACGCGCTATGAGGCGTGCTTTGAAGTTTGCGATACTTTTGTTTGTTCTTAAAAGTCTCAAGGCTTCACCTTTAATAAAACCTCTTTTCACATCTGGTGGGTGGCTTGAGATGAAATGTGTGCACTGAAAAGTTTCAGTTGGCTTGTAACTGTGTCGAGGAATGTTGTTTCATTCTCTGAAATTTCAGCCGTAATTTTGATCGTAGCATGGAGATTGTTAGCTTGCTCAATAAACAGGGTAATTTCTTGCTTGTCGTTGTCATGTCCCAAAGTGAGAAAATGTCATCGATGTACCGCTTCCATTCTCTCGCTTTTGTAGTGCTTTGAAGATGTTGGCAAATGCAACTGCCATTTTTGTACCCATTGCGGTTCCATGGGTCTGGAGAAAATTGTTTTCCATGAATTGGAACGAGTTTTCCTTGAGGATAAGGCCAAGCATATCTTTGAGGTAGTGGGACGGGATTGGAGGGTTATTGTTGTGAAATTTTTCGTATGCTTTGCATACTGTTCTGATACCGTCTTCTTGCGGTATATTAGTGTACAAGCTTGTAACATCCATAGATACTAGGACACTGAGTAAGCGGTAAAAGAAAATGCGCTGATAATTAACTCAACTTTGACTGCCAAAGATGAACTGGATAACCCCTACATCTGAAACATTTTCTTCACGACATACAGATGCAAAGCTTCACTCGATTATTCATGATTTAAAACTAAGTAAAAGCTGAATATGTTTACATTCTGTTTTCCAATTATCGCCTCATGTAGCACCGTACGTGATCAAAACAATGACACATGCACAAGTGTGTTTTCTTCCAGTACGATACTGGCCAGGAAAGAACTATATACTCCCGGGTATACTTAAGAGCGGTTACTTGAAGCTGTTCAGTCGGCGATAAAGAACGTAGCACTAAAAAATAATTTCTAGTTTCTGTGTTTATTTGAAATTCGCGATCTCTTCCGTCGTAAGGTATGACGTATGAGTCTTTTGTTTGTTATCCAACCAGTGCAACGTCCAGCCTTCCTTCTCTCCTGTTCCCGTCTCCCCTCCCCTTAGAAAGGCCTGGCTTAGGCTAAATGCAACTAAAAAGTTGTCGCATAGGAAGGAACTCGTTTCTATATTGAAAGTGAAAAAAGTTCGTACATTCAATTTTGACCCAAATAACGCCTCTTGTTTGCAAAAATACAGCCTTAGCATTTTTCTCTTACAGTCGGCGGCTTACAGTTTTTACGCACTACCTATGTTTTTTTGGTTCTCTCGCTTGCCACTTCAGCGAACGTCTGAACGTTTGACAAAGCGTTTAAGCCAGGGTCTTCGTTTTATAGATTTACGCGGTCCTTTCTACAAAACGAAGACCTCGTTGATTTCGCATCAGCTGGTATAAAAAATTAAGATCTTCGTTTTTTGGTCTTCGTTCTTCGGTCTTTGGTCTTCGGTCTTCGTTTTGTAGACACCCTTATCAGACTGTAACATTACCCAATCACAAAGAGGTTTGTCCCGCTGTCCGAATTATAATGATCTCCTAGATTTCTAAGAATTTAAACCATATAAAATAGCGTGGCATGACATGCAATAGATTGAATCAGGAATCCTAAACGGCGGTTGTTGTATCTCGGGCGTCTTTTAACTAATCCCCCCTTTTGATCAGACCCCTTCCCCCCCCTCCTACCCACCTCCTCCCTCTCGTGGGCGTACTGTCCCTGGTCGGGGTCAGTTTTTTTGTGCCTCTCTCTGGGGTTGAGGTATAAGCTGCGCCGGATTTACATTCAGACAAGATGGGGGATAGTGTAGAAATATCCTAGTCTCTTTAAGGCTTCCGAAAATGGAATAAGCTCCGGAAGAATAGGCCGCTTAGCCTGACGCAAACTTTACTTACCCCTCCCCCGTTCCACACACGTCCCTTATTGCTACAAGAGAAACTCACTGCAACCCTTCAAATGCTTGTTAAGCCCCCATTCCAAAGTTTTTGGCGCTGGCCAAAAACCGAACCGAGCACCATGAACAGGCTATTAGCAGTAGTTTCTTGGGCAAAGCAAATGAAATGGTGCCATCCGTGTTAATTTGGATTCCCGCGTTCGTCACACAGTCATGGCTTAATTTAACATTATTCTCCCGGCCTTAGCATTTGTTTTATTGTCAAAAACGAAAGTCCACCAATCGTTTCACTATTCCCGCTTTCTCTTCATCAGTGGATTGATGACTTTAAAATCCATGATTAAATGTTTAAGACTCTGGTACGACCAGTGCTATTGTATGGATGTGAAGCATGGAAATTAACAGCTGCTGAAGAGAAGAAATTAGATCGATTCCAGTTCACATGTCTAAGGCGGATATTGAGAGTATGGTGGCCACAACGCATGAAAAACGACACAATTTCAGAAATAACAGGCGTGAGAAAGATAAGCGACGAAATACGAAGGAGAAGATGGAACTGGATTGGCCATGTGCTTAGAAAAGACAGGAACGATGATTGTATGGTGGCAATGGGGTGGCAACCCGAGGGGAAGAGGAAAGTGGGCCGACCTAAAATCACGCGGAGAAGGACAGTGGAAAGAGAGTGCAGACAAGAAAGGTGGACCAGCTGGGCTGAAGCCAGGACTGCTGCAAAAGACAGGAACTAACTAACTAAATGTTCAAGCGGAAAACAAAAAACAGTTTGGAACAATAAACGCCTCAGACAATGAAGCCTTGTGATCGATAGGCTTGACATATTGTCTGACTTCTTAGAATTGTTTACACCAAGAACCAAAATTTCTGAGAATTTAAATCATAAATAGCGTGACCTATGCGACTACACAGATTGCGAAATTCAAAGGCATGAAGTGTTCTGCAATAGCCTCTCTGTAATAGTTTGTATATTTTATTTACTGTGTTCCCACTTTGTTGTCCCAACCACTTATTTCAGGTTTTTGATTTTCAGAATAAATCATAAACCACAGAGCTTTAGATTAGTTATCATGCATTATGTGGCCAAACATCTCATGATTGAAGATTAATTCAAAACATATTAAAATGTCTAGAAAATGTTACCTGTAAACACGCCAAGAATATACAAACGCCATTACGCTTACAAATACCTAACCTTTCAGTTTTATCGGTTTATACTGAAGAATGACGAAGCAAAAAACAAAAGGCACAAAAATAACCCTAGGGGAGGGGGCCTGCGCATGTATCAGCAAAGTTTCCGGGAAACGGGAAGAAAGCGCCCAACACTTGCAACAAGACGAACTTGACTTTGAACGGTCTCCATTGGATAGGGTCAAGAAATCATAATGGCAGGCATCAAATGCAGCAAAGGGTTAGCACTATGTTGTATTATCTCTCTTATCAACTTGTGCTCAAATAATTATGCGCAAAGTGATATATGGAGCTGCTATAAATTGGAAATTATACACTGATCAAAGATTGCCAAGTCCACGTCTCTTTAGTCGGAGTGGTCGGCTCAGATGTCTGACACTAGACTGCGATTCATTTGGAAGAAAACAAATCAAACCGAAAATGATGCTGCAAAGGAAAAGTATGGTAAAGAGTTGGTGGCGATTCCCATTTTACAGAAAGCAATTTGAGCGTTCACTTGTCGGACGAACCACGAACGAACCACGTGTTTAAGTGCAAAACGGCATAATTCTTCGAATATTCAAAGTATTTGTTTATTAAGTAATTTCAATTTTAGCACTGTGGCACTGATGAAGCAATGTTTGGTCGCATTTTAATGAAGTTGCTCAGCGTTTCGCCGCAAGTCAAAATTCAACAATTCAACTAAGTCCAAGTTTACCATTTTGTTCGAAGACAAATCAGCATTGCATGGAAACCACTTGGTCGCCCATATTTCTCTCTCTGACTAAGAACAGTACTTAACTGTGCTTTACATATATTATTTACAATTTTGTCATGACTTTAGCTCGACTTTATCAATCATGTTTTGCAAATTGATATTACAGAAGGTCACCGGCCGGTCACGGTCGATTTCAACAATATTTTCATTGACCTGAGATAACGTAGCCTGCGTTGCAGCCGGACGTGTCACATAATCCTCGGTATAGTATAGACTCTACCGGCGGTTTTTTCCGTCTGCGACGCAGGCTAGAGATAACGGTGACTCTACTGGAGATCGATTTCGGCGCTTTTCCTTTAATCGATGGATCAGCGCTGTCAATCAGTTGATTACACAATACCAACTTCAAAAAATGCCCAATCCATAGTGAGAAATTCAAGGTCATCTCGACAAAAAAAATTATTGTAGAAACAAAATTATACTAAAATCAGCCCTTTTTTTCTTTTCTAGGAGAATAATTGCGGGAGGCATATGCATTTTGGTGGTTGGAGGTTGGCTCACCTATTATTTTCTAACAAAAGACTCTGATCAGTCATCTGGTGGAGTCATCCGGTTAGCCTACTTAGCACTTCGGTTAGCCTACGTAGGACTACGGTTAGCCTAAATTAGCTTTAGGATTTCTTCATGGTAATCCATCGTCCCAGGGTCGAGACTTCTTTGGGGTCGGACGCAAGATTCGTACGGCTGTTACGTCCGCCATTTTGGATGGGGGGATGCGTAGAAGGCTGGAGCGAGTCAGAATAGAAGTTGGCAGTCTGAACGTGACTTTAAGGCCAAATACGCGACCAATTCTCGCCCATTAAAAACGTCTTCACGGCGGGCTAGCAATATGATAATGCTGACTCCTGGCCACTACAGTAAACTTATAGTAAGTAAGTTAACAAGTAATATGGGGATGATGCAAAATATGACTTTAAAAGAAAAATTAAAAACGTACTTTTCGACATCCTGACTCTGGAAGACTCTTACCTTGATATACGAAACATCATTCAAAAGGTCAAGCTTTCTTAAAAATTTATTATATCTTTAGAATTATATAGTGCAGTCTTAATAGTATTATTCCAGATTTAGATCTATTAAGAATTTCTGTAAAAATAAGATATCTTATTGCGCTTTCTCCTAACATGGTACTAATTAACAAACAAACTTTATTTTGTCGTGAAAAAGGTTGTTGTTGTTCATCGTGGTATAAAGTATAGTAATTAAGGAGTTATCGTTTGTCTCACGATGTAGTCACTTGTGATGTGGACCGCGACGTTTCGGCTGCATACTGCTAGCCTTCATCAGGCGATAAGGTCGACTGGCTACGTGTAACTTTATAAAGCATGGTGCTCCGCTGTGATTGGTTGGTTTTCAACAGCTGTGATTGGTGTGTTTCGATCCTCGCTGATCCTAGACCAGTTATTTGTTTCATCCTAACAACATCAACAGGGATAGTGGAATCGAGATTCCTGAGGCTTGGATGCCCACGATCAAGAAACACAAGAACGAGAGAACTGCACACAGGCGAACCGCCGAGGGAACAACTAACTGGTCTAGGATCAGCGAGGATCGAAACACACCAATCACAGCTGTTGAAAACCAACCAATCACAGCGGAGCACCATGCTTTATAAAGCTACACGTAGCCAGTCGACCTTATCGCCTGATGAAGGCTAGCAGTATGCAGCCGAAACGTCGCGGTCCACATCACAAGTGACTACATCGTGAGACAAACGATTACTCCTTAATTACTAAACTTTATTTTATAATTTATACACTCGTACATTTATCTTCTTGATTTCCTGTAAACTTGTCTACCTACTCTCTTTAGGTACGAAATGACCCACCTAGATTAGCATCTGCTAACTGTGGGCATGTCCAATTTGTAAACATTACCTATTAGAAATATAAAGAACTGAACTCGTGGCCTCGTGTATCCACAGAACCGCTTGTCCCGCTTAGCCGGCTGGCCCTGGGCACTAGTATAAAGTGGCTCTGGGGACGTACGCTTTGATTGCCTAGAATCTAACAAAGGGAGTCCAATCACATCAACCGTTTTAAAATAGGTTAAAACGGCCGATGTGATTGGACTCCCTTAGCTAGATTTCAGCCAATTCTCTACTTGCACAAATCCCATAATACACCTCTTTTACCCCCCAAAATTTTGCATAATCATTGTTTGCAATTTCCCCTGGGACATGAAGATGTCCCAAGGGAAATCTAAAACAATGCCTATGCAAATTTTTTGGGGGGTAGAAGCGGTGTATTATGGGATTGTGCAAGTAGAGAATTAAATAGTTTGTCCCCAGAGCAACTCGTTTCTCGTACACGGCTAAGAGAGACAACTTAACACAAATATTTGGTATTTTTTCCTATTTTTTACAGCTTTGGGTGTAAATATCGCTCCAATATCACTGGAATAGTCTACAACAACGGGATGGCGGATTTCTCGACCCCAGGCCAGCTCAACCCTGATGAAATTGCACCATCCAAGAGCAACTTTATCAAACCCGGAAAAAGACCACAGTCCTCTATTAGCCCTGTTATTTTTACAGACGCAATTGGCCGATTGAGACTGGTGGCTGGTGCCTCTGGAGGACCCCATATCACGACAGCAGTTTCTCTCGTAAGTTTAATTTTTGCGTGTACTAAATTACTCATGTATAGATTATGGCAACGAAACATCTGAAGCATGAATTTAGCGCGTGAGCAGACCCTCCTGTTTGAGTTTCGCGCTACTCTCATATAGTATAAACAACATTAAAATATGGAATAAAAGAATAGGTTTAATAATAGGCGCATTTCCAAGTAGTGTCCATCGGTTAAAGGGGCAGTCTCGCGCTATTTTTAGTAACAGATCGAAAATCCAAGGGACGCTTTTTGGTTAACAGAAGCGGCATGATAATGATAAAAATCCTTTGAAAGACTATCGTAGCGGTGTATTATGGGATTGTGCAAGTAGAGAATCAAATAGTTTGTCCCCAGAGCAACTCGTTTCTCGTACACGGCTAAGAGAGACAACTTAACACAAATATTTGGTATTTTTTTCCTATTTTTTACAGCTTTGGGTGTAAATATCGCTCCAATATCACTGGAATAGTCTACAACAACGGGATGGCGGATTTCTCGACCCCAGGCCAGCTCAACCCTGATGAAATTGCACCATCCAAGAGCAACTTTATCAAACCCGGAAAAAGACCACAGTCCTCTATTAGCCCTGTTATTTTTACAGACGCAATTGGCCGAGTGAGACTGGTGGCTGGTGCCTCTGGAGGACCCCATATCACGACAGCAGTTTCTCTCGTAAGTTTAATTTTTGCGTGTACTAAATTACTCATGTATAGATTATGGCAACGAAACATCTGAAGCATGAATTTAGCGCGTGAGAAGACTCTCCTGTTTGAGTTTCGCGCTACTCTCATATAGTATAAACAACTTTAAAATAAGGAATAAAAGAATAGGTTTAATAATAGGCGCATTTCCAAGTAGTGTCCATCGGTTAAAGGGGCAGTCTCGCGCCATTTTTAGTAACAGATCGAAAACCCAAGGGACGCTTTTCGGTTAATAGAAGCGGCATGATAATAATAAAAATCCTTTGAAAGACTATCGTAATGTATAGAAACTGTTTATAGATGTTTTTGCTGGCGGATGGCCAAGATCGAGATTGATGCCAACTTGAAAATATCGGGCCGACGTTTCAAGTATTCCTATTGCATCTCATATGAAATCAGCACTACAATATTTTGCCTCGTTTTTCTGTTCTGAATTCACTTGATGTTATAAAATTAGTGATTTAATTACGCAGGATATCAGTATTGACTGAGGCGTTAGAAGTTTAAATTGAACTAAATTCTGACCAAAATCGTGATAACCCCCATGATATTTCCTCTTTAAGTTGATTCTGAATTTGAAGTTGGCTTAACTGCGTAATATTAACTCCAAGAGAAGCCACAAAACACGACCAAATGGTCATAACCTCACCAGGAGATATGCTGAGAATTTTTTCTCCTTACTTTGCAGGCTGTTGTTAACGAGCTGTGGTTGTCACGTGGGATTTCCAATGCTATCGATGCTCCACGAGTCCATCACCAACTCTTTCCAAATACGGTCATCATCGAAAAGCCTCCTTACACCATCCCTCAGAGGATTCAAGACGGTTTGAGAGCCCGCAAGCATAATATCACAGAAGAAACTGCCTTTGCCGCTGTACAGGCGATAGTTCGAGACCTGGATGAAGAAATTTATGGGAAAAGTGACCCGAGGAAATATGGATGGCCGGATGGATTCTAAATAACAACATTGGAGATCCTATCTGATCTAAGTTTAAAAACTGGCGTAGAACAATTGTCAGTTTTCATTTGTCCCATGATGCAATTTGAAGGAAACTTTGTTCCTAGTAAAGGGAACTTCATGTTACATTTACAGTAAGCGGGGCCACCCAGACAAAGTTAACCAATCACAGGGCAGAATGAGAACAATACATTCCAACATTTTCGATTTGAATCAATCAAATGTCGGGTACTAAAACAAGGAAATCTGTGTGAAAAACAAACTTTACGGCAAAAGCTCCTGGTGATGAATTTGTTTATTAGTTTATCATATTCTTTGTTTCGTTTTTTAGAAGTTTCGGCAGTAAATTTAAGCTAAATCTCTAACGATCTTTTTTTTTAAAAGCTACTGTCAACGGTTCTGCGCGCTGTGTTGAATTTCGAGCACACGAATGGTTTCTCACGACGAGCGCTCGTATATCAAGGTTATTCAGTTCAGTGTTTGTATATCTTGGAAACGACAAACTATGTCACACCTCAAATGTTCCGTTTTGAATGTATTCATTGTCTTCTATTGACCGGCAGAATCATCGGATTTACATTGTCGAAACCCGCCCCAAAAAATAACCCTCTCCCTCTCTGGATATTTTCAAAGTTGTACTGTCAAAACTCCGGTGTTTTAAAAAGGGTAACGCTGTATATCGGATGTTACTAAAACTAGGAATGGGGAATGGGAAATTGAAATGGGAAAACTGAAAATGGGAAATTGAAAATAGTAAAGTAAAAGACTGGTTAACTGTAAATAAGACATGAAATTCTTTCGCTAATGTGTGATCAGATTTGCATCTACCTTTCTCAAACTCATTAATTATTCATACGGTTATAAGCCAATCGGAGTGCCCCATTTTCGTCAGGTGCATGTATCTTGATACCCAATGAAAATCTAGATCAAGATTACTCCAGTTAGTTCAAAAACTGATGAAAACGCTGATAAAGAAACTTGAATTTTAATTAGTCCTAATACTAAATACAGTATATACAACAACAATACGGCAACATATTATTTGCTCACAAACTCCTTCTCCTCCTTCTTGCACGTAATGTGAAGCCCTTCTCGAACGCCATCCTTCACCTCGGCATATAAGCAACGTAGGAACAGGACAAACCTTCGAAAAAGAGAAAAACAACACACATAATTCAGTTCCCAAAAACAGTGCATTTTAAAATTCTGAACAATGCGGTCTAAAAGTTGTCAATTACCTTGTCACTAGAGTCCAGAGGATTCAAAGCTTCGGATCCATTTTTCTCCTCCAAATAGTGCTTGAGAGCACAAATAATACCATAAACAGTCTTGGGAGGGTATCTTCCACCGGACTTTTTAGCTACCTCCATCACGAATTTTGAAAACCAAAGAAGAAGATTTAAGAACGCGAAATCGTTGTGATCCGGACTCGAGCTCCATCACGAGGGGAAATGTTAATCTACCAAAAAACCCGCCCGCATATGAAATAATCATTTCATTTACCACGAATAAGAAACAAACAATAACCTATTGCGCACGCCTTCTAATAGACCAATTCCGATATATTTATATTCTAACATGTCACTGAGGCTTAGGGGAATAAAACAAAGGATTTTGCAACGGAGGCTTAGAAATGAATAAATCATTTCTTTTGTTTTATTCCCCTAAGCCTCGGAGCCATGTTAGAATTTTAATATATCGGAATTGGTCTACCTATTCTCCGAAAATAATTCTACTGAATTTTCACACCAGTTTTAGAAGTCATGTCAAAAACTCGTGCTTCGTGTTTCATCAGGGGTTCCAAACACCTCGAAACCGAAAAAATGGTGTCAAAAAATGGTTTTAAAAAATCATGGCCCAGCAGTGATTTGGATTTTCTCTGTTTGGGTAAGCGCTAGCTAAGACAGCTGCTAAGGTATTCCAATTTGCAAATAAACTTTATAAAAAGTTTGGGCTGCCGGTCATTTTAAATAGCCACAGCGAAAAATAACAAGTTACAATGCCTTTCACTGGATTCAAAAAAAATACTGCCTTGAGCTCGTTCAGAGATCATCTACAGAAAATATAAAATACACATTTCAAACTACTCCGAGAAAATGTTATTTGGGTAATCTATTCCCCTTGGATATCTTCCTTTTGTGTGAAACAGAACGCGCGACGGCCAAGAAAATTAATTTCGTTGTTTTCTCCTACACAGGAATTGTCGCTTTCTCTTTGCTGTTAATCCTGTGCTGTTGCTGTCGAAAGCCAGTATTTTTTTTTTTTAATGTCTTTAATATCCACATTTTTCACATAATTAATTAATTATATAATTAGGTACACGTACAAAAACAAAAATATAAATATATATATTAAGATATGAAGTTTGAACAGTATTTGTAGTATAGAGAACAATTAAATAGGTAAATAAACTAAATAAATTACAAAAAGGGTGCCCAAGTTGTTTCGAATTTATTTAGTGACTTGTTTTTTATAGCTATTGTGCGCATGATATCTAACTTGTTTTTTAAACGTAGAAGAAAGCAATCAAAGCTCAGCCTGTAATCGCAGACACTTGTTGTGAAAATGTGATATTTGGCAATGATAAGAATGTAATTGAGCACTCTCTTATTCTTCGCATTCTGGTGCCAGCCAGATAAAATCACATTTGCAGATAGGACAATTGTTTCAGAAATTTTTTCTTCCCACCATCGCGTAAATTTTTCCCAAAAGAGGAGCGATTCGCTGCAATTGTATAACATGTGAACAAGCGATTGTTTTTCTAACTTGCACAATGAGCATATATCATCATCTACAAGGCCGGCGCGAAATAAACTGGAGCGACATGGCAAAATATTATGTATTATTTTATACTGGAAGGCAATAAGCTTCGTTTCTTTGGTAACTGAGAAAGGAAGCAAGTAGACGTCGTGAATATTCTCTTTGGTGAATCCGTAATCTAGAATTTTGTTTTCATTTGTCGGCGGTATAAAAGTTCTTTCAAGGATGTTTTTGTATGCAGTTCGAGTGCTGGGATTTGTTAATGGAATGGAAGTTTAAGGAGAAGCAGTTTGTATTGGTTTGTTTGAATTCCGGATTGACCTTTTCCACTTGTTTGGAATAGCTTTTATAAGACCGTGGTACAAGGTGAATGGTGTATCGATGTTAAATTTTTGTTTGAAGTTGGCCAAAGACAGAAACTCTCGGTTTGCATTTAGTAGGTCCTGGACCTGTACAATATCATGATGGAACCAGCTATTGTAAAATAATGATTTTTTTGTCAACCAAAATGTTTTGGTTGTTCTGGGGGTGTTCTGCTACATGGCGTCAGTAATTTGTAATCTTGCCAGTACCTCAGTACGAAATGGTAAAAAGTTGGGAGATTTTTAAGGTCGAGTAGTTTAGAGTCGTAATCACAATTTGTTAAAAAGGACAGACCGCCATATTGAACTAAAGCTTGCTCCGGAATTATTTTCCAAGAGGCGTCACCTTCATCTTTTATTCTTTTGATCCAGGCTATTTTCAAAGCCTTTTCCATAATTTCAAAGTCCATCATTTTCAGTCCGCCATGTTTCTTTTCGGCAATTATTGTTTTCTTCTTTATTTTTGCAGGTTTGCCTTCCCAAATGAAGTTAAAAGTGAGTTTATTGATTCTCTCCACCAAGAGTGGGGGGATAGGGAGCACGGACGTACTATAAATAATTTTAGATAAGCCCAGGGACTTGACAATTTTTATTCTTCCGATCAAAGTGAGATTTCGTCGCCTCCACGCGTTTAGAACTTTTTCTATGTTTTTGATCTTTTCCTCAAAATTTAGCCTGTTCGCGTGTTGTTCATCATAAGAGAAATGTACACCGAGGGCCTGCACAGGCTCTTTTGGCCATTTAAAATTGTATGGGGTTTCTCGGCAGTTTCTCCAAGAACCTAGCCACAAGGCCTCGGTTTTAGAGGTATTGATTTCCAGTCCACAGTTTGTTTTGAATTCCTCTAAAAGTTTCAATAATTGAGTTACTGACTCACAGTCACGAACAAAAATCGTGGTGTCATCAGCGTACTGCGTGATTTTAATTTCTTTTTGGCCAACGTTTATGCCGTTGATAGTGGCCATTTTTGAAGTATAGTGGCCATTTAGACCGTAAGATAACCCTGAAAATAAATAAAGCGGCTGTGGAAAAACACCATAGCTGCGACAAACGTACTAGATGGGCCGATCAGATAGCGTGTGGGAGGCAGCACTTGTCATTTCATGATCAGTTTAGCTTTAAAATCATTAAAGATGGCCATGGGAAAGCCTGAGAAACCTAATAATAAAATACGCAAAATTTCATTTAACAGAAGCAGAAAGACATAAAAAGCAATACAATACGTGTAAAAAAATATTTCAACTCTTATTTATAATTGACAATAAAAAAAATTTTCATTGCAAATTTCCCATTTTCAGTTTTCCCATTTCAATTTCCCATTCCCCATTCAACATTCTCCGTTTTAGTAACATCCCTGTATATCTGTTTCAAGCAAAAAGTTCAATTGGAGGATTTTTTGTTCGCCACGCACTTCGAGAAGATATGGCCATCGCCAGGGTCATCGCGTTTAACAAGACATTCATGAACAGCCGACACTCTTCCTCACAGCTTTGGCTTTCAAATTTTCTTCTCTTTGGGTATAGTGCTGTCAAAACCAAACGCGTCGAATTAGAATATCGTGGAAATCGAAGACCACACGCTAAACTAACGAATTGTTCACGAGCGCAGCGAATAAATATAAACTTCTTTTCTTGTTTTTCAAGTCCGCCACTCACCGGTCGTCGCATTGATTTCTTTTATGCTGTTTGGAATCAGTCTTCACTTCTTGGAATCTCGTGTATTTATTTTCCAAATCGTTCCTTGGAATGTACAACAAGCGACACTACTCAAAAACAAACTGAAGATTGACGCCGTTAGCGAAAACTTCATTCGAGAAGCCGATTTTGTTTTCAAGTTTGTGAAAACCGCATATGGCGGTCGCGTTCACTGTTCAGTTCACAGTGCCGGTGGAGTTTCTTTTTCAGCCCTTTCAATGACCGCGCATACTTCCAAATCAGAATCTTTTCTGAGTGAAAACTACTCGGAAATAAAAGGCTTGAACTAAATTCCAGTGCCGGGAAGTATTTTCACTCATCACGAACGAAAAAGTTGCGATTTCATTGTTTTGTACCCGACATTTGATTGGCTCAAATAAAAAATGTTACAATGTATTGTTCTCATTCTGCCCTGTGATTGGTTAACTTTGTCTGGGTGACCCCGCTTACAGAAGTTTCACTGTAACCAGGATAAACCGAATACACATAAATCACAAATCGATTAGTCAGACATCGACAGACAACGAAGTATTTTATCTCTGAATTCCGTATTTATCTCCAGTAAGAGCCAATCCTAGTGATTAACTCGCTGAACACCTCTCTTTCATTTTAAGCTTGCGGAAAACGACGTTGGATGAACGTTTCACCAGGCATACTACGCTACTCAGTGTTATGCTTTGTTTGTTCGTTTCTTTAGGGACGGATCCTCATCTTTTAAGGGGGGACGCCGGGGGGGGGGGGGGTTGAGCAATTACCGATAAAAATAATCCTGTACAAGTAAAAAGCACTAAAAAAATATCATACATAGCGGGTCACGCAAAAGAAACAAATAGACGAAACGTGAAGAAAAAAAAACCTGAACAACCCGGCGGGGCAAAAACTGCCACCCCCACGTCACGTCCTACGCACGTTAGCAGCATTATCGTTCGCGGTCCTTTATTTCCAGTTTTCCCTTCTTCTTTTCCATCCCTTATGCCTCCTTCGTTAAAACTGTCACGCAAAGCGTGCAAGGTTCTAAAGCCTGGTTCACACTGGCGACATAAGAGAGATGTGTTTGTTAACGACATGGACATAATGACATAAAGAAAAGAACAATCTTTTCCATATGTCGTGATGTTCATGTAGCTTGATGTCATTATATTCCTACGATGTTATGTGGGACTTATGTCGCTAGTGGGAACCCGGCTTATTAAGTGACACCTGTCACGCAAAGGCATAGATGTGGCATTGCTGCTACAAACCTACTTCTGAGCTATGCAAATACAAACTTAATTTTTTGTGTGACGTGAAATTTGAAACCATTGCAAACTTGTTGCATAAAAAGATCAATATCAACTGTATCGTTTAAAAAATATTTTGTCAAGTACTGTCTAGATCAACTAATAAATTCACAGAAGCAACATTCAAAGAAATGTATGAGAACCTATGAAAGTAACCGATGATACATTACCCCGAGCTTAGGGGGGGGGGGGGGGGTTAAAAAAAATAATAGGAGATGACTGGGATGATGTGTATAAAGTTAAAAAGAAATATTAAAAAAATGGTTTATCAAGTACCCTCCTCAGTGTAAAGTTGGTTATAACAAAAGTAACGAATTAGCAAATGAACCAACCACTCTTTAAAAGTCTTCCGTTTATTATCATCACGCATTTTTAATGTAACAGCAGAATCAAAACGAAAGATTCCTGAATAATTTTCAAAAATCTTTAGTTTTTAAAAACAATCAAGACAAAGTTGAGAAAAATGTTATTATAGTTTATTTATGCTTCCCTAATTGTGAAACAGTTTTTCTACTTATTTTACATCAAATTAAGAATTGAAATATCTGAATACTTTACAACACTTAACTTTAAATTCTTGCAACTAATCTCATACAATTCACTTTTGTACCCAAACATTACATTTGCTACATAAACTTAAATATTAATTCCGTAAGAGTATATTTCAAGAATCTATATTTACATAAGTTCAGCCCACGAGTTATTCTGCCAAGCTTCAATTAAACAATTAAACCCCATGACACTGTCAAGGTATATATGCCACATGCGAAAAAAGATAACAAAAATTCCGGTCCATTTGCCAGCTCTTTCGATTGCTGCAAGGCTTCAACAATTTACAGCTTACTAGTAGACTAACATGGCCTTGAATAAACGGCCAAAAGTTGACAAAGAGCCCTAAATCAATTTTAAGTGTAACTGCTGTAACTGGAAAGTGGGATCGGAATCAATGAGGAAACTGATTCAAATTACATCAAAATTAAGTGGATATCATCTCTACTTAAAAATTTGAATACGACCGTTCCAGTTGTCAGTCACAACTATATTACCATCACTAAGAACTGCTGTAGAGACTGGGCGATTGAACCCTCCTCTCCTGCTCCCTTCTTTTCCAAACTTTGTTATAAACTTTCCACTCAGTTGGAGCACCTGTACTCTGTGATTGTTTGAATCACAGACCATCAGGTGTCCTGCCTTGTTAACTGACAAGAACCAAGGTTCATTAAACTCCCCGTTCCCCTCCCCCTTATTTCCAAATTTGTACAGAAAATGACCATTTGTATCAAAAACTTTCATACAGTGTTCATACGAGTCTGACACTATAAGATACTTGTCATATTGAACACAGTGCATGGGACAGGTGAAAGAACCCTCTCCACCAACCTTAAGTAAAAACTGACCAATAGGAGAGAATATCTTGATTGCTTTGTTACCTGCATCAGCAACAATTATATTTCCGTCACTGTCGACAGATACACCATAAGGATCCTGCAGCTGGTGATCAAGACTTCCTTCGCTACTAAACATATTCAGGTATTCACCTTGCTCACTAAAAATTTGGACTCGGTGGTTATTACCGTCTGCTACTATAATATTTCCATTCTTACCAAAAGCTATCCCAACAGGAAAGTCAAATTCTCCCTGTTTATTACCCTCTCTACCAAAAGATCTTAAGAGAGTTCCGTCACTACTGAATACTGAAACTCTGTGGTTACCAGCCTCAGTAACTGCAATTTCATTCCGTTCATTAACTGCCACACACCAAGGCTTACGAAGCATTTCAGCAGCTGAGCCTTTTTGTCCAAAAGAAAGCACAGGTTTGAACTGTCTGGGTTTAACCTGAACTGCGAAAGGGCTGCCGTGAACAGGTTCACCATTTGCTTTCACTGATGCTTCGCATTTTCCGGTTTCTTTGGCAAAATAGCTGATCTTGTAGCTACCATCTTTGTTATCTTGGACTCGTACTTCCGTCGCACAGTCCTGGCCTTGATGATTTCTGATTTCCACTGTCACGCGGTCACGCTCTGCATAACATTGTTCTCCTTCAGCATTTCTTGTTGTCAAAACAAACTGTGCTTTAAGTCCAAAAATCGCTTCACTGATTCCTTTTCCCTCAGCACTTGAATGATGAGCACTCGTCTTGCTGATGAATGATTCGAATGAGCCGATTCCTTCAGCGTTTGCCTTGTCTATCAATGTTTCGTTTTCAACAAAAATGAATTGACGAAGGCCTTCAAGGTCGCAGACTATTTGTTCTCCTTCATCGCTGACTTCTTCCTGAAATATTGCGTTCAATGACGGCTCATCTAAATGTACAATCTCAGCGCTTGTGCTTCGCATTAAAAGTGTTTCAGTTTTTTCAATCCCACTCTCGATCACTTTCACTTGGTTGTTCACCGCACATTGTTGAGTTCGGAGACGCGCGACAGATTCTTTAACTTGAATATCAACTTGATAGAATATTTCTTTCTTCTTCACTTCAATAACTGCCATCAAATTTTCAGCAAACCTGTCTACGTTTCGTTTCACGGCAGCGGCTTGTGATTCAATATGAATGCAGTTTTCGTCAAGTTTAGCAATTTTTTGTTTCTTCTGTTGCGCTTTTTGCCTTTGCGACTCAATTGCAGTTTTAACTTCTGACTTGCGTTCGTTTGCAGCTTTTTCCAGAAGTATCTTGCCGTGACCTTCGTGGTCTGTCAAAGCGCAAGCGTTGCAAATGGCAACTTCACAGTCCTTGCAAAAGAACTTCAACTCTTCCTTTTCGTGGTGTTTCTGTTGGCAAAATGCTGGTCGCTTTAACACCTCCTCGATGTCTTGATCTTGAAAATCTTTAAGCGCCAACACACGGTGTTCTTTATTAGCTCGCATTAAGTTATGCGCCGTAATACACTCGTCACACCAGAACGCACAACATTGAAAACAGTACAAACTCTGTGCGCTTTTCTTGTCGCAATTTCCGCATTTCACACCAGTTGTACTGCACTCTTTGATGGCCAACACATCAAGCAAACTGTTGATGCGAAAGGTAGTGGGCAGGTCGTTCAGAATTCCACTATTTGGGACTCTACTTTCTCTTCGGCATTCTGGGCATGTTATGATATCATGGCGACCACTCGTTCGAAGAATTCCTTTCAAGCAATGAAGGCAAAAACTGTGCAGACATGGCAGCTGTTTTGGGTCTGTGAATGTGTTCTTGCACACAGAACAGGATACTTCTTCGTGAAGGTTGCTTAGCAAGGTTTTTATATCCATGATTATAAGTGGAAAACAGAAGAGTTTGCACTCGGCAACGCCTCCGTGCAACAATGAAGCCTTGTGATCAGATACTGTGTTTCTCAGACGGGTGTCTACAAAACGAAGACCGAAGATCGAAGACCGAAGACCGACGACCAAAGACCGAAGACCGAAGACCAAAAAACGAAGATCTCCATTTTTTATACCAACTGATGCGAAATCAACGAGGTCTTCGTTTTGTAGAAAGGACCGCGTAAATCGATAAAGCGAAGACCCTCGCTTAAAAACTTTGTCAGACGACAACTGATGTGAAATCAACGAGGTCTTCGTTTTGTAGAAAGGACCGCGTAAATCTATAAAACGAAGACCCTCGCTTAAACGCTTTTGTCAGACGCCAACTGATGCGAAATCAACGAGGTCTTCGTTTTGTAGAAAAGACCGCGTGAATCTATAAAGGCTTAAGCGAAGGGCCTCGCTTAAAAACTTTGTCAGACGCCAACTGATGCAAAATCAACGAGGTCTTCGATTTGTAGAAAGGAGTGCGTGAATCTATAAAGTGATAAGAATAATGACAGGCCTGCAACGGGCTCCCAACGTGATGTGGTTTAACTGTACATTACCTTCATATTTTTGCTCAGACGAGCGTGTCCTTTAGAGATTTACCTCTTTTGTGGGATATTATTGGAGGATCTTTGAAGATGGAGTTCATCAAAGCCTGATTTTGTATGAAATCCCAGTTTAGCATAAGTATATTTTTAAGATTTCGCACTGATGGGTGGTATGTTGTTACAAATGGCAAGATCTGTTTCTTTGATTTTTTTTTGTTGAAGGGCCGACTGTCTGTTGTTCAAAGTTGACTTCAGACAGCCTTGTTTGTATCATTTCTTTGGGATATCCACGCGCTCTGAGGCGTGCTTTGAAGTTTGCGATACTTTTGTTTGTTCTTAAAAGTCTCAAGGCTTCACCTTTAATAAAACCTCTTTTCACATCTGGTGGGTGGCTTGAGATGAAATGTGTACACTGAAAAGTTTCAGTTGGCTTGTAACTGTGTCGAGGAATGTTGTTTCATTCTCTGAAATTTCAGCCGTAAATTTGATCGTAGCATGGAGATTGTTAGCTTGCTCAATAAACAGGGTAAATTCCTGTTTGTCGTTTTCATGTCCCAAAGTGAGAAAATGTCATCGATGTACCGCTTCCATTCTCTCGGTTTTGTAGTGCTTTGAAGATGTTGGCAAATGCAACTGCCATTGTTGTACCCATTGCGGTTCCATGGGTCTGGAGAAAATTGTTTTCCATGAATTGGAACGAGTTTTCCTTGAGGATAAGGCCAAGCATATCTTTGAGGTAGTGGGACGGGATTGGAGGGTTATTGTTGTGAAATTTTTCGTATGCTTTGCATACTGTTCTGATACCGTCTTCTTGCGGTATATTAGTGTGCAAGCTTGTAATAACCATACTGGATAACCCTACATCTGAAACATTTTCTTCACGACATACAGATGCAAAGCTTCACTCGATTATTCATGATTTAAAACTAAGTAAGAGCTGAATATGTTTACATTCTGTTTTCCAATTATCTCCTCATGTAGCACCGTACGTGATCAAAACAATGACACAAGTGTGTTTTCTTCCAGTACGATACTGGCCAGGAAAGAACTATATACTCCCGGGTATACTTTAGAGCGGTTACTTGAAGCTGTTCAGTCGGCGATCCATAAAGAACGTAGCACTAAAAAATAATTTCTAGTTTCTGTGTTTATTTGAAATTCGCGATCTTTTCCGTTGTAAGGTGTGACGTATGAGTCTTTTGTTTGTTATCCAACCAGTGCAACGTCCAGCCTTCCTTCTCTCCTGTTCCCGTCTCCCCTCCCCTTAGAAAGGCCTGGCTTAGGCTAAATGCAACTAAAAAGTTGTCGCATAGGAAGGAACTCGTTTCTATATTGAAAGTGAAAAAAGTTCGTACATTCAATTTTGACCCAAATAACGCGTCTTGTTTGCAAAAATACAGTCTTAGCATTTTTCTCTTACAGTCCGCGGCTTACAGTTTTTACGCACTACCTATTTTTTTTGTGTTCTCTCGCTTGCCACTTCAGCGAAGGTCTGAGCGTTTGACAAAGCGTTTAAGCCAGGGTCTTCGTTTTATAGATTTACGCGGTCCTTTCTACAAAACGAAGACCTCGCTGATTTCGCATCAGTTGGTATAAAAAATTAAGATCTTCGTTTTTTGGTCTTCGGTCTTCGTTTTGTAGACACCCTTATCAGACTGTAACATTACCCAATCACAAAGAGGTTTGTCCCGCTGTCCGAATTATAATGATCTCCTAGATTTCTAAGAATATAAACCATATAAAACAGAGTGGAATGACATGCAATAGATTGAATCAGGAATCCTAAACGACGGTTGGATTATCTCGGGCGTCTTTTAACTAATCCACCCTCCTGATCAGGCCCCTTACCCCCTCCCACCACCCCCTCCCTCTCGTGGGCGTACTATCCCTGGTCGGGGTCAGTTTTGTGGTGCCTCTCTCTGGGGTTGAGGTATAACCTGCGCCGGATTTACATTCAGGCAAGATGGGGGATAGTGTAGAAATATCCTAGTCTCTTTAAGGCTTCCGAAAATTGAATAAGCGCCGGAAGAATAGGTCGCTTAGCCTGACGCAAACTTTACTAACCCCTCCCCCGCTCCACACACGTCCCTTATTGCTACTACTGTAGAGAAAATCACTGCAACCCTTCAAATGCTTGTTAAGCCCCCATTCCAAAGTTTTTGGCGCTGGCCAAAAACCGAACCGAGCGCCATGAACAGGCTATTAGAAGTAGTTTCTTGGACAAAGCAAATGAAATGGTGCCATCCGTGTTAGTTTGGATTCCCGCGTTCGTCACACAGTCATGGCTTAATTTAACATTATTATCCCGGCCTCAGCATTTGTTTTATTGTCAAAAACGAAAGTCCACCAATCGTTTCACTATTCCCGCTTTCTCTTCATCAGTGGATTGATGACTTTAAAATCCATGATTAAATGTTCAAGCGGAAAAACAAAAACAGTTTGGAACAATAAACGCCTCAGACAATGAAGCCTTGTGATCGATAGGCTTGACATATTGTCTGACTTCTTAGAATTGTCTACACCAAGCACCAAAATTTCTGAGAATTTAAATCATAAATAGCGTGACCTATGCGACTACATAGATTGCGAAATTCAAAGGCATGAAGTGTTCTGCAATAGCCTCTCTGTAACAGTTTGTATATTTTATTTACTGTGTTCTCTTTTTGTTGTCCCAACCACTTATTTCAGGTTTTTGATTTTCAGAATAAATCATAAACCAAAGAGCTTTAGATTAGTTATCATGCATCATGTGGCCAAACATCTCATGATTGAAGATTAATTCAAAACATATTAAAATGTCTAGAAAATGTTACCTGTAAACACGCCAAGAATATACAAACGCCATTACGCTTACAAATACCTAACCTTTCAGTTTTATCGGTTTATACTGAAGAATGACGAAGCAAAAAACAAAAGGCACAAAAACAACCCTAGGGGAGGGGGCCTGCGCATGTATCAGCAAAGTTTCCGGGAAACGGGAAGAAAGCGTCCAACACTTGCAACAAGACGAACTTGATTTTGAACGGTCTCCATTAGATAGGGTCAAGAAATCATAATGGCAGGCATCAAATGCAGCAAAGGGTTAGTACTATGTTGTATTATCTCTCTTATCAACTTGTGCTCAAATAATTATGCGCAAAGTGATATATGGAGCTGCTATAAATTGGAAATTATACACTGATCAAAGATTGCCAAGTCCACGTCTCTTTAGTCGGAGTGGTCGGCTCAGATGTCTGACACTAGACTGCGATTCATTTGGAAGAAAACAAATCAAACCGAAAATGATGCTGCAAAGGAAAAGTACAGTAAAGAGTTGGTGGCGATTCCCATTTTATGGAAAGCAATTTGAGCGTTCACTTGTCGGACGAACCACGAACGAACCACGTGTTTAAGTGCAAAACTGCATAATTCTTCGAATATTCAAAGTATTTGTTTATTAAGTAATTTCAATTTTAGCACTGTGGCACTTATGAAGCAATGTTTGGTCGCATTTTAATGAAGTTGCTCAGCGTTTCGCCGCAAGTCAAAATTCAACAATTCAACTAAGTCCAAGTTTACCATTTTGTGCTTTACATATATTATTTACAATTTTGTCATGACTTTAGCTAGACTTTATCAATCATGTTTTGCAAATTGATATTACAGAAGGTCACCGTCCGGTCACGGTCGATTTCAACAATATTTTCATTGACCTGAGATAACGTAGCCTGCGTTGCAGCCGGACGTGTCACATAATCCTCGTTATAGTATAGACTTTACCGGCGGTTTTGTCCGTCTGCGACGAAGGCTAGAGATAACGGTGACTCTACTGGAGATCGATTTCGGCGCTTTTCCTTTGATCGATGGATTAGCGCTGTCAATCAGTTGATTACACAATACCAACTTCAAAAAATGCCCAATCCATAGTAAGAAATTCATGGTCATCTCGACAAAAAAAATTATTGTAGAAACAAAATTATACTAAAATCAGCCTTTTTTTTCTTTTCTAGGAGAATAATTGCGGGAGGCATATGCATTTTGGTGGGAAGCATTTTGGCGGTTGGAGGTTGGCTCACCTATTATTTTCTAACAAAAGACTCTGATCAGTCATCTGGTGGAGTCATCCGGTCAGCCTACTTAGCACTTCGGTTAGCCTACGTAGCACTACGGTTAGCCTAAATTAGCTTTAGGATTTCTGCATGGTAATCCATCGTCCCAGGGTCGAGACTTTGGGGTCGGACGCAAGATTCGTACGGCTGTTACGTCCGCCATTTTGGATGGGGGGATGCGCAGAAGGCTGGAGCGAGTCAGAATAGAAGTTGGCAGTCTGAACGTGACTTTAAGGCCAAATACGCGACCAATTTTCGCCCATTAAAATCGTCTTCACGGCGGGCTAGTAATATGAGAATGCTGACCCCTGGCCACTACAGTAAACTTATAGTAAGTTAACAAGTAATATGGGGATGATGCAAAATATGACTTTAAAAGAAAAATTAAAAACGTACTTTTCGACATCCTGACTCTGGAAGACTCTTACCTTGATATACGAAACATCATTCAAAAGGTCAAGCTTTCTTAAAAATTTATTATATCTTTAGAATTATATAGTGCAGTCTTAATAGTATTATTCCAGATTTAGATCTATTAAGAATTTCTGTAAAAATAAGATATCTTATTGCGCTTTCTCCTAACATGGTACTAATTAACAAACAAACTTTATTTTGTCGTGAAAAAGGTTGTTTTTGTTCATCGTGGTATAAAGTATAGTAAGGTCGACTGGCTACGTGTAGCTTTATAAAGCATGGTGCTCCGCTGTGATTGGTTGGTTTTCAACAGCTGTGATTGGTGTGTTTCGATCCTCGCTGATCCTAGACCAGTTAGTTGTTTCATCCTAACAACATCAACAGGGATAGTGGAATCGAGATTCCTGAGGCTTGGATGTCCACGATCAAGAAACACAAGAACGAGAGAACTGCACACAGGCGAACCGCCGAGGGAACAACTAACTGGTCTAGGATCAGCGAGGATCGAAACACACCAATCACAGCTGTTGAAAACCAACCAATCACAGCGGAGCACCATGCTTTATAAAGCTACACGTAGCCAGTCGACCTTATCGCCTGATGAAGGCTAGCAGTATGCAGCCGAAACGTCGCGGTCCACGTCACAGGTGACCACATCGTGAGAAACGATAATTCCTTAATTACTAAACTTTATTTTATAATTTATACACTCGTACATTTATCTTCTTGATTTCCTGTAAACTTGTCTACCTACTCTCTTTAGGTACGAAATGACCCACCTAGATTAGCATCTACTACCTATGGGCATGTCCAATTTGTAAACATTACCTGTTAGAAAAACAAAGAACTGAACTCGTGGCCTCGTGTATCCACAGAACCGCTTGTCCCGCTTAGCCGGCTGGCCCTGGGCCAAAAGTGGCTCTGGGGAGGTACGATTTGATTGCCTAGAATCTAACAAAGGGAGTCCAATCACATCAACCGTTTTAAAATCCCTCTGTCGTACGATAGGTTAAAACGGCCGATGTGATTGGACTCCCTTAGTTAGATTTCAGCCAATTCTCTACTTGCACAAATCCCATAATACACCCTTTTTACCAACCGAAATTTTGCATAATCCTTGTTTGCAATTTCCCCTGGGACATGAAGATGTCCCAAGGGAAATCTAGAACAATGCCTATGCAAAATTTTTTGGGGTAGAAGCGGTGTATTATGGGATTGTGCAAGTAGAGAATCAAATAGTTTGTCCCCAGAGCCACTCGTTTCTCGTACACAGGTTCCAGCCGGCTAAGAGAGACAACTTAACACAAATATTTGTTTTTTTCCCATTTTTTACAGCTTTGGGTGTAAATATCGCTCAAATATCACTGGAATATTCTACAACAACGGGATGGCGGATTTCTCGACCCCAGGCCAGCTCAACCCTGATGAAATTGCACCATCCAAGAGCAACTTTATCAAACCCGGAAAAAGACCACAGTCCTCTATTAGCCCTGTTATTTTTACAGACGCAATTGGCCGAGTGAGACTGGTGGCTGGTGCCTCTGGAGGACCCCATATCACGACAGCAGTTTCTCTCGTAAGTTTAATTTTTGCGTGTACTAAATTACTCATGTATAGATTATGGCAACGAAACATCTGAAGCATGAATTTAGCGCGTGAGCAGACCCTCCTGTTTGAGTTTCGCGCTACTCTCATATAGTATAAACAACTTTAAAATATGGAATAAAAGAATAGGTTTAATAATAGGCGTATTTCCAAGTAGTGTCCATCGGTTAAAGGGGCAGTCTCGCGCTATTTTTAGTAACACATCGAAAATCCAAGGGACGCTTTTCGGTTAACAGAAGCGGCATGATAATAATAAAAATCCTTTGAAAGACTATCGTAATGTATAGAAATTGTTTATAGATGTTTTTGCTGGCGGATGGCCAAGATCGAGATTGGTGCCAACTTGAAAATATCGGGCCGACGTTTTCAAGTATTCCTATTGCATCTCATATGAAATCAGCACTACAATATTTTGCCTCGTTTTTCTGTTCTGAATTCACTTGATGTTATAAAATTAGTGATTTAATTACGAAGGATATCAGTATTGACTGAGGCGTTAGAAGTTTAAATTGAACTAAATTCTGACCAAAATCGTGATAACCCCCACGATATTTCCTCTTTAAGTTGATTTTGAATTTGAAGTTGGCTTAACTGCGTAATATTAGCTACAAGAGAAGCCACAGAAACACGACCAAATGGTCAAAACCTCACCAGGAGATATGCTGAGAATTTTTTCTCCTTACTTTGCAGGCTGTTGTTAACGAGCTGTGGTTGTCACGTGGGATTTCCAATGCTATCGATGCTCCACGAGTCCATCACCAACTCTTTCCAAATACGGTCATCATCGAAAAGCCTCCTTACACCATCCCTCAGAGGATTCAAGACGGTTTGAGAGCCCGCAAGCATAATATCACAGAAGAAACTGCCTTTGCCGCTGTACAGGCGATAGTTCGAGACCTGGATGAAGAAATTTATGGGAAAAGTGACCCGAGGAAATATGGATGGCCGGATGGATTCTAAATAACAACATTGGAGATCCTATCTGATCTAAGTTTAAAAACTGGCGTAGAACAATTGTCAGTTTTCATTTGTCCCATGATGCAATTTGAAGGAAACTTTGTTCCTAGTAAAGGGAACTTCATGTTACATTTACAGTAAGCGGGGCCACCCAGACAAAGTTAACCAATCACAGGGCAGAGTGAGAACAATACATTCCAACATTTTCGATTTGAATCAATCAAATGTCGGGTACTAAAACAAGGAAATCTGTGTGAAAAAAAAACTTTACGGCAAAAGCTCCTAGTGATGAATTTGGTTATTAGTTTATCATATTCTTGGTTTCGTTTATTAGAAGTTTCGGCAGTAAATTTAAGCTAAATCTCTAACGATCTTTTTTTTAAAAGCTTCTGTCAACGGTTCTGCGCGCTGTGTTGAATTTCGAGCACACGAATGGTTTCTCACGACGAGCGCTCGTATACCAAGGTTATTCAGTTCAGTGTTTGTATATCTTGGAAACGACAAACTATGTCACACCTCAAATGTTCCGTTTTGAGTGTATTCATTGTCTTCTGTTGACCGGCAGAATCATCGGATTTACAATGTCGAAACCCGCCCCAAAAAATAACCCTCTCCCTTTCTGGATATTTTCAAGTTGTACTGTCAAAACTCCGGTGTTTTAAAAAGGGTGACGCTATATATCGGATGTTACTAAAACGAGGAATGGGGAATGGGGAATTGAAATGGGAAAACTGAAAATGGGAAGTTGAAAATAGTAAAGTAATTAACTGTAAATAAGACATGAAATTCATTCGCTAATGTGTGATCAGATTTGCATATACCTTTCTCAAAAACATTAATTATTCATACGGTTATAAGCCAATCGGAGTGCCCCATTTTGGTCAGGTGCATGTATCTTGATACCCAATGAAAATCTAGATCAAGATTACTCCAGTTAGTTCAAAAACTGATGAAAACGCTGATCAAGAAACTTGAATTTTAATTAGTCCTAATACTAAATACAGTATATACAACAACAATACGGCAACATATTATTTGCTCACAAACTCCTTCTCCTCCTTCTTGCACGTAATGTGAAGCCCTTCTCGAACGCCATCCTTCACCTCGGCATCTAAGCAACGTAGGAACAGGACAAACCTTCGAAAAAGAGAAAAACAACACACATAATTCAATTCCCAAAACAGTGCATTTTAAAATTCTGAACAATGCGGTCTAAAAGTTGTCAATTACCTTGTCACTAGCGTCCAGAGGATTCAAAGCTTCGGATCCATTTTTCTCCTCCAAATAGTGCTTGAGAGCACAAATGATACCATAAACAGTCTTGGGAGGGTATCTTCCACCGGACTTTTTAGCTACCTCCATCACGAATTTTGAAAACCAAAGAAGAAGATTTAAGAACGCGAAATCGTTGTGATCCGGACTCGAGCTCCATCACGAGGCGAAATGTTAATCTACCAAAAAACCCGCCCGCATATTAAATAATCATTTCCTTTACCACGAATAAGAAACAAACAATAACCTATTGCGCACGCCTTCTACTAAATTTTCACACCAGTTTGAGAAGTCATGTCAAAAACTCGTGCTTCGTGTTTCATCAGGGGTTCCAAACACCTCGAAACCGAAAAAATGGTGTCAAAAATCATGGCCCAGAAGTGATTTGGATTTTCTCTGTTTGGGTAAGCGCTAGCTAAGACAGCTGCTAAGGTATTCCAATTTGCAAATAAACTTTATAAAAAGTTTGGGCTGCCGGTCATTTTAAATAGCCACAGCGAAAAATAACAAGTTACAATGCCTTTCACTGGATTCAAAAAAATACTGCCTTGAGCTAGTTCAGAGATCATCTACAGAAAATATAAAATACACATTTCAAACTACTCCGAGAAAATTTTATTTGGGTAAATCTATTCCCCTTGGAGATCTTCCTTTTGTGTGAAACAGAACGCGCGACGGCCAAGAAAATTAATTTCGTTGTTTTCCCCTACACAGGAATTGTCGCTTTCTCTTTACTGTTAATCCTTTACTGTTGCTGTCGAAAGCCAGTATTAGTTTTTGAAGGATAGTGGCCATTTAGCGGCTGTGGAAAAACACCATAGATGCGACAAACGTACGAGATGGGCAGATCAGATAGCATATGCGAGGCAGTACTTGTTATTTCATGATCAGTTTAAAATTATAAAAGATGGCCATGGGAAAGCCTGAGAAACCTAAAAATAAAATACGCAAAATTTCATTTAACAGAAGCAGAAAGACATAAAAAGCAATACAATACGTGTAACAAAATATTTCAGCTCTTATTTATAATTGACAATAAAAAAATTTTCATTGCAAATTTCCCATTTTCAGTTTTCCCATTTCAATTTCCCATTCCCCATTCCCCATTCTCCGTTTTAGTAACATCCCTGTATATCTGTTTCGAGCAAAAAGTTCAATTGGAGGATTTTTTGTTCGCCACGCACTTCGAGAAGATATGGCCATCGCCAGGGTCATCGCGTTTAACAAGCCATTCATGAAAACTCTACTCACAGCTTTGGCTTTCAAATTTTCTTCTCTTTGGGTATAGTGCTGTCAAAACCAAAAGCGTCGAATTAGAATATCATGGAAATCGAAGACCACACGCTAAACTAACGAATTGTTCACGAGCGCAGCGAATAAATATAAACTTCTTTTCTTGTTTTTCAAGTCCGCCACTCACCGGTCGTCGCATTGATTTATTTTATGTTGTTTGGAATCAGTCTTCACTTCTTGGAATCTCATGCATTTATTTTCCAAATCGTTCCTTGGAATGTACAACAAGCGACACTACTCAAAAACAAACTGAAGATTGACGCCGTTAGCGAAAACTTCATTCGAGAAGCCGATTTTGTTTTCAAGTTTGTGAAAACCGCATATGGCGGTCGCGTTCACTGTTCAGTTCAGAGTGCCGGTGGAGTTTCTTTTTCAGCCCTTTCAATGACCTCGCATACTTCCAAATCAGAATCTTTTCTGAGTGAAAACTACTCGGAAATAAAAGGCTTGAACTAACTTCCAGTGCCGCGAAATATTTTCACTCATCACGAACGAAAAAGTTGCGATTTCATTGTTTTGTACCCGACATTTGATTGGCTCAAATAAAAAATGTTAGAATGTATTGTTCTCTTTCTGCCCTGTGATTGGTTAACTTTGTCTGGGTGACCCCGCTTACAGAAGTTTCACTGTAACCAGGATAAACCGAATACACATAAATCACAAGTCGATTAGTCAGACATCGACAGACAACGAAGTATTTTATTTCTGAATTCCGTATTTATCTCCAGTAAGAGCCAATCCTAGTGATTAACTCGGTGAACACCTCTCTTTCATTTTAAGCTTGCGGAAAACGACGTTGGATGAACGTTTCACCAGGCATACTACGCTACTCAGTGTTATGCTTTGTGTGTTCGTTTCTTTAGGGACGGATCCTCATCTTTTAAGAGGGAACGGCGGGGGGTGGGGGGGGTTGAGCAATTACCGATAAAAATAATCCTGTACAAGTAAAAAGCACTAAAAAAATATCATGCATAGCGGGTCACGCAAAAGAAACAAATAGACGAAACGTGAAGAAAAAAAAACCTGAACAACCCGGCGGGGGCAAAAGCTGCCACCCCCACGTCAGGTCCTACGCACGTTAGCAGCATTATCGTTCGCCGCGGTCCTTTATTTCCAGTTTTCCCTTCTTCTTTTCCATCCCTTATGCCTCCTTCGTTAAAACTGTCACGCAAAGCGAAAACGAATCGGTTATCTTGTGCAAACTGCAAGGTTCTAAAGCCTGGTTCACACTGGCGACATAAGACACATATGTGTTTGTTAACGACATGGACATAATGACATAAAGAAAAGAACAATCTTTTCCTTATGTCGTGATGTTCATGTAGCTCTATGTCATTATATTCCTACGATGTTATGTGGGACTTATGTCGCTAGTGGGAACCCGGCTTATTAAGTGACACCTGTTACGCAAAGGCATAGATGTGGCATTGCTGCTACAAACCTACTTCTGAGCTATGCAAATACAAACTTAATTTTTTGTGTGACGTGAAATTTGAAACCATTGCAAACTTGTTGCATAAAAAGATCAATATCAACTGTATCCTTTAAAAAATATTTTGTCACGTACTGTCTAGATCAACTAATAAATTCACAGAAGCAACATTCAAAGAAATGTATGAGAATCTATGAAAGTAACCGATGATACATTACCCCGAGCGTAGAGGGGGGGGGGTTCAAAAAAAATAATAGGAGATGCCTGGGATGATGTGTATAAAGTTAAAAAGAAATATTAAAAAATGGTTTATCATGAACCCTCCTCAGTGTAAAGTTGGTTATAACAAAAGTAACGAATTAGCAAATAAACCAACCACTCTTTACATGTAAAAGTCTTCCGTTTATCATCATGACGCATTTTTAATGTAACAGCATAATCAAAATTAAAGATTTCTGAATAATTTTCAAAAATCTTTAGTTTTTAAAAACAATCAAGACAAAGTTGAGAAAAATGTTATTATAGTTTATTTATGCTTCCCTAATTGTGAAACAGTTTTTCTACTTATTTTACATCAAATTAAGAATTGAAATATCTCAATACTTTACAACACTAAACTTTAAATTCTTGCAACTAATCTCATACAATTTACTTTTGTACCCAAACATTACATTTGCTACATAAACTTAAATATTAATTCCGTAAGAGTATATTTCAAGAATCGATATTTACATAAGTTCAGCCCACGAGTTATTCTGCCAAGCTTCAATTAAACAATTAAACCCCATGACACTGGCAAGGTATATATGTCACATGCGAAAAAAGATAACAAAAATTCCGATCCATTTGCCAGCTCTTTCGATTGCTGCAAGGCTTCAACAATTTACAGCTTACTAGTAGACTAACATGGCATTGAATAAACGGCCAAAAGTTGACAAAGAGCTTTAAATCAATTTAAATGTAACTGCTGTAACTGGAAAGTGGGATCGGAATCAATGAGGAAACTGATTTAAATTACATCACAATTAAGTAGATATCATCTCTACTTGAAAATGTGAATACGACCGTCCCAGTAGTCAGTCACAACTATATTACCATCACTAAGAACTGCTGTAGAGAATGGGTCATTGAACTCTCCTCTCACGCTCCCTTTTCTTCCAAACTTTGTTATAAACTTTCCATTCAGTTGGAGCACCTGTACTCTGTAATTGTTTGAATCACAGACCATCAAGTGTCCTGCCTTGTTAACTGACAAGAACCCCTCCCCCTTATTTCCAAATTTGTACAGAAAATAACCATTTGTATCAAAAACTTTGATACAATCTTCACCCCTGTCTGACACTATAAGATACTTGTCATATTGAACACAGTGCATGGGACAGGTGAAAGAACCCTCTCCACCAACCTTACGTAAAAACTGACCACGAGGAGAAAATATCTTGATTGCTTTGTTACCTGTATCAGCAACAATTATATTTCCGTCACTGTCGACAGATACACCATAAGGATTCTGCAGCTGGTGATCAAGACTTCCTTCGCTACTAAACATATTCAGGTATTCACCTTGCTCACTAAAAATTTGGACTCGGTGGTTATTAAGGTCCGCTACTATAATATTTCCATTCTTACCAAAAGCTATCCCAACAGGAAAGTCAAATTCTCCCTGTTTATTACCCTTTCTACCAAAAGATCTTAAGAGAGTTCCGTCACTACTGAATACTGAAACTCTGTGGTTAAAAGCCTCAGTAACTGCAATTTCATTCCGTTCATTAACTGCCACACCCAAAGGATTATGAAGCATTCCAGCAGCTGAGCCTTCTTGTCCAAAAGAAAGCACAGGTTTGAACTGTCTGGGTTTTACCTGAACTGCGAAAGGGCTGCCGTGAACAGGTTCACCATTTGCTTTCACCGATGCTTTGCATTTTCTGGTTTCTTTGGCAAAATAGCTGATCTTGTAGCTACCATCTTTGTTATCTTGGACTCGTACTTCCGTCGCACAGTCCTGGCCTTGATGATTTCTGATTTCCACTGTCACGCGGTCACGCTCTGCATAACATTGTTCTCCTTCAGCATTGCTTGTTGTCAAAACAAACTGTGCTTCAAGTCCAACAATCGCTTCACTGATTCCTTTTCCCTCAGCACTTGAATGATGAGCACTCGTCTTGCTGATGAATGATTCGAATGAGCCGATTCCTTCAGCGTTTGCCTTGTCTATCAATGTTTCGTTTTCAACAAAAATGAATTGACGAAGGCCTTCAAGGTCGCAGACTATTTGTTCTCCTTCATCGCTGACTTCTTCCTGAAATATTGCGTTCAATGACGGCTCATCTAAATGTACAATCTCTGCGCTTGTGCTTCGCATTAAAAGTGTTTCAGTTTTTTCAATCCCACTCTCGATCACTTTCACTTGGTTGTTCACCGCACATTGTTGAGTTCGGAGACGCGCGACAGATTCTTTAACATGGATATCAACTTGATAGAATATTTCTTTCTTCTTCACTTCAATAACTGCCATCAAATTTTCAGCAAACCTGTCTACGTTTCGTTTCACGGCAGCGGCTTGTGATTCAATATGAATGCAGTTTTCTTCAAGTTTAGCAATTTTTTGTTTCTTCTGTTGCGCTTTTTGCCTTTGCGACTCAATTGCAGTTTTAACTTCTGACTTGCGTTCGTTTGCAGCTTTTTCCAGAAGTATCTTGCCGTGACCTTCGTGATCTGTTAAAGCGCAAGCGTTGCAAATGGCAACTTCACAGTCCTTGCAAAAGAACTTCAACTCTTCCTTTTCGTGGTGTTTCTGTTGGCAAAATGCTGGTCGCTTTAACACCTCCTCGATGTCTTGATCTTGAAAATCTTTAAGCGCCAACACACGGTGTTCTTTATTAGCTCGCATTAAGTTATGCGCCGTAATACACTCGTCACACCAGAACGCACAACATTGAAAACAGTACAAACTCTGTGCGCTTTTCTTGTCGCAATTTCCGCATTTCACACCAGTTGTACTGCACTCTTTGATGGGCAACACATCAAGCAAACTGTTGATGCGAAAGGTAGTGGGCAGATCGTTCAGAGTTCCACTATTTGGGACTCTACTTTCTCTTCGGCATTCTGGGCATGTTATGATATCATGGCGGCCACTCGTTCGAAGAATTCCTTTCAAGCAATGAAGGCAAAAACTGTGCAGACATGGCAGCTGTTTTGGGTCTGTGAATGTGTTCATGCACACAGAACAGGATACTTCTTCGTGAAGGTTGTTTAGCAAGGTTTTTATATCCATGATTATCAGTGGAAAACAGAAGAGTTTGTACTCGGCAACGCCTCCGTTGCAACAATGAAGCCTTGTGATCAGATACTGTGTTTCTCAGACGGGTGTCTACAAAACGAAGACCGAAGATCGAAGACCGAAGACCGAAGACCGAAGACCAAAGACCGAAGACCGAAGACCAAAAAACGAAGATCTCCATTTTTTATACCAACTGATGCGAAATCAACGAGGTCTTCGTTTATTAGAAAGGACCGCGTCAATCGATAAAGCGAAGACCCTCGCTTAAAAACTTTGTCAGACGCCAACTGATGTGAAATCAACGAGGTCTTCGTTTTGTAGAAAGGACCGCGTAAATCTATAAAACGAAGACCCCGCTTAAACGCTTTTTCAGACGCCAATTGATGCGAAATCAACGAGGTCTTCGTTTTGTAGAAAAGACCGCGTGAATCTATAAAGCGAAGACCCTCGCTTAAACGCTTTGTCAGACGCCAACTGATGCGAAATCAACGAGGTCTTCGTTTTGTAGAAAAGACCGCGTGAATCTATAAAGCGAAGACCCTCGCTTAAAAACTTTGTCAGACGCCAACTGATGCGAAATTAACGAGGTCTTCGATTTGTAGAAAGGAGTGCGTGAATCTATAAAGTGATAAGAATAATGACAGGCCTGCAACGGGCTCCCAACGTGATGTGGTTTAACTGTACATTACCTTCATATTTTTGCTCTGACGAGCGTGTCCTTTAGAGATTTACCTCTTTTGTGGGATATTATTGGAGGATCTTTGAGGATGGAGTTTAGCAAAGCCTGATTTTGTATGAAATCCCAGTTTAGCATAAGTATATTTTTAAGATTTCGCACCGATGGGTGGTATGTTGTTACAAATGGCAAGATCTGTTTCTTTGATGTTGTTTTTTGTTGAAGGGCCGACTGTCTGTTGTTCAAAGTTGACTTCAGACAGCCTTGTTTGTATCATTTCTTCGGGATATCCACGCGCTATGAGGCGTGCTTTGAAGTTTGCGATACTTTTGTTTGTTCTTAAAAGTCTCAAGGCTTCACCTTTAATAAAACCTCTTTTCACATCTGGTGGGTGGCTTGAGATGAAATGTGTGCACTGAAAAGTTTAAGTTGGCTTGTAACTGTGTCGAGGAATGTTGTTTCATTCTCTGAAATTTCAGCCGTAATTTTGATCGTAGCATGGAGATTGTTAGCTTGCTCAATAAACAGGGTAATTTCTTGTTTGTCGTTGTCATGTCCCAAAGTGAGAAAATGTCATCGATGTACCGCTTCCATTCTCTCGCTTTTGTAGTGCTTTGAAGATGTTGGCAAATGCAACTGCCATTTTTGTACCCATTGCGGTTCCATGGGTCTGGAGAAAATTGTTTTCCATGAATTGGAACGAGTTTTCCTTGAGGATAAGGCCAGGCATATCTTTGACGTAGTGGGACAGGATTGGAGGGTTATTGTTGTGAAATTTTTCGTATGCTTTGCATACTGTTCTGATACCGTCTTCTTGCGGTTTATTAGTGTACAAGCTTGTAACATCCATAGATACTAGGACACTGAGTAAGCGGTAATAGAAAATGCGCTGATAACTCAACTTTGACTGCCAAAGATGAACTGGATAACCCCTACATCTGAAACATTTTCTTCACGACATACAGATGCAAAGCTTCACTCGATTATTCATGATTTAAAACTAAGTAAGAGCTGAATATGTTTACATTCTGTTTTCCAATTATCGCCTCATGTAGCACCGTACGTGATCAAAACAATGACACATGCACAAGTGTGTTTTCTTCCAGTAAGATACTGGCCAGGAAAGAACTATATACTCCGGGGTATATTTTAGAGCGGTTACTTGAAGCTGTTCAGTCGGCGATAAAGAACGTGGCACTAAAAAATAATTTCTAGTTTCTGTGTTTATTTGAAATTCGCGATCTTTTCCGTTGTAAGGTGTGACGTATGAGTCTTTTGTTTGTTATCCAACCAGTGCAACGTCCAGCCTTCCTTCTCTCCTGTTCCCGTCTCCCCTCCCCTTAGAAAGGCCTGGCTTAGGCTAAATGCAACTAAAAAGTTGTCGCATAGGAAGGAACTCGTTTCTATATTTAAAGTGAAAAAAGTTCGTACATTCAATTTTGACCCAAATAACGCGTCTTGTTTGCAAAAATACAGTCTTAGCATTTTTCTCTTACAGTCCGCGGCTTGCAGTTTTTACGCACTACCTATTTTTTTGTGTTCTCTCGCTTGCCACTTTAGCGAAGGTCTGGACGTTTGACTAAGCGTTTAAGCCAGGGTCTTCGTTTTATAGATTTACGTGGTCCTTTCTACAAAACGAAGACCTCGTTGATTTCGCATCAGCTGGTATAAAAAATTAAGATCTTCGTTTTTTGGTCTTCGTTCTTCGGTCTTTGGTCTTCGGTCTTCGTTTTGTAGACACCCTTATCAGACTGTAACATTACCCAATCACAAAGAGGTTTGTCCCGCTGTCCGAATTATTATAATGATCTCCTAGATTTCTAAGAATTTAAACCATATAAAATAGCGTGGAATGACATGCAATAGATTGAATCAGGATTTCCTAAACGGCGGTTGTTGTATCTCGGGTGTCTTTTAACTAATACCCCCTCCTGATCAGGCCCCTTCCCCCCTCCCACCACCTCCTCCCCTCGTGGGCGTACTATCCCTGGTCGAGGTCAGTTTTTTGGTGCCTCTCTCTGGGGTTGAGGTATAAGCTGCGCCGGATTTACATTCAGGCAAGATGGGGGATAGTGTAGAAATATCCTAGTCTCTTTAAGGCTTCCGAAAATGGAATAAGCTCCGGAAGAATAGGTCGCTTATCCTGACGCAAACTTTACTAACCCCTCCCCCGCTCCACACACGTCCCTTATTGCTACTAGAGAAACTCACTGAAACCCTTCAAATGCTTGTTAAGCCCCCATTCCAAAGTTTTTGGCGCTGGCCAAAAACCGAACCGAGCGCCATGAACAGACTATTAGCAGTAGTTTCTTGGGCAAAGCAAATGAAATGGTGCCATCCGTGTTAATTTGGATTCCCGCGTTCGTCACACAGTCATGGCTTAATTTAACATTATTCTCCCAGCCTTAGCATTTGTTTTATTGTCAAAAACGAAAGTCCACCAATCGTTTCACTATTCCCGCTTTCTCTTCATCAGTGGATTGATGACTTTAAAATCCATGATTAAATGTTCAAGCGGAAAACAAAAAACAGTTTGGAACAATAAACGCCTCAGACAATGAAGCCTTGTGATCGATAGGCTTGACATATTGTCTGACTTCTTAGAATTGTTTACACCAAGCACCAAAATTTCTGAGAATTTAAATCAGTCATAAATAGCGTGACCTATGCGACTGCATAGATTGCGAAATTCAAAGGCATGAAGTGTTCTGCAATAGCCTCTCTGTAACAGTTTGTATACTTTAGTTACTGTGTTCCCACTTTGTTGTCCCAACCACTTATTTCAGGTTTTTGATTTTCAGAATAAATCATAAACCACAGAGCTTTAGATTAGTTATCATGCATCATGTGGCCAAACATCTCATGTTGAAGATTAATTCAAAACATATTAAAATGTCTAGAAAATGTTACCTGTAAACACGCCAAGAATATACAAACGCCATTACACTTACAAATACCTAACCTTTCAGTTTTATCGGTTTATACTGAAGAAAGACGAAGCAAAAAACAAAAGGCACAAAAATAACCCTAGGGGAGGGGGCTTGCGCATGTATCAGCAAAGTTTCCGGGAAACGGGAAGAAAGCGTCCAACACTTTCAACAAGACGAACTTGATTTTGGACGGTCTCCATTGGATAGGGTCAAGAAATCATAATGGCAGGCATCAAATGCACCAAAGGGTCAGTACTATGTTGTATTATCTCTCTTATCAACTTGTGCTCAAATAATTATGCGCAAAGTGATGTATGGAGCTGCTATAAATTGGAAATTATACACTGATCAAAGATTGCCAAGTGCACGTCTCTTTAGTCGGAGTGGTCGGCTCAGATGTCTGACACTAGACTGCGATTCATTTGGAAGAAAACAAATCAAACCGAAAATGATGCTGCAAAGGAAAAGTATGGTAAAGAGTTGGTGGCGATTCCCATTTACGGAGAGCAATTTGAGCGTTCACTTGTCGGACTCTGTTTATTTCTGAGAAACAAACCACGTGTTTAAGTGCAAAACTGCATAATTCTTCGAATATTCAAAGTATTTGTTTATTAAGTAATTTCAATTTTAGCACTGTGGCACTGATGAAGCAATGTTTGGTCGCATTTTAATGAAGTTGCTCAGCGTTTCGCCGCAAGTCAAAATTCAACAATTCAACTGAGTCCAAGTTTACCATTTTGTTTGAAGACAAATCAGCATTGCATGGCAACCACTTGCCGGGTCGCCCATATTTCTCTCTCTGACTAAGAACAGTACTTTACTGTGCTTTACATATATTATTTACAATTTTGTCATGACTTTAGCTCGACTTTATCAATCATGTTTTGCAAATTGATATTACAGAAGGTCACCGGCCGGTCACGGTCGATTTCAACAATATTTTCATTGACCTGAGATAACGTAGCCTGCGTTGCAGCCGGACGTGTCACATAATCCTCGGTATAGTATAGACTTTACCGGCGGTTTTGTCCGTCTGCGACGCAGGCTAGAGATAACGGTGACTCTACTGGAGATCGATTTCGGTGCTTTTCCTTTGATCGATGGATCAGCGCTGTCAATCAGTTGATTACACAATACCAACTTCAAAAAATGCCCAATCCATAGTAAGAAATTCATGGTCATCTCGACAAAATAAATTATTGTAGAAACAAAATTATACTAAAATCAGCCTTTTTTTCTTTTCTAGGAGAATAATTGCGGGAGGCATATGCATTTTGGTGGGAAGCATTTTGGCGGTTGGAGGTTGGCTCACCTATTATTTTCTAACAAAAGACTCTGATCAGTCATCTGGTGGACCTTATAAGAGAGAGGCAGTTGCCACGGATACAGCGCAGTGCTCCCAAATCCTGTACAAGTAAAAAGCACTAAAAAAATATCATGCATAGCGGGTCACGCAAAAGAAACAAATAGACGAAACGTGAAGAAAAAAAACCTGAACAACCCGGCGGGGGCAAAAGCTGCCACCCCCACGTTAGGTCCTACGCACGTTAGCAGCATTATCGTTCGCGGTCCTTTATTTCCAGTTTTCCCTTCTTCTTTTCCATCCCTTATGCCTCCTTCGTTAAAAATGTCACGCAAAGCGAAAACGAATCGGTTATCTTGTGCAAACTGCAAGGTTCTAAAGCCTGGTTCACACTGGCGACATAAGACACATATGTGTTTGTTAACGACATGGACATAATGACATAAAGAAAAGAACAATCTTTTCCTTATGTCGTGATGTTCATGTAGCTCTATGTCATTATATTCCTACGATGTTATGTGGGACTTATGTCGCTAGTGGGAACCCGGCTTATTAAGTGACACCTGTTACGCAAAGGCATAGATGTGGCATTGCTGCTACAAACCTACTTCTGAGCTATGCAAATACAAACTTTATTTTTTGTGTGGCGTGAAATTTGAAACCATTGCAAACTTGTTGCATAAAAAGATCAATATCAACTGTATCCTTTAAAAAATATTTTGTTAAGTACTGTCTAGATCAACTAATAAATTCACAGAAGCAACATTCAAAGAAATGTATGAGAATCTATGAAAGTAACCGATGATACATTACCCCGAGCGTAGGGGGGGGGGGGGGTTGAAAGGAAATAATAGGAGATGGCTGGGATGATGTGTATAAAGTTAAAAAGAAATATTAAAAAAAATGGTTTATCATGTACCCTCCTCAGTGTAAAGTTGGTTATAACAAAAGTAACGAATTAGCAAATAAACCAACCATTCTTTAAAAGTCTTCCGTTTATTATCATCACGCATTTTTAATGTAACAGCATAATCAAAATTAAAGATTCCTGAATAATTTTCAAAAATCTTTAGTTTTTAAAAACAATCAAGACAAAGTTGAGAAAAATGTAATTATAGTTTATTTATGCTTCCCTAATTGTGAAACAGTTTTTCTACTTATTTTACATCAAATTAAGAATTGAAATATCTCAATACTTTACAACACTAAACTTTAAATTCTTGCAACTAATCTCACACAATTTACTTTTGTACCCAAACATTACATTTGCTACAGAAACTTAAATATTAATTCCGTAAGAGTATATTTCAAGAATCGATATTTACATAAGTTCAGCCCACGAGTTATTCTGCCAAGCTTCAATTAAACAATTAAACCCCATGACACTTGCAAGGTATATATGTCACATGCGAAAAAAGATAACAAAAATTCCGATCCATTTGCCAGCTCTTTCGATTGCTGCAAGGCTTCAACAATTTACAGCTTACTAGTAGACTAACATGGCCTTGAATAAACGGCCAAAAGTTGACAAAGAGCTTTAAATCAATTTAAATGTAACTGCTGTAACTGGAAAGTGGGATCGGAATCAATGAGGAAACTGATTCAAATTACATCACAATTAAGTGGATATCATCTCTACTTAAAAATGTGAATGCGACCGTTCCAGTTGTCAGTCACAACTATATTACCATCACTAAGAACTGCTGTAGAGACTGGGAGATTGAACTCTCCTCTCCCGCTCCCTTCTCTTGCAAACTTTGTTATAAACTTTCCATTCAGTTGGAGCACCTGTACTCTGAAACTGTTTCTATCACAGACCATCAGGTGTCCTGCCTTGTTAACTGACAAGCAACGAGGATCATTAAACTCCCCGTCCCCCTTCCCCTTATTTCCAAATTTGTACAGAAAATGACCATTTGTATCAAAAACTTTGATACAATGTTCATCCGAGTCTGACACTATAAGATACTTGTCATATTGAACACAGTGCATGGGACAGGTGAAAGAACCCTCTCCACCAACCTTACGTAAAAACTGACCACTAGGAGAAAATATCTTGATTGCTTTGTTACCTGCATCAGCAACAATTATATTTCCGTCACTGTCGACAGATACACCATAAGGATACTGCAGCTGGTGATCAAGACTTCCTTCGCTACTAAACATATTCAGGTATTCACCTTGCTCACTAAAAATTTGTACTCGGTGGTTATCACTGTCCGCTACTATAATATTTCCATTCTTACCAAAAGCTATCCCAACAGGATAGTCAAATTCTCCCTGTTTATTACCCTCTCTACCAAAAGATCTTAAGAGAGTTCCGTCACTACTGAATACTGAAACTCTGTGGTTACCAACCTCAGTAACTGCAATTTCATTCCGTTCATTAACTGCCACACCCAAAGGATTATGAAGCATTCCAGCAGCTGAGCCTCTTTGTCCAAAAGAAAGCACAGGTTTGAACTTTCTTGGTTTTACCTGAACTGCGAAAGGGCTGCCGTGAACAGGTTCACCATTTGCTTTCACTGATGCTTCGCATTTTCCGGTTTCTTTGACAAAATAGCTGATCTTGTAGCTACCATCTTTGTTATCTTGGACTCGTACTTCCGTCGCACAGTCCTGGCCTTGATGATTTCTGATTTCCACTGTCACGCGGTCACGCTCTGCATAACATTGTTCTCCTTCAGCATTGCTTGTTGTCAAAACAAACTGTGCTTCAAGTCCAACAATCGCTTCACTGATTCCTTTTCCCTCAGCACTTGAATGATGAGCACTCGTCTTGCTGATGAATGATTCGAATGAGCCGATTCCTTCAGCGTTTGCCTTGTCTATCAATGTTTCGTTTTCAACAAAAATGAATTGACGAAGGCCTTCAAGGTCGCAGTCTATTTGTTCTCCTTCATCGCTGACTTCTTCCTGAAATATTGCGTTCAATGACGACTCATCTAAATGTACAATCTCAGCGCTTGTGCTTCGCATTAAAAGTTTTTCAGTTTTTTCAATCCCACTCTCGATCACTTTCACTTGGTTGTTCACCGCACATTGTTGAGTTCGGAGACGCGCGACAGATTCTTTAACTTGGATATCAACTTGATAGAATATTTCTTTCTTCTTCACTTCAATAACTGCCATCAAATTTTCAGCAAACCTGTCGACGTTTCGTTTCACGGCAGCGGCTTGTGATTCAATATGAATGCAGTTTTCGTCAAGTTTAGCAATTTTTTGTTTCTTCTGTTGCGCTTTTTGCCTTTGCGACTCAATTGCAGTTTTAACTTCTGACTTGCGTTCGTTTGCAGCTTTTTCCAGAAGTATCTTGCCGTGACCTTCGTGATCTGTGAAAGCGCAAGCGTTGCAAATGGCAACTTCACAGTCCTTGCAAAAGAACTTCAACTCTTCCTTTTCGTGGTGTTTCTGTTGGCAAAATGCTGGTCGCTTTAACACCTCCTCGATGTCTTGATCTTGAAAATCTTTAAGCGCCAACACACGGTGTTCTTTATTAGCTCGCATTAAGTTATGCGCCGTAATACACTCGTCACACCAGAACGCACAACATTGAAAACAGTACAAACTCTGTGCGCTTTTCTTGTCGCAATTTCCGCATTTCACACCAGTTGTACTGCACTCTTTGATGGCCAACACATCAAGCAAACTGTTGATGCGAAAGGTAGTGGGCAGGTCGCTCAGAGTTCCACTATTTGGGACTCTACTTTCTCTTCGGCATTCTGGGCATGTTATGATATCATGGCGGCCACTCGTTCGTAGAATTCCTTTCAAGCAATGAAGGCAAAAACTGTGCAGACATGGCAGCTGTTTTGGGTCTGTGAATGTGTCCATGCACACAGAACAGGATACTTCTTCGTGAAGGTTGTTTAGCAAGGTTTTTATATCCATGATTATAGGTGGAAAACAGAAGAGTTTGTACTCGGCAACGCCTCCGTGCAACAATGAAGCCTTGTGATCAGATATTTAAGTGTTTCTCAGACGGGTGTCTACAAAACGAAGACCGAAGATCGAAGACCGAAGACCGAAGACCGAAGACCAAAGACCGAAGACCGAAGACCAAAAAACGAAGATCTCAATTTTTTATACCAACTGATGCGAAATCAACGAGGTCTTCGTTTTGTAGAAAGGACCGCGTAAATCGATAAAGCGAAGACCCTCGCTTAAAAACTTTGTCAGACGCCAACTGATGTGAAATCAACGAGGTCTTCGTTTTGTAGAAAGGACCGCGTAAATCTATAAAACGAAGACCCTCGCTTAAACGCTTTTTCAGACGCCAACTGATGCGAAATGAACGAGGTCTTCGTTTTGTAGAAAAGACTGCCTGAATCTATAAAGCGAAGACCCTCGCTTAAACGCTTTTTCAGACGCCAACTGATGCGAAATCAACGAGGTCTTCGTTTTGTAGAAAAGACCGCGTGAATCTATAAAGCGAAGACCCTCGCTTAAAAACTTTGTCAGACGCCAACTGATGCGAAATCAACGGGGTCTTCGATTTGTAGAAAGGAGTGTGTGAATCTATAAAGTGATAAGAATAATGACAGGCCTGCAACGGGCTCCCAACGTGATGTGGTTTAACTGTACATTACCTTCATATTTTTGCTCTGACGAGCGTGTCCTTTAGAGATTTACCTCTTTTGTGGGATATTATTGGAGGATCTTTGAAGATGGAGTTCAGCAAAGCCTGATTTTGTATGAAATCCCAGTTTAGCATAAGTATATTTTTAAGATTTCGCACCGATGGGTGGTATGTTGTTACAAATGGCAAGATCTTTTTCTTTGATGTTGTTTTTTGTTGAAGGGCCGACTGTCTGTTGTTCAAAGTTGACTTCAGACAGCCTTGTTTGTATCATTTCTTCGGGATATCCACACGCTATGAGGCGTGCTTTGAAGTTTGCGATACTTTTGTTTGTTCTTAAAAGTCTCAAGGGTTCACCTTTAATAAAACCTCTTTTCACATCTGGTGGGTGGCTTGAGATGAAATGTGTGCACTGAAAAGTTTAAGTTGGCGTGTCACTGTGTCGAGGAATGTTGTTTCATTCTCTGAAATTTCAGCCGTAAATTTGATCGTAGCATGGAGATTGTTAGCTTGCTCAATAAACAGGGTAATTTCCTGTTTGTCGTTGTCATGTCCCAAAGTGAGAAAATGTCATCGATGTACCGCTTCCATTCTAGATCTCTCGCTTTTGTAGTGCTTTGAAGATGTTGGCAAATGCAACTGCCATTTTTGTACCCATTGCGGTTCCATGGGTCTGGAGAAAATTGTTTTCCATGAATTGGAACGAGTTTTCCTTGAGGATAAGGCCAGGCATATCTTTGACGTAGTGGGACGGGATTGGAGGGTTATTGTTGTGAAATTTTTCGTATGCTTTGCATACTGTTCTGATACCGTCTTCTTGCGGTATATTAGTGTACAAGCTTGTAACATCCATAGATACTAGGACACTGAGTAAGCGGTAAAAGGAAATGCGCTGATAACTCAACTTTGACTGCCAAAGATGAACTGGATAACCCCTACATCTGAAACATTTTCTTCACGACATACAGATGCAAAGCTTCACTCGATTATTCATGATTTAAAACTAAGTAAAAGCTGAATATGTTTACATTCTGTTTTCCAATTATCGCCTCATGTAGCACCGTACGTGATCAAAACAATGACACATGCACAAGTGTGTTTTCTTCCAGTACGATACTGGCCAGGAAAGAACTATATACTCCCGGGTATACTTAAGAGCGGTTACTTGAAGCTGTTCAGTCGGCGATAAAGAACGTAGCACTAAAAAATAATTTCTAGTTTCTGTGTTTATTTGAAATTCGCGATCTTTTCCGTTGTAAGGTATGAGGTATGAGTCTTTTGTTTGTTATCCAACCACTGCAACGTCCAGCCTTCCTTCTCTCCTGTTCCCGTCTCCCCTCCCTTTAGAAAGGCCTGGCTTAGGCTAAATGCAACTAAAAAGTTGTCGCATAGGAAGGAACTCGTTTCTATATGAAAGTGAAAAAAGTTCGTACATTCAATTTTGACCCAAATAACGCCTCTTGTTTGCAAAAATACAGCCTTAGCATTTTTCTCTTACAGTCCGCGGCTTTCAGTTTTTACGCACTACCTATGTTTTTTGGTTCTCTCGCTTGCCACTTCAGCGAACGTCTGAACGTTTGACAAAGCGTTTAAGCCAGGGTCTTCGTTTTATAGATTTACGCGGTCCTTTCTACAGAACGAAGACCTCGTTGATTTCGCATCAGCTGGTATAAAAAATTAAGATCTTCGTTTTTTGGTCTTCGTTCTTCGGTCTTTGGTCTTCGGTCTTCGTTTTGTAGACACCCTTATCAGACTGTAACATTACCCAATCACAAAGAGGTTTGTCCCGCTGTCCGAATTATAATGATCTCCTATATTTCTAAGAATTTAAACCATATAAAATAGCGTGGCATGACATGCAATAGATTGAATCAGGAATCCTAAACGGCGGTTGTTGTATCTCGGGCGTCTTTTAACTAATCCCCCCTCCTTATCAGACCCCTTCCCCCCCTCCCACCCACCTCCTCCCTCTCGTGGGCGTACTAGCCCTGGTCGGGGTCAGTTTTTTGGTGCCTCTCTCTGGGGTTGAGGTATAAGCTGCGCCGGATTTACATTCAGACAAGATGGGGATAGTGTAGAAATATCCTAGTCTCTTTAAGGCTTCCGAAAATGGAATAAGCTCCGGAAGAATAGGCCGCTTAGCCTGACGCAAACTTTACTAACCCCTCCCCCGCTCCACACACGTCCCTTATTGCTACTAGAGAAAATCACTGCAACCCTTCAAATGCTTGTTAAGCCCCCATTCCAAAGTTTTTGGCGCTGGCCAAAAACCGAACCGAGCGCCATGAACAGGCTATTAGCAGTAGTTTCTTGGGCAAAGCAAATGAAATGGTGCCATCCGTGTTAATTTGGATTCCCGCGTTTGTCACACAGTCATGGCTTAATTTAACATTATTCTCCCGGCCTTAGCATTTGTTTTATTGTCAAAAACGAAAGGCCACCAATCGTTTCACTATTCCCGCTTTCTCTTCATCAGTGGATTGATGACTTTAAAATCCATGATTAAATATTCAAGCGGAAAACAAAAAACAGTTTGGAACAATAAACGCCTCAGACAATGAAGCCTTGTGATCGATAGGCTTGACATATCGTCTGACTTCTTAGAATTGTTTACACCAAGCACCAAAATTTCTGAGAATTTAAATCATAAATAGCGTGACCTATGCGACTACACAGATTGCGAAATTCAAAGGCATGAAGTGTTCTGCAATAGCCTCTCTGTAATAGTTTGTATATTTTATTTACTGTGTTCCCACTTTGTTGTCCCAACCACTTATTTCAGGTTTTTGATTTTCAGAATAAATCATAAACCACAGAGCTTTAGATTAGTTATCATGCATTATGTGGCCAAACATCTCATGATTGAAGATTAATTCAAAACATATTAAAATGTCTAGAAAATGTTACCTGTAAACACGCCAAGAATATACAAACGCCATTACGCTTACAAATACCTAACCTTTCAGTTTTATCGGTTTATACTGAAGAATGACGAAGCAAAGCACAAAAGGCACAAAAATAACCCTAGGGGAGGGGGCCTGCGCATGTATCAGCAAAGTTTCCGGGAAACGGGAAGAAAGCGCCCAACACTTGCAACAAGACGAACTTGACTTTGAACGGTCTCCATTGGATAGGGTCAAGAAATCATAATGGCAGGCATCAAATGCAGCAAAGGGTTAGTAGTATGTTGTATTATCTCTCTTATCAACTTGTGCTCAAATAATTATGCGCAAAGTGATATATGGAGCTGCTATAAATTGGAAATTATACACTGATCAAAGATTCGGAGTGGTCGGCTCAGATGTCTGACACTAGACTGCGATTCATTTGGAAGAAAACAAATCAAACCGAAAATGATGCTGCAAAGGAAAAGTACAGTAAAGAGTTGGTGGCTATTCCCATTTTACGGAAAGCAATTTGAGCGTTCACTTGTCGGACGAACCACGAACGAACCACGTGTTTAAGTGCAAAACTGCA
>OX393569.1:6827352-6902352 GCA_947652115.1 Blastomussa wellsi
GGTGTTGTATTTTGTCGTTCCTCGGCTCAAAATGGTGAATTTGAGCTTGTCTCCTTCTTATAACGTGAAGCAACAGTAAACGGAAAACCCTCCAAATCGCGTTTGAAAAGGAGCTGCGTCACGATATTTTGAGTCATGTTTTGCGACAAACCAAATTACCCTGAAAATGTAGGAAACTTTTAAATAACAGTTTAGAAAGGAAGAAAAACACTATAGAAGTGATACTAAACCAAAAAGGAACAAGGATGGCTAAAGATGGAGAAGATTGAGACGGATTGCAAATGACAAGTTTGAAAAATTCGGCTAATTTTTTCAAAAAGCATGAACCGTGACGTAGCTCTTTCAAATTCAGCATTTTGAGCCGAGGAACGACAAAATACAACACCTGAGGTAGGTTCACGTTTATTTCAACCAAAAAAATAAGCATTACTCGAAATAAGTTTTCGATAGTAGGACGCTTTCAGTGTTTCCATACATTTCTTTATATTTCGAACATACGAAGACACACTGCTAGTATGGCCTCCCTGTGGTATAAATGGGTACCGGCGCGCATCCCATACAGGGGGTGTAGAAGTACTCCTAGTCGCTTCATGCTAAGGAAACCGGAGATAAGTGCAGGCCTGATCAGCCACTTAGGCTCGAATGCAGACTTTACTCTTTTCTTGCTTTACTTGAATTCGGGTCGACCGCCTTTGCGGTCGACGATCCGAATTGAAATCCTGCGTGTCACACTATCTTTATAGCCAGCTTTTCTGCCTCCTGCATGTTGGGATTTATAACCAAGTACTATCTCATTTAAAGTATATGTTTCCTCTGTTTCATGCCTGGTAATGTTTTTTATGTTTTCGGAACATGTTTCGATGTTTCAAACATAACCATCAGTGAAAGAAAGTGAGAAATGATCATCGCAGTGAATTTCACTCTTCACCAGAAAATGTGTGACCCAATATGTGGCTTCATAGCTCATTTTTTTTTAATTATTTATTGCTCACAGTGTTATCATCTTTACGATACTAACATTACTTACAATACTGACATTACGTACAATTGTAACTTTACTTGCACTACCAGCTTTACTTACAATACTAAAAATGCTTACGGCACTAATATTACATACAATACAAACACAATTTACAGGTTAGTAACGCCATATAACACCAGCATTAACTACAAAAACTAACAAAAATTACAATTGTACTGTAACCTCATAGCTCATACGATAGCTCAATTGGAAGAGCATCGCACCGGCCGTAACGGATAACTAGTAATTCATGCCTGATAACTAGCTTAATTAAACGATATTGATTTTTTTACATTACAATAACCCTTTTCAAGGATAACGTTTTTCGTTTACGCTGATCGCAATAAAACTGAATTTCGGACAAAACAACAAAATTCCCCGAAAATGCCTCACATCCAAGTTAATAATATTGTAATGCAAACCGTGAAAAAGGCTATTTTTCAAACAAATCTTCTAATATCGGCAAGACCACAACAACAAACCAATGAATGGTGTTGGATCTTTGTAGACCTGGATCAGTTAAAATCAAAAGATGCTGTGCAAAAAAAGGTAGACTGATCCCCACGGCGAAGAGAAGAAATTAAAACATAAATAAAATCACATTAATTAAAACAAGTACAATATATTTGCCCGATATTTCGGTTTGAAAAACAAACCTTCTACGGGGGCTATTTTTCAGCCAATCAGAGGACGCATTTGTATCATATGGGGATATTTTCTTGAAGTTTACGCAATAAAAATTTCACCTCAGGTTGCTGAGAAGATGTTAGACCAGAAAACAGGTGACTGGTTACGTAACAAAATATGGGATAACATGACTTTCCGCAACGTGTCGTACTACGCGGAAACATTCTCGGACGCTGATTATGGCACAACACACCTGGCCGTTTTGGCGCCAAATGGTGACGCGGTTTCCGTGACAACCACAATCAATATGAGGTTAGTTTAAACAATGAGGCAAGGTAATGCATCAATAGTTTTTTTTTGTTGTTGTTTGCTGAGCCTTTTAGGGACCATCTTTAGGCTGCTGACGGTTAAGTTTTGTTTCACTTGACGCGATAAGGGGGCAATATCACGCTATTTTTAGTAACAGATCGAAAATCCAAGGGACGCTTTTCGGTTAATAGAATCATTTGAAAGAATATCGTAATGTGTAGAAACTGTTTATAGATGTTTTTGCGGGCGGATGGCGAATATCGAGATTGATGCCAACTTGAAAACATCGGGTCGAAGTTTTCAAGTTTTCCCATTGCATCTCATATGCAAAGTTTAAATTATATTTAGCTAATTCTGACCAAGAATCGTGGTAAACTCCATGATACTTCCCCTTTAAGCTTGGCGAAAATATTCCCTTATTAGCCGTTTACCACCTATATCTCCCTTGGACGGTTGATGGGAAAATTTCCAAAACTGCCGTGAACAGATCAAGGGATATTTTGCATGCATGCCTCCCACTTAGAACCTTGCTATTTTAGCCAAGAAATTATGTTTATTGGCAAATCATTGTCGGGGCGCACCTTACGATGTAGCCATAAACTTAACTCGAGCGTGCGCGGTTTCAGCAAAAGTTGTCACGTCAGCATCACATCATCTGGTAAGTCATGATGCTGAGAAACGTCTCTGACCAAAATCGCGGGCTCGATAAATTTTCCTTTGGTTTGCCATTGTCGTATAATCTTCTTTTTATTCTCTACTTACACAAATCCCATAATACACCTCATAATCATTGTTTGCAATTTCTCCTGGGACATGAAGATGTCCCAAGGGAAATCTAAAACAATGCCTATGCAAATTTTTTTGGGGGTAGAAGCGGTGTATTATGGGATTGTGCAAGTAGAGAAAAAACATTGTTTCTTGACAGATTTGGATCCAAATATCGATCCACAGTTACAGGAATCATCTACAACAATGAGATGGCAGATTTTGACATTCCAGAACACGATAAAGTGGATGGTATTTCTCCATCTCCTTTTAATTTTCCCGAGCCAGGCAAGCGACCTTTCTCGTCCATATCCCCCGCCATTCTGGTCAGCGGGGACGGCAAAGTGCAGCTTGTAATCGGCGCCTCTGGCGGGAAAAGGATAACGACGGCCGTGTCACTGGTATGTACAATGATGTCATTTTTCGAACCCATGATTGAATGTTGCGACACGGAGTTCGCCTCCTACCTCTCGGAACGAAGCGTATCATTGGTTTTGAAACAACAGATAACGCGTCACAACAATTCTTGGTTTTCACGTGACGTCATAAAAAACTAAAATTAAAAATTTTGAGTTTTCAACTTCATCAAGTAAAAGTCATTTTTACACATATATCTGCTGGCCTGTTTTCAGCTCGATAGATGGCTTTGTTTTGAAAATAGAACAGTTTGAATATCAGATTTTTCACAATGCGTGACATCGGCATTGTTTCTGGGTAACATGTTACGTGTACGAAAATATCGATTTGCCTTATGTTTTCGAGTTCTGAGTAACCGATATGCTGAGGGAAGTGTCTATGCGAATGTTTTCAAGTTTAACAACGAGAAGAAACGTTTTCAGAGAGCCAAAGTAAGCCCCTCAGAGGGGCTCCAACATGGCGTCTCCATACTAAACACTACAATTTTCAGCGATACACTTTGCTGAATAACTCCAGTTCGGAATATCGTACATCCTCGAAACTTTAGCACGTTGTTTATTTATTACTCTTCTATGATATTTCAATTTCTTGACTCAATTTTTTGAATGGTAAGCGATTTTATTTCTCGCGTGCGTGAAACTTGCGTGATACTTGCGTGACGTGAAAACCACCAATAGAGTGGTAAAGCGTGACGTCACAAATATTTAAATTTTTGAAAATATGGGATCCATTAAGATCTTCAGAAAGTACATGATGAAGAATGCGCACTTGTCAGAAATCAGCACCTTATTTCAATTTGGGGGTGAGATATTGGCCTTTTCATGCTTCAGTGACCATACAAATCGCTCTTGGTTGCGAGACCTGAACATGTCCAGATCGTTATAAACAGTGAATTCCCGATTGCTTCAAACCATAAGGGAAATAACAACAGAATTTTCCGTCGGAAGCATTCACTTTCAGTAATTACTAATACTATAAGACTGATGCATTTCGATCGGGTGTCTAAATTGTAACCCTGGAAAGTGTCCACAGCCACTTACGAAAATGCCCGCTTACTGGAATATGAAATATATATATAAAGTTGGTATGTGAGTTCAAACGGCGTTTTTTTAGGTGGTCGTTTAAAGTAGAGCTGCTCCGCCTACGAGAGTGTCCTTTAGAGAGCTTCTATTGTTCTCACATTCTTTTCCGTGCCACTGGTCAAGGGTACACAGTTGTCAAACACAAAAATCTAGTTACACCGCTTCCGGTTTTCCCCGTCTCAAACTTTCTGGGGATTTGTCGCGAAAGTGTGCAAGACTTTTATAGGGAAATGTTATAATAATACGGTGAAAGTAAATTTCGAGCCGGGAAATTCGGTGGATTAAATTCCCTCTGCGTACGCGGCGTTTAAAGCTTAATTTTTCAGTGACTGTCTTACAGCGCGACGCGCATGAAGGTGGATTTCCACTGTCGCGTAATTTTTTACGTGCGTAAATAAAATTAGAGACGATGTATGGAAAACTTGCTTACACGTTTACGCAAGTCGTTCATACATTGTCACTAAATTTTTTCACGCACTTAAGGTGGCTGAACACAGTTTTCGCGCGCGCTCCGCAGTCGTTGGTGCTGATGCGAGGCAGCGCGCGCACAAGGATAACACAACAAATATGAAGCCGAAAGAGTTATGAGTTTTTGTTCCAAGGTGGTTTTTTATGAGGCCTTTTGTTTTCTTAAATGATAGTATGTTCTAAACTTAGGTCTTGTTAGAATGGTATGTCAGAAAAAGTCAAATTTGACAGGTTTTTCAGTGTTACCGTGAGTAACGTAAGAACCGTAAGAACCCAGTTGAATGCAGCGCATGCGTAGTTAGTCAAAAAATTGAGATTGAACTCTTTAGGTCCAATCTTTCCGAAATACGCGTATTTCTCGAAAACCGCTCGTTAGAATTTCACCAAATTTGGCAGGAAAATACTTCAGGAAACAAGAAAGAAAGTTGTTGCAAAAATTCTGAAATTTGACAGAGAAAATTGTAAATAATGGAGTTATCATTCAAGGACGGATAGCTAAAATTCGGTCTGTTAAAATAACATTAGAATAGTGTCCGCATGTGAGTATTGTGACAAGTTTGTTTCAGGCAAATGATAGAGAAAATCTAACGACTGAATTTTCCGCAAATAGGCCAAACCCGATTTTAAATTCATGTTTATATCAAGTCAAGTTACCATGGCAACAGCGCACACGTCAGCTTAATTATCAAAATTCGAAAGTCTATCCTTTTAACTTATCTCCTGCCAATTTTGGGGACCTAGAGTTCAACGGTTTTAGAATAAAAGGCAAATGCAACACAGGTTTTAAAAACTGTGTTCGGCCACCTTAACGGTGCGTAAAAAAATTTAGAGACAATGTATGAACGACTAGCGTAAACGTGTACGTACGCAAGTTTTCCATACATCGCAGGTGGATTTCCACTGTCGCGTAATTTTCCGTACGTTAACGGGAGTGAATTTAACTGGCTTTACGTGCGTAAAATAAAAAGGAAGAAATGTATAGACGCGTCGCGTCTGCGGAAAAAGTTGAATGTGGTTTAACTTTTTCCGCAGACGCGAGACGTTCATACGTTTCTTCTTTTTTATTTCACGTACGTAAAGCCAGTTAAATTCACTCCCGTTAACGTACGGAAAATTACGCGACAGTGGAAATCCACCTTAAGTGTGGCCACCCAACAAACATTTTTGACAAGTTATAATTAACCAATCAGAGAGCGCGAATTTGTTTGAGCTATCCCGCCTCCTTGGAATGTTCAAAGCTGTTGTCACGAAAGCTATCGCGCTTTTAACAAGGAGGCGGGACAACTCAAACAAATTCGTGCTCTCTGATTGGCTTACTTGTCAAAAAAGTTTGTTGGGTGGCCACACGTAGGCGAGTCGCGCTGTAACCTTTGGCTTGAAAGCGAACAGTTTCGGAAATTTAAGGCGTTTGTCATTCTCGTCCCAGAGGCCGCGATTCTTTTGGTCAGCACCACAACCTCGAGTTTTCGTTCCTTACTGTGCAGGCTTAACGAAACGAGCGACTCTCGAAAGTTCCGTTACAGGATCGATTTTGATTGGTTTTGAAGACAATAAAAATGACCGGAAGTAGAATACCATGTATTTCGTTGGGTGAAGCTTCATTCTCGTCCCCAGAGGCCGCGATCTTTTTGGTCAGCACCAACAATCACGACCTCTGGCCGTAACCAAATTGTGAGCATGCGTAGAAAACACGTTTTGTAGCTTTCAGCCAATCAGACGACTTTGTGCATGCGCAGAGTAACTGGTAGTCCGTGATTCGCGGACTTCCGGTGTTGGGCCTTCATAGGTCGTGATTCTTGGTGCTGACCAAAAGGATCGAGTCGGATATTTTCGAAACTCAAATCGGATCTTTCCAGGGTCGCTCGTTTCGCGACCGAACCTGGGTACGAGGGTGTCAGCACCAAGGATTTGAGACCTCTGGCCGCAACCAAATTGTGCGCATGCGTACAGAACTCGTTTTGTAGCTTTCAGCCAATCAAATTTGTCAGATTTGACTTTGTGTAATCGCAGTGACGGGAAGGCCGTGAATCGCGGACTTCCGGTGTTGGACCAGAGGTCGCGATTCTTGGTGCTGACCAAGAGGATCGTGGCCTGTGGACGTTTGTAGGGGGCAGTTTTTGCGGGAACTGCGCACGCGCGCCACATCTGACCGCTATGTGGATCAACAGTCAGGGGATAACAGTTTTGTTTGCATGGGCAGGTGTTAATGAACAAGCTGTGGTTTGGCCAGTCCTTGTCTGACGCGGTTTATGAGCCTCGACTGCATACCCAGCTGGTGCCCAATCAGAAAGTGTTCTATGAAACGAAGGATAAATATCGCATTTCCAGGAAAATAGTGGATGGCTTGAAGAAACTCGGGCACGACGTGACAGGCGAGGATGTGTTTGCCGTGGTGCAGGCAGTATTTCGAGATCCAGGAAAGGGAATATATGCCAAGTCAGACCCGAGGAAACATGGAGTGCCCGCGGGACAATAGAACACCAGTCCCGAATACAAACGTAGAGCAATTAGTATTTTTACTAACAATGAAGTACCGCATCATAATAAGCAAAACAGTGAAATGTTAAATGGTCTGATATCTTTCCTATACAGTCACCGCATGTTAAAACAATTGCTGAAATGAAAGCAAGATTCTGTGATTAATGAGAAATGTTCGTGTTGTCGATTGCTCGCTTGACTTAGAATGAGAATGGACATGTTGTAGACAGAGTAAATAGAGTGGTTTCAGTGATGGTTGGTGTCAATAAAACTACCATGCACGCAAAAGATATGTAAAATACATTATCTTTTCACTTCACTTGCTTCGTGATTGTACTGTGACGTTGACAATAAAAAAACATTTGCGGGATGAGCCCGGACTACTTAATTTTTATTTGGTTTTATCAACTGGGTTGATAATGTCAATTGGCCACCGTAAAGAGCGTTAGCCCTTCGTCGGAGCGAATCGGATACTGGAATACTGTTGAATACTGGAAACAAAATAATTCTTGCCAGGTTAAACTGAGAAATTGTTGAGTAAGAAATGGTACGTTCGTACAAAAGACAGAATTCGATAGCCTCAATTCCCATCAAAAGCTAGCGAATGGCAATACATGTATGTCCTGTCACTTTCCATTACGTATTAAAGCCGACCTTGAGGGCCCAGTGTCAGTGCTTTAATCTCCCTTCACTTCTGTTATTCGGTGTCACCACAGAGGCAATGAATACATCAATAACAATAAAGGAAATTTATAATTCTGCATACAATGTCAGATGCCAAATCGCAGATGGTCTTCCCACAGTGCAAGGAGAATAATAACTAAAATCAATAAATATATCTACAAATCTACCGGACCCTTAAAGGGGTACAGTCACGGTATTTTGGTGTCATTTTAAAATGCTGAAATACGTTCTTGCATTTATAGAAATCCAAAAATAATCGCGTACTTGTTACCTTGGACTATATCACTACACTGAAACCGTTTATTGGCGCCTATCACTTAGGAGTGGATTGGAATTTGAAAAAAGTGGCTAGTTTTTTCCTATTCCAAAGAAATTCCTTGAAAATATCGCCAGAATTCATTATGGTTTGCTCCCTGAGCCACAATTCGTTTGTCTTCCCGTTAGTCCATCAGGAGCTTTTTGAGCACGAGTAAAGGTACCAGGTAATGATTTTAGCAATGAATGAATGAAGCTGAAAACACCGGGGCGAGGTAGCAGCTCTCGTAAGGTCTCACATGAATGGCTTGCGACGCATTGAGAGGACAATAGAACAAACATCAGGAACAATGCCCCTAGCCCATAAAACAATAGCAACTGCTGCCAGTAGAATTACAAGCTTACGAGAGCTGCTACCCTACCGGAAACACCAAAACCCCTATGAGAGTGGCCCTTTAAGGTTCATGGTAAGATTTACATTAAATTTCTCTTTAAAATGTGTCATTTACCAAAAACGACGCTGCAAATGTTCTAAAAGCCATTTTCTGTCTGTTTAATTTACAAAGCAGTGCTTTTAGCGTGCGAGCTGAGTGTATTGGCTCTCAGTATGTCATCGACTAAACTGTTAATGGACGCGCCACCGATGAGTTTATTGAAGAACACGTGCTCGAGGACATGGGGCTCTACTGCCCCGAGAGACGTTAGCTTGATAAGCAGCTGACCAAAGCGACTAGACGTCTCCGGTCGGTGCAAGCGAACATATTCCTCTAAAGCATTCCGTGTCTTATTCTGGACAGCTTGGATCTGAACCGAGTCCGATAGGTGGTCGTTATCTGTTGAAACGATAACAGCAACACGGGTTAATACTTTAAATTATAGCATGACATGATGCAAAAATACTTGGGTGCCCACACACTTAAAACAGTGGAAGGTCCTCGGTGGAAATTATGACGTCCTTTTATTTACAAAAGATGAAATAACTGATCTAAAGATGTGGTTTCAACTCTAAACTCTTGCACTATCGAAGACCGCAATTTAAAGAAAACTAATTTGGCTATACGTTAAGTATGAGTGGGTTAAACCGTAGTTTGACAGCTATCGAGCAGTGTTTTCTTCAAATATTGCTTTGTCTCGTGCTGTACAAGGTCGTTCGAAATGTCATGTCTTTGGATCATGAAAAAGATTTCACATGAAAGCTATTGAGCAGTACATTTTTGCGTTGCACAAGGTGGTTTTAAAAGTTTCAAGCTCCTCTGTGGATGAAACCCTTCAAGTACGTGACCGACCATTCGAATAAAAGCTATTGAAAAGCTAGACAAGGTGGTTCTACCTTTTAATCTGAGAGAAACCCCAGTGTGCGATCATTGAAATGAGAACTGTTTTGCAATACTTTTTTTTCAGTTTTTAATGAAACAAAAATATTCCACGCCATTTTCAAAAATTTTGTATTTTGGTTCAAAGAATATAGTATGCAACCCAATGATTTTTACGGCTTTGAAAGTAAAATTGGGTGCCGCATTCAGGGAACCGTGTACTCAAATGTGACACTATAATGTAAAACGGACGGGACATGCAAATTAAATGTGCTCATTTGTAGGAATAAAGAAATAGCATTTTGACATTAAGTAAACAGACTGAGAGAGAGTCAGTTGATTTTTCCAAACTAGCTCAGTAGAATCAGTCAGTGGTTTGATTAGAACTGAATTAGTTTTGTTTTTTCGATTTCTAATTCGGAATATTTCATTTTTCATTTTTTTAAAACAATAGAAATTAACCATACAATCATCGTCCTTTTCTGGGCTCTTAGAAAATAATCGAGGATAACCGTTGTTTTTCGTTGTTATTTTGCAAAGGTGGCGCGAGTTCTCTTCGGGAATATGAAAATGAAGCTAAAGGCGAGAAAGAAATTTGATATACCATCTACAATAACTTGACAGGTGGCCGCTACGTCCAATGTTTTTCTTTTCTGGTCTTTTACAGGTAGCGGAGTTTTGATGTGATATCTCCTTCCTCAAAGATAGATCTTGTTTTAAGAATTATTAAGATTGTTATGAATTACGCTCATTGAAGGTAAATTTATTTAAGCGGTGCTGAAAATCTAAAAATCGAATTTTCCCTTTTAAAAATAGAATCAAGCGACACCAGGGGCGAATCCACGAATTTTTGATAGGAAGATGGTGGGGTCCAAAGTTGAGTTATAATAGGTGATCCTGTCGATACGAGAATTGCAGCGTCAAACAAGTATTAAAAAGAATTCGGGAATTAGGGAAGGGGGGTCCGAACCGAGACTTAGTATGTCTTCAGTTCGCCTCAATAATACAATAATCTAAAGTCTTTTTATGGCGAAAAATATGTGTTCTAAACTTAGAAACGATCGAAACAAGTATTTAACAAATGTGCGGAAACAAAATTGGGAAAAATGAATATATGTATAGAGCGATTAGGAAGGTTCAGTCAACATGTTTACTGCAATTATGTGCTTTTAAGCAATCGACAATCGAGAACTAGGCCAAAAAGGGTTATCAAAACTGAACATCCTTTAAAGGACTTTTTATAAAGTATATGCAGGGTTTTTGGCGACAATTTCAAGGTCCAATAACTCTCGAAGAGGAAGCAGAGTTCGTAATAAACAGTGTCTGAATGGTGTATACAAGCTTTATAAGTTATTGAAACAATGTTAAAAAGAATAACGGGTTTCCGCTCTGTTGTGGCGAGAGCCGGGAAATTTTACTAAAAAATAAAAAGTAGAATAAAAAATTTTTAATATTGTTATGAATACGCAACCCAATGGTTTTTGAAAATTTATAATAAAGTTATGACTGAGACTGCCATTTGGAAAATCGCATTAACTTTTAAAGTCATTTCAGAAGTTAAAATAAAATGACATTACCCTAGACTAACACGCCGACGGACTTAATACATATTGGCATATATCTTTCTGCTATGAAGTTACGTTGCTCTGAAAAATTTGGTCGTCCATGACATGCACAACAAAAACAACTTCCCTAATTGATTAACTTCTTTAATCTCCTCGCCTGCGTGCTTCACATGGTGACACATTGTTATGAGAAAATAATTTTAAGGTTTCTTTTGATTTAAAGGCAGTTTGTGGAAAGCGTGGTCAGCGTGCTGGGCCGATCTTTATTTATTTATTTTCTAATAAGTATTGTTAGAAAAGTTTGACATGCCCACAGGTAGCTGATGTTAAACTAGGTGGGTCATATCTTAAATAAAGAAAATAAGTAGACAAGTTAAAAGGAATCAGGCAGATCCGGATAGGACGGTCCGGGTTCAACTGGCCGAGACACTGCTTTGTGTTTTTGCACAAGAATCTACTCGTACATGCAGCGCCTCTCTCCACCCAGGTGTATAAATCCGAAATGATGCTGGGGGGTAACCCTGCGATGGACTAGCATCCCATCCAGGGGAAGTAGAAATATTCCTAGCTGCCTAATGCTACTGAAACCGGGATAAGCTGCGGCAGTATGGGCCACTAGGCACCAGGCGATATCATTTTCATATATTACTAAAGCTGGCTTTATCCATGGTGACTTCAAGCGAGAAAATAAAATTTGCTACTTGAATGATTTTGACAAGTTAAAAAACAACTTGAAAGGTTAAAATTGCGTGACAAAGAAATTAAGGGAATGGATGTGCCTAAATGCATTATTTTAAAATCCATTTTGTTAAGATCGTATGAAGGGTTGTTAGAATGTTTGATGACAATTTACAGCATGAATACTGAACAGGGACCAAGATTACTTAACAAAAGCCGAGCCAAGAGCATTTGAAACGCGCACACATTTTGCATGATAAAAACTGTTTAAATGGCCAGATCTGGCGTCGGTGGATAGTCGGCTTCTTATTTCTAAATTTGATTCTTTCACTGGGGCGACCATCTCCTTTTAAACCCAGAAAATACGCGCAGGAAAAGAAAAATTACTTTTAGTTTAAACGTCTTGCTTTTTTCTTTCTCGCTCGACGAACCACTTGTCAAAAGATATAGGAGTATCGATCTAATGTCTCTGTAGCTAACTTCACTTAAAATGTCGAACAAATTAAGACATCTAATAAATTTAGAAGACTGAGAATACTGAAAGTTTTAGCAATCGCAGGCTTTCAATATATTAACGACATTTTAATTCTATTAAATGCCTAGTCGTTTAGATTTCACTGAACTCAACTGGTTTTCGTCGACAACTGAACTAACAACTTGAAAATTATTTATTCAACTCTGGGTAAAGAAATAATCTAGATCACTATATGTAAAATGTAAACGAAAATTACAAAATACTGTGAAAAAGAGGAGTCAAAATTCGTTTAAAAACAATTTTGTTTACAATTATGTTTCAGCACCGCAAGACTTTGACTTTTGGTTGAAAGTTAAAATACTGAGATTGTACAAATAATAACACGCACAAAAACCTTCCTTCAGGCTGCACCTGGGTTTCAAAATGCATCGTAATAATCATTTTTATTCGTTTGCGGAAAGCATTGAACATTCATCTACGTTATTTCCGTAACAAATCGATTAATTCATCATTTTTAACACGCCAGCGGAAGGGTTCATCGTGCGGCGAAGTCAAACAGCGCCGAACTTGATTACCCTATTTTTGAGTACACAGAATCAGATTAATCCGCAAAAACTTCAATACTACAATTTAATAAATTTGTGGACAAATCATTCCATTAAAAAGCCTCGCTAATCCATATCTTAAGAATGCTTCTTCAAAGAACCGACATTAGACGAAAAAAATGCCCTGAAATTAATTTCAAATGAAAAAGTCGGAATATTGAAAAATCGCAACACACTTCCGGGTGGAAGATCTCTTGAGATAAAAGCTACAGAGATTTGTTTTCCGTTTTTTGTTCATATCAAAGTGACAAAAACGCACAGAGCTGTTAATTTGTAAATTCACGGATGGCCTTTAGCAAGCGAGAGATAAAGAATTTTTTTAGGAATTAATTTTGGCCACTTTTAATATCGAGTTTATGTTTGCGAATATTGAAATAGACACATTTCGGTAGTTTGTCGCGACAGTGGGCAAAGGAACACACAAACACTGCTAGATACACTTCCATATTTTGCATTAATACACAATATCGCGTATTTAAATCCGATATTACATTTGCATTTGTTTTATTTTCCTCGCCATTGGGCAAATAAACGGCGCAATAGCACGGTCATCGGTAACAGGAACGGAAAGAAGTCATGAGCGAATTAAGATTACTTTTTTTGTCCTGAAGGCGAGCTTCAGATTATTTAGTTTCGGGGTGTTTAAAGCCATTGGCCATAAAATCATGCTATGTTATTGAGTTTTTTTCTAACTGCACTCAACCCTAAAACGATCATAGCTAGTCGTCTCTCGTTCAAATTTAATCGGTCAAAATTAAGGTAGCGGTTTACATGTCTGTTGTTCGATTTATTCTTGGCATGTCTAACACAACACAGAATCTGTCGAAGTGACCATTTAGATCGACTCTTACCTGGGTTAAAAAGCACCAGCGCTTTCAGGAGGGTAAACTCGGTCCTGTTTAAACCCAGCTGCACAAGTTTGAAAACAATCTCATTCAACTTCCCTATGTTATGAAGAACTCTATCCAGGTGTTCAGTCGGTGTCTTCTCCACGACATCAGCTACCAGAGGTGCTAACTCGAAAGGCATAGCCCACTGAACGAGGTTAATGACAAAAATTTTGCACCAGTTTTCTTGTAGCAGCGTGACTTGGTCAAAATGAGACAGTTCTCCGAAGTGGCGCACGTTCTTCGCCCAGTGAATGGACATAAAAAGCAGGCGAGCCGCTATCTCTGTTGTGTTTTCCACGGGTAGCTTTCCAACACTAGCGTTGCTGTTAGCTGTAGTGTTTTCCTCTCGAGTCGACTTTGCGTCGTTTTTTGTCGGCGGTGTTTGATACGGCTCAACAGCCTGCAGATGGTAGACAAAGTCAGATAGCGAAACGAAGTCCGCTTCTCTACGCACGACCCCTTTGGTCTGCTGTCTTCGGTGTCGCTTTCTGCCCTTCTCAAAATCGTGCGCTCGGGTTTGTTGTACAGCTAAAAAAACACAACATTTTTTATTTAAGAAAAGCAACAACATTTAAACCAACTAATTTCAATGGAAAGTTTAAGAATTACACCATGTGCTGCTAACAAAGGCAATATTTGCTTTATTTGAGCACGGGAAATTTTTGTTTCTAACTAAACTTTAATTGGATGGAAGGTAAATATTTTAACGCGAAAGTGTATCAATTTCTGCCAAACGATCGAAATGTTTAGAAGAGAAAAGAAGAGGCCAATTTTGAAGAAAATTGCTGTCGCTTATTTGAGGAACTTCCCATTTTTGTGTCAAGAGACAAAACGAATTGGATTAAAATTAGGGAAAATATGCCAAGAAGAGCGAAAGTGGAAAAAATTACTGACTTTGGCAGCACCTTTCAAATAATCGATTTACTCAAAGCTTTCCAACCCAATTGACCTAATTTATCTTTATAGCTAGTTAACCTGTAATAGCTAAGAGAAATTTAACTAACATATTTCATGGTCAAAACGTCGTATTTTCCAACTGGGAGGACTCATAGCAGACAATACGATAATAAAAAAAGTGAAAACATGTTTTGTGCCTCACCTTCCCTCTTCATTCCCACAGTTAGGCATTTTCTCATTCTGCAATACTGACAGCTATTTCGGAACCGCTTATTTACAGGGCAACACCCCGCTACTCTGCAAGTGTAGTATAGACGCTTCTTGATGCTTCGCTTAAAAAACAACTTGCATCCTTCGCACGTATTTGCACCATAGTGACGGCCTGTGGAATGGTCACCGCACACGGCGCAGATTTCCATACCCGAGTCTTCGTCTTCGCGTCTGTCGTTAATTTTCCCTGTAGCACGGCCGAATTGAGTGATCTTGAAGGCGCGAGCAATGACCTAGAGCAGCTATTAAACCCCTTAGAATTTATATATGTACTATATATGTTCTGTTGTAGCCAGCAAAAATATGGCACATGTCAAATTACGAAGGGCTCATAAATGATTGATTAGCAGGGCAAATGATTAACATTGAAATGTGCGTAGTATGAGTTTTATTATTTTTATTTTCCATCGCTGTTTTTCTTTCGTAATATCTGTTGAATATTTATGCCATGTCTCTCTCCCAAAACAAAGCCTGCTTTGACACATAAGGAAACAGCTTTTGAATATAATCACTTGCCTGGTTTTATAACTTTCACGGTGCAGCTTAATAATCTTGACGTTTGCTCGTTTTATTTGCTCGCTTTCTCTAATTTATGGCTTGTGACATCAAGGGGTCTTTAACCTAACATGTCCCCATTTAACAAGCTAGGCAGAACATGTTTATTTTGATTTTGAAGTAACATCTAATTCCTTACACGCTGCGAGAGCAGGGATTACCACTTTGTAAGGACTTCGCTGCGAAACAATATTCGCAGATGTGGATTTCGCACGCTCTTTAAACAAAATGTTACGATAAGAAACAGCCTTCCGTTTAAACAAGTGCATGGACAATTCGCTCGCCGAGCACTTAAATCGGTTCTTTTCAAGATATGATACACACTTGATACGAAGGCTGTCAGAAAAACGACTTCAGTATTTGTAAAGAAAAAAGAGAGCATTTCTTGTACAGTCTGAAAAACGTCACTTGACTGGAGAATTATAAAACAGAGCGATTAAAAGAGGGCAAGAAAAGATATTAACATTACTATAGTGTTTGCACGATAAATGAGAATTGCAATATACAGTAATCATTTGAAAACTGCGCGTTTCAAAAGGTTAAATTGTTTGAATTTAATTTGTGTTTTCGCGCGCCGGAAAAAAGGAAAACATTAAAATACGATTTGCAATTTTCGCACGCGTTAATTTTCAGAAGCACGACCGATATTTTTTACGAGATAATGTATGACATTCCGGATATCAAGATGAAATGAAGAAGTTTTGGCGTTAACACTGAAAGCAATCAAATGAAAGTCACGATCAAGGTGTATGTCAATCGATAACAAAGGCCTTCCTTTCGTTAAGAGGAAGCCGCCTTTTGGGGCTATTAATGTTTAGACTTAAATTTCCATACCAATCTATCGAATCAGTTAGCCGTAAGAGTGCTGAAAGAGAATATCGGTTTATAAGGTCAGCTACGTAAAATAACAACAACGCCTGTTTAATTAACCACCAAGCAATTCCTGGCTCAAGATATTTTTAATTCGCGTTTCAAGAGACATTCTCTCTTCAAAGAACCGCATAACAGGAACAAATAATTTTTTTAACGAAATAAAGAATCTGTAATCAATTAAAATCCCTGAAGAAAGGCAAACTTGAGCGAGTAAAGGAAAACAGAACAACAAGAGCCCTTTAGTTTGTTGTGCGCAAATACTCGTGAAAAGAATTGGATTCAAACGGCAAATAAGCGTCCATTTCAAATTAAAATGCCCCCAGAGGGTATTTTGCGTTATTTCCTCAGCATTCGCGGGAAAGTTCTCGTTTTAAGACAGCTGTGGCGTTCCTTACGCTGTTAACTTCCTTCAAAAGATTCTTGTAAAGGAAATACATTTAATATTATAAAGAAAGAACATTGAAAATACACTGAGGGTTTCACTTTGTTTCCCTGCCGTTCTTGTCGTAATTTACCCAAAAGTTAATTTCAATTCGTTACTTTTTATTTCGCATTGACTGACTGTCGGTCTTTGACGGAAATCTCTCAAATTGTTTTTGGAAATTCGAGATGTCTTCATTTACGCTGACATCATTTCCAAAAAAGTCAGTTTTCCGGAGAGAAAAAAGTGCAAACTGTAATTAAATCGCTATTAGCCTCGCCTTTTGTCATTCATTCAGCAACAGAATTGCACTGGCGAAATTCGACCACCTGTATCAAGGTGTTCGGTTAAGAAGCCCAAAAACGAAAAAGAAAAACACGGCCGGTTTTGTTTTGCTGATTATTGAGCGAGATAAGATTCCATATTGCACCTTGTCCATCTTTTAGCTTTCTAAATTTGTCAACTGGCACAAACTGTTGATATTTTTCACTGGTCTTCTTTTCAACCCACTGAGTAGTAAATCGGACCCAAGAATAAGCGTCATTTAAATTAAAACCGCGACTGCAAAACGAGTCAAAGGGTATTGCGTTGTTTTCCCGCAGCATGTCCCAGCTTGAGTCGGCAAAACGCATTAATAAGCTAAGTTGTCAAAAAGTCAAACAAACTTTAAATAAACTTCAATTTTAAACATCCGTTTTCATATGCCTTTTGTTGTAATGTTGGCCATTATCGCGAACTGTCGCACCAAAATGAAACAAGCACATCATTTCAACGCTTTCAAGAAAAGCTGTTAATAGCAAGATTACTATATTATCTCGAAATAAATTTATATTTATTTCGATCTGGACAATAAATAAAAATTTTAACTTTGTTGAGGGCGCTTGTTAATATGTGCAAGAAATGGTTATAACCAGTGTTGAGACTAGCATGAAATTTCCTTGAACAGAAAAGGAAATTAATAAATAATAGCTAAAAGGAGAAAGAAGCCACGTTTCAGCTCTTCAGGGCCTGGACGTGAAAAATCGCAAAAGAGATAGAACTAAATGTTATCTTTTCATGCAAGTGGTCGCAAAATGATATGCACTCACAGAGTCGAGGCACACTTCCTAGCGATTTGAATAAGTTTGAAATCATTGAGTTCATGTCCTCCGCACGTGAATCCTTCCTCCCTACAGTCTCTTGGAACGATTATCCAATTAAAAGCGACCACACACTGTGCCAAGTCGGTCGCTCGTTAGAAAAGCTGCCAGCTATGATGATAACATTTAATTTGGTCGCATTGAATGTGCCTAGTTCATCAGAGACACTCCTCAATACCGTAGCTGAACTTGCACGCGTTTTCTCCAGTTTTCTACTGAAAATTTCGCTTAAATGAATCAGAGTTTCATCAGTTACAACCCTCTTATTTTTCCCTTCCCTTACCAACCCAAAAATTCACCTAAGTAAGCTAATTTACAACAATGCTTTAATACAAATGGCAACGAAAATAGCCATCTCGTAAAGTGTAGTTAATTGTAAAGGTGGAGACGCTTGCTCGCGCATGTGCACGCTGCTTCAACTAAACCCCACGCAGGCTCCGGTCCCACATTTTTTGAAGCCTTGCAAATCGCAGAAAGCCTCGCAATGATAGTTTTACAACGGTAAAAAAACCAAATGGTTACAATACAACTTAAGTGAACAAGGCCGCTGCTAAAAATAGGAAAGGTCCAGACCAATTCTGTGGGTCAAGCTACATTTTTCAAGCAGTACCCTCACAGCGCAGCTTTTTCAAAGAGGAACTTAAGCATCATGAGGTGCGCATGTCTAACTTTGTCGACTCCTGCAGTTCTCCGCCCATTCTCGTCCCCAGAGCCACTTCTCCCTCTTACCCGGCTGGGCCTGTCCACGAGGAACAAGTGGCTCTGGGGACACATGATTCGATTGGCTGAAATCTAACAAAGGGAGTCCAATCACATCTACCGTTTTAAACGTGCGAATGATTTGGGATTTTAAAACGACTGATGTGATTGGACTCCTTTTGTTTGATTTCAGCGAATAAAAACATGTTTCCCCAGAGCAAATTGTTCCTGGTGCACAGGCCCAGCCAGCTAAGAGGGACAAGTGGCTCTGGGGACGAGAATGTTCTCCGCCTCCGTCATAGCCGATCTTGTACCCAGACCCTTGCTTGACAAATCGTCCCAGACCCCTCCTCTTTACCCAAAAAAAGAGCAGGCTTCACATTTTAACCAGATTCTCCCACAATTTTCTAGCTACTCCTAAATGACGTTGCAACCAAAAAGGATTTTGCGTGTAAGTTTAGTTAACTACTAGTTAACAACTACTCTCCGAAGTGGATGTGGCAAGCAGAGGATATTTACCGATATTTATCCAGCGGTCGTCACCAAGCTACTTTACACCAGTCACTCGTATTTCCTATAAAACCACAGAACGCTTAAACACCTTTCTGGCTCCCATGCCTCTTAAATGGCTTCGCCAAGTAGAAATCTTGCCTTTAGCTCGGTAAAATGAATCTGGAAACTAAAACAAAATTAAATGATTTACGTGCGAGGTCTGAAGGGAAGCATGCAGTATGTCTCGACAAAGCACCTTTCACTCAGTCATCGACTAACAGAGTCACAACGGTGAGACGCAAGTTTTGAACTATTAAATTGCGTTCAGAGTTACATTATAAGGCCAAACGGACTCCCAAGTTTAATAAAAGTGGGCGCAAGTTATCAAAGAATACTTGGGTGGCAAACGGTAAAAGGAATCGTGCAAATGTGGACTTGAACAAAGTGAGTAGTTGTTGCAAGAGGGTGCAAATACTAATTAAAAGAAGTCGCAAGTCGATCCAGTTAGTAATATGGTATATTTTGCGACTTCGTTTGCTCCGGACTTTACAAACTAATCTGAAAGTCCTTTAGAACTTCCACGTGCTTTCAAAACATTAAACGGGTACCGGAAAACAACACGGGTGACTTAGCAACCGGCGGGCAACGAGTTCTACCAACCGTTTCATTTAACTTATCCACCGGTAAATAATTCAACTGGTTTGTTTCGAGGACACAACTGCGATCGTATCCTGAAAGTTTTCCCAAAGGATTGCCGCCATGTTGGAAAAGAAGTGTGCGACCAGTCGCTCTTCAAGGCGCTATTTGCGAGCTTTGCTTGTGTTAGCAGCCTCATGTTTTCTTGTCGCAGGGTTTGGCTTCCTATTCAAAGATACGCCGTTTGTACGAGATCTGAAGAAACGATTTATGATGGGGAGGTAAGGAACTTAAGTTAACAGTGTTATATTAGAAAATTTCTTTGTCTAGTTTAAAGAGGTTTGACGCAGAAACTATGTCTTTCAAGCGACGCAGATTTCTTACTAACCGAGTCCCAGACAGATATAGAGTGTGCTTATCACAAACTGGCTAGAAATATTTACTATTGTTTCTCAAAGAAATAAAACTCGAAATTTTATACTTTATATCTGCGAGGGATTCAAATATTTTGATTATCACATATATTTTGGTTTCCATTAAATTATATTGACCAATTCGTATCGTTTATTCAGCGATGATTATGTTTGTTTTTGCATAAAACACTTCAATGAAATCAGTCCCTAAAATCGTAATCAGACATTAAAATGTAATGTCGTTACAATAACAGGCAATCGGATAATTCTTCCCTCTTTTTCAAAGAAACATACATAGTTTTTTTCATTTTGCTTCGATTAACTGTAACAGTTTTCGGGCGACGTTCAACCATAGTAGATAACGGCGCGCGGGACGGGACGGGTGGGCTTTAAAGACTGCTAAAACATCATAATTCTCAATACCACACCAATTGAATACATTGCCAAGCGGATAGCTGATTAAAATAGAGAGAATCATCAACTTAAATACACTGTCTGATGCACCAACCAATTCTTACAACTAGAATTGTAAGAATCCATCAATTGGGAGAATTTACATATCGAACTTGAGATTGGAGGCGTCAACTTCAGCCAACTCTGCAGCCTCACCAATAGATCGCTGTTAAACATTTTTTTTTTTCCGGTTATTGTTGAGTAGTTCAGTTGAACGCCCAGTCACAATGACATCAAAACGGCCTAAACTGAAAGCTAACTGCTCTTTGGTAACATTTAACTTGCCTTGTTATTGGTTGCTTCTTGATCACGTGGCAATGAAACAAATACACATATTTCCTGCTCGGGATGTAACAACAGGTCCTTTAGGAAACTGTAGTCGAGACCAGTCATAAGGTGTGCAGTGTTCAACTGGTAATGTAGATAAAATTGGCCGTTTTTATGCTAGAGGCTTTAAAGCCCTCTGAGATGTTAAAGCTGTCTCGAGACGACTTTAACGTCTAGTATCAAAACGGTAAATAAGACAGACGCCTTTAACGTCTGATGGCTTTAAAGTCTTTTTGTAAGAGCGTCGTTCTTAACGGACAACATTAACGTGTCAGACCTTAAGGTGGCTAGACGATTTTATCATCTCAGCATAAAAATAAAACGGCCATTACTTCACATTGTTGAAGGTACGGTAGGTTTTTATATAACAGTGGTGAACCGACTTTTATTGCAGAAGAGATCAAAATAATCGAAAGTAATGTCTAACAACTTACGTAAAAATTGAGACTTTGGAAACTATTCCACAAGACCCGTGCCGTTAAGCCCATGCCAATAAACGCCAATTTTTTCCAAACAAATGAATCCTAAACTTTTGACGCTAAGTAAAGGTTTGCACAGAAAACAAAAAGCGTTTTTGCAAATTGTCATTAAACCGTTTACGGCTTTTCAATTCACAGTCCAACAAAAGTTAAACTACCCAACAAACAGCACTATTTTCAGCACGCAGCCGTGGCTGCTGACAATGTCGAGTGCTCCAAAGTGGGACGGAACATTCTCAAGAAAGGGGGCTCCGCCGTTGACGCTGCCATAGCAACCACGCTGTGCGTTGGCGTTATCAACATGCATTCCACTGGTATCGGAGGCGGTGGGTTCATGATGGTTTACGACAGTCAAAAACGGTCAGCGGAGATGATCGACTTCAGAGAGACAGCGCCTGAACATTCAGGGGTTAATTTGTTCAAAGGAGATCCTATGAATGGGATCCGAGGTACGACGCTCTTGAATATCTGGCCTTGAGAGTATAAAACAAATGTACGAAAAGATTCAGAGATCAATTACAAGAAATAATACTTTTCAATTTTGGAAATGTTCTTTAGAGCGCTTTAACAATGAAGGTCGAATAGGCCATTTCCGAGTTCCATTTCCCCTCTGTTTCAAAACGAGTCTAAGTGCGAAACTATTCACATGGAGATTGGGTAAAACACATTTCCATTTTGACACTGAGGCAAAAGAGAACTCGGAAATGGCCTATTTTGGTTTAAATTGCGCACGGTCAGATTTGCTTAAAATCAAAACTTAGCCAATTTGTATGATTTTTCATATTTTTCTTCGCCAGTTAAAAGTAAGTCACGTGATTAATCCTTTTTTCTTTCGCGATTGTCACCGGTTATATGTGCTCTCGCATTCGTCGCATACGAGGCGACGAGAATGGCAGCATCTAAATAACAAATACTCTGCTTTACTTTGCTATAACCAAATCCAAGATTGATACAAGATTGACACCATATCACTGAGAATTGTGACGTTTCGTAACAATTCGATGGTATTTCCTTCTCCACTCCCAGGTGGCTTAGCGGTTGGAGTTCCCGGTGAGTTGCGAGGCTTGGAGGCTGCGTGGAACAAATACGGCAAGTTACCTTGGAAGGAACTCTTCAAGCCGGCTATTCATATTGCCAAGAAAGGGTTCGTCATTCCAGAGACAGTAGCAATTGCAATAAACATCTGGAAAGATCTTCTCCTGAAGGACAAGACGTTTAGGTAAGAAACGAGGCAGAAAAGAATAACAAATGAATAGAGGGGGTAAGTTTCCACAGAAACTGTGGTGCTGCGTCGGTGGGAAGTATAACAATATAATTTGGTTTTATCAACTGGGTTGATCAACTAACTTATTCCATTGTTTTCACGTTGCCAGGCACCAACCAATAGCGAAGCTCCATCTTTCTGTATATAAACCACACGACCCACAATTCCTTGATTCGCTCCGACGAAGGGCGAACGCTCGAAACGTCAGCTCTCGAATCTCTTTACGGTGGCCAATTCACATTATCATCCCAGTTGATAAAACCAAATTATATAGAAAAGAATAACGATTGATTGCTTAACATCAGTATTTTTTCTCTAATTATAACACGCTGTGTGATTGGTTGATCAGCCAGTCTTTTACCTGTTACGCGCATCGCTATTGGCTGACATGTCAGCCATCTTAGGATTGTTCAGTAGATTTTCAACGGCATGAAATAGCGAATAATATATAAGCGCGCCAGTGACGACGTCATGATTCAGACAAGAGTCAGACAATCAAGCCGGAATTGTGGATGAGTTTGAAGATTTCTTCACGCGAGAAAACCGTTGAACCTAAAACACTTTTGAAACAAAAGCTTCGTCTACATTCCCCCTGTTTTTCTCAGAACAAGCTAATGTTGTCCAAATCTCGCGCGAAGTTTATTAATTTGCATGCTATTTTTAGACTTCGCTATTCAAGGTATGTACGGGATCAGGAATCATATTAAATATCTTTATTATCCAACTGTGCTTCGTAAAGTACAAATAACGCCCAAAACGAGTACAAAGATCACGCGGTATTTGTACTCCAGAGAACCGGTTAGAAATTCGCCGGCACGGACATAACAAACGCGTTGTTTGTATTTTGACGAGCCCGTAGGGCGACATCTATATTTTAATACATTAACCAGAAAATGTTGGCAAAAAGTTTTCAATTAACGTCCAGTATCTACTTGCAGACGAGTCTTTACCCGAAATGGAAAACTTTTGAAAAAAGGGGACCTCCTGAAAAGACCGCAGTTGGCCAAAACACTGCAACTTATTGCACGGGCAGGAAGCGCACAACCATTTTACAACGGATCAATGAGCAAAACTCTCGTCAAAGAGGTCCGAGCCGCTGGAGGTGTGCTGACCTTGAAGGACCTTAAGAATTACGAAGTCAAATTTCGCCCAGCGCTGAAAAGCAAGCTGGATGACATGACGCTGTTGAGCACTCCACCACCAACCGCTGGACCAGTGCTGGCTCTTACTTTAAATATCTTGGACGGTGAGAACACGTTTTGTAACATTGCGACGCGCGGTTCATTTGAATGTTCCAAGCGTATGGGGCCAGAGAGATAATCTCAGTGACTCCCAGAGAGTTTCTGTCGGTTTATTGTTAGACATTTTCGTTACAGTATACTATTGTTCGAAATAAATAGATGTCTGTATCATGAAAAGGTGATTCAACTGTACCTATTTGCGAAACACTTTAAAAAAACTGAAAATCCTTGTAATGGGAGGCTAGCGCGCTGGAATTCCAGATCGAGCGGTTCGGGTTCAAGCCCTTGCCGGGGCACAGGTCTATTAAGGGGTACTGGCGCATTCAATGCTGAAGGGTAACCCTGCGATGGACTAGCAAACCATAAGCTTCGGCATGATTGGCCACTAAAAAACCATTTTATAAATAGAGGGGGTAAGTTTCTAACGAAACTGTGGTGCTGCGTCGGTGGGAAGTATAACAATATAATTCGATTCGCTCCGACGAAGGGCTAACGCTCGAAACGTCAGCTAGTTGATAAAACCAAATTATATCATTTTATAAATAGCTGCCAATTTTATTAAATTCTTTTGTGTGCACTTAAATTAGCGTTTCTAACCTCGTTTGAAAGTAAAACTTTTTTTGATTTACCAACTCAAAAACGAGGTGCCAGGCGATTGAAACTTTATTAAGCACGAAATAAAAAATATTGTTGTTGTTGGTTAATCAAACTTTAAGCTAGTATTATTAATTCCTATGTTCTGTCTTCTTATGAGTTCTTGCTCTATTAATGTAAATACTAGTTATCTGTGAATGTATGTGTATACCTATTGATTTTATTTTATTTATTTACTTTTACCCGATTTACTATTAATCTATGTAATCGACAACCCGTCTCGATTAGCTTTGCTATATGCGGGTTGTGTATTTCTCTAATTTATTAAATTTAAAACTGCTGAAATAAAATGAAATGAAATTTAAATGAATACAAAACAATTTAAAATTGGCAGCCATTTATGGAATTGGTCTATGGCCCGCTGCAGACTGCACCTTTCCATCATTAACAAGGGTCCACGATTCTTCTAAATTGCAGGATTCAAGTTGAGGCAGAGCGACCTTGATGAAAATCCAGTAAGAACGTATCACCGTATCATTGAGGCATTCAAGTTTGCTTACAAATATCGATCAATGCTCGCTGATCCAGACTACGAGAAGGAAGTTAACAAGGTTTGTTGTCAGTGACAGCTTGCCTTGTTATTGTCCCAGGAAAATACTTTGCATGCCGTGTGTCACATTATGCTTGATAAAGAATGTTTTTTAGTGGCATACCAATCACAACATCAAAGTCGACGTAAACGTCTACTTTACAAAGCTTTGCGGCACCTTTAACTTTTTTAAAGCTCACCTTTACATCAGCTTTATACTCACATTTAAAGCTTGCGTAATGAGACTTATGCCCCATTCACACCAACATTAATTAAACCAGGTTTAAAAAATGAACATCAACATCAGAAGATTGAAAGACTGAATTTTATGTAAGATTCAAGTAAGTTGTAATGTGTGAATCGGGTCTTACTTAAGCAAAATTTACGTTGCCGTAAAGTTTTATAAATGTCATCTTTATGTCAAGTTTACATCACCTTTACGCAAACTAGCGTAAGTGCAGCTGGACTCCGGATCGGTCGGTCCGGGTTCGAGCCTCGGCCAGGGCACTGCGTTGTGTTCTTGGGCAAGACACCCGCACAAAATTCTACCGAGATATAATTTCCCACTGGCAGAAAATTAATAGCACTAATCCGAAAACAAAAGGAGACGTGCTTAACCAAATAATATGGAGTAAATAAGCTATCGGTTTTTCTCCCTGGTTGGAAAAAAGTCGGCATTGAAAGTCTCTCGTGCCTTTTCGACTACGAAAGTAACACCTTGATGCCTTTTAAAACCTTCATGCAGAAATACAATGTCAAGAGTAATTTTTTACAGTATTACAGCCTTCTATCTGCAATACCACAGGAATGGAAAACTATGCTAAAGCACGAATGTCTTTTACCGTCCACTGAATATGTACCACTTGCAATCGAAAAGCTCACATGCAAAACAATTTACAGTGCCTCTCTCCACCCAGGTGTATAAATGGGTACCGGCGAATTTACTGCTGGGGGTAACCCTGCGATGGACTAGCATTCCATGCAGGGGGGAGTAGAAATACTCCTATTCGCTTCATGCTACAGAAACCGGGATAAGCTCCGCCTGATGGGCCACTAGGCCCGAATGCAGACTTTACCTTTTACTGCATAGCGTAAAATTAAATATGCCACTTTACGAAGATTCAAGCCAGCTTTAATTTTCCGTCTTTCGTGCTGTGAATTGCAAGAAAAACGTGATCTCTTAATATAAACACAAGTCTTACGTTGAGTACATAAACAGTGGCTGAGGACTGACACAAAGGAGGGAGCGGTTCCGTGGTCGAACATTAGACTACCTCTGAAGAATAACTACACCCCTACCATCACCCGCATCTCAAAACAATACCCCAATATCAAAAACGTTTAACCAACATGTGATTAACAAACCCCCAAAGCAAAATGGAAAATATAGAGGCCAGAAAGCCGTTCCATCTTCGCTTAATCGCGTGTCCTGGATATGGCCAATTGTATAATTTTCTTTGTTTCATAAACATTACCTGTCCGTTGATGTTGTAACAGTTGTAAGGAGCAACGTAACAATATTTTGAGTAATTTTTGGCGATAAACCAAATTACCCTTAAAATGTAGGAAACGTAAAACTAATAGTTTACAAAGGAAGCAAACATGCCCCAAATAGGTGATACTAAACCAAAAAGGAACAAGGATGGTTAAGAACGGAGAAGATTGAGACGGATTACAAATGGCGATTTTGTAAAATTCAGGCTAATTTTTTCAGAATACACGACCCGTGACGTAGCTCCTTTAAGAACGGGGCAAACGATAACACATTGTTGCCGCCACATTATTGTTCGGTGAGAAAACGAGCGGGAACAAAATTAATGTTTTCTTTCCATGGCGCACAAATCTGGACACCAACTGGACACAAGATGTTGTTACGGATACCAAATAACCAGAGACATTTTGGTTGTTTACCATTTACACGGGGAAACCGGTTGGTCGACGGTTTGTGCAAATGGATAGCAAAAGTCCCCAATGGAAATTTCCGTTTGGGAATAGCGTGTTCCAATTACAAAACAGACCCAACTTACCGAGAAAGCCAAGGGCGAGTTTGACATATTGGCGTAGGGCCTGGAGCTTGTGGTGAATGGCAAATGGTAAGCACATTTTCCGTTCGGAAATTCCGTTTGGGAATTTTGGACTACCTTTCAAGAAATCCCGTTTTCCCGAGAAAATTTCCGTTCGGGGAGACAAAATTAGTCTTTCCATTTACATTCCATCCGGAATTTCCGAATTTTTTTGTTAAATGGTAAACAACCTTTTTGTCTCGGAAACAAATTTTGTGTCCTTAACAAATGCCGGGCACGCGACGTAAAATGTGCGCGCGGTACCATGTCTACAATGTGTCCTCATTTTGCCACGACCTAATGAAACAAGTTAAAATGCTGACTGAAAAGAAGAGTCTTGCGATTCTTCAACGATGCGCTCTATCTGCAAAGAATTACATCTATCTATTTCTTTCCAGACCGTCAAGGAGATGATGAGCGCAAAATTAGCGGACAACATTAGACACATGATCACGGACACAAGAACACACATTCAGGATTACTATGGGTCACGATACCACGTGCCCATCAAAACTGGAACAACTCATCTGGCTGTGCTGGCCGCTAATGGAGATGCAGTCTCGCTTACAAGCACTGTGAATGGATAGTAAGCAACCGGGGAGCCATTAGACCAACCGGGGAGCCATTTAGACCAAGAGGGCAAACTTTGGGCCCCCAATGATTACCGCATTCAAGTTGAGATGAGAACTTGTTGATTTTAAGTTCAGCCATGCAGGAGCCTCCGTTATTGTGTTGTGTTCTTGCACATCAACGTTGCTCTTAAGCCAAGGGTGGGGAGAGGAGGTATAGGCGAATTGTTGGTGCTACCTGACAAATATGCCTCTCGGGGGGAGGGGGAGGGGGCTGCAATGCAGCAGCGTCCGATCTTGGTAGAGTAACAGGTTTAATGCAAAAGCAGCTTTGCTTGTGAGTAAGACTTTTTCTGAGCGTCCTTTGAATGCAAAACTACTGGAATTGAGTAAGGTATATCATGTTTAGAAACACCTTGCGTGTATTAGAGGGCGTTACTTGTTTGTTTGATTGATTCATTCAATTTAAACACTTTTTGACTCATACACGCTGTTACGAGTGGTTTGTAATAGATGACTGGCTGACGTTAGGACGCCTACTGAGACATACATTTGAGCACCAGATCTCAGATGTGTGTGTGTGTTACATTCATCCCTGTTTACCGAGGTAATCTCTGAAGCGATTAACATCATTTCCTTGACTTTTCTTGCAGTTTTGGAGCAAAGTTTCTTTCAAACAAGCTGGGCTTTGTCTACAACAACGAGATGGACGATTTTAGCGCACCAAATGTCACAAACGAGTTCGGACTTCCGCCATCGCCTGTTAATTTCATCAAGCCAGGAAAGAGACCGCAGTCCTCAGCTGTGCCCGTGATGGTGTTGGACAAAAAAGGAAATGTGCTTATGACGATAGGTGCTGCTGGGGGTACTATAATTACGACATCTGTTGCACAGGTTAGCTTCGGTTTGCGATAATTAGCAAGAGGGTTGAATAGTTAGGAGAGCAATTGAAGTGATAGACGAGAGGGACCTTTCTAACCATGAACAGATTGAGTTGCCTTACATGAAGCATGGAATCGTTGGGACCTCGAGGGGTCGGTAGCCACTGATAGGGCTACCTCTCGAGGCTCCAACGATTCCACGCTTCGTGTAAGACAACTCAATCTGTTCATGGTTAGAAAGGTCCCTCTCGTCTATCCCTTCAAGTGCTTTCCGGATAGTTAGGCTTGAGACGCGCGCTAATACGTAATCCACAGTACGGAACAAGATTGCGGCGGTACAATTGACCACAATACCTTGCTAATCTAACACAGCCATAGAAAGCTATGTTTTTGACAAATTCTTTAGCATACTAACGACATTGTTTATGCTGGATCTCACGGTTTTACATCTTTTTTGTTCGTTTTTATGAGCGCTTTTACGGTTTTCGCTCGCTGGGAATCATAGGTACAAAGTGAATACCCGTCCACACCACTGGGTTTTTGATGTGTTCTCGTCTATCGTCCACACTACAACGATCGAAAACGCATACATTTGTAAACGCTGTTCAAAATGGAGACATTTTAAAGCGGAGTCCTATCGTTCTCAGCATCGACGACGATAACGGAGGCTTTCGAAAGCGCTGCGATTTCAATGGTATCACTGTGGACGATTCTACGACACTTCAGACGCCATCTTGAAATTTCTAATGTGCAGTTCGCGATCACCTGACCAAACGAAAAACAAACCAAAAAATTCGATCTAAGTTTGTCGGATTTGATAACCAGTCTCCTATACTATGATCTACTCCCTGAAATTACTGCCCGCAGCGGCGCAATCACAGTTACATCTACAATTGCTACGACTGCATAGTTGAGTACCATGAGACGTGTGCGCAAGGAATCATGGTAATTGTATTCAACTTCGCCTCAAGTCTCGATGATGTCGTGCGCGCGATGAAAACAACTACCATGATTCCCTGCGCGCAAGTCTCAGAAGCAGAGACGGAAAACGGGGATTCTAATGTGTCCACTAACTGCAACATTGCCCTTAATGACGACGTGCAAGACATTTATCTCTTGCAGTGGCTGGCTTCCCTCAATCCAATTCTACCTCTTCACAAGTCACCTCCAGTACAGAATCCTAAAAATACCGGTTTCGCGTGAACTAACTTGTTCAACTACTGATTCGCCGTTCATTTTCCAGGCAATTATGAACTACTTCTGGTTTAAGAAGAATCTGCAGAGTGCCATAACAATGCCACGAGTACACGACCAACTCTACCCTAACTTCGTGTTCGCAGAGACTAAGTTTCCAACAGAGGTTGTCAATGGCCTAAAGGCCCTTGGACATAAGGTCGGTTTGATACAATAATTTTATTGAAAATGAACTTCTCATTACAGAACATTTCTGTGTATAAAGATTCTTGGTTTCAAAAATGGGTGCTCTCGACCTTTTGCCGAAGGAAACATTGGAGGGAATTATTGTTGCATTTACATCAGTACAGTGTCGCGGAATTGAAACAATTTTGCTTGGGGATGTGGAAGAGTGGTTTAGGTCGCTGGTTTTGCCACTGGGTGCTGTCACTATCTGAATTTGTTCTCGCTTGTCCTGAGTTCAACTCCTCGACTTTTGTTTTTGTAAATAACCACAGTTAGATGCAGTAAAATGATTTAAAAAAAGCTCGCAGGGACCAACACCAGTTGTCTGTCTTATACAGGTTCCCGGTGTATAGAGTTTAGATACAGTAAAATGACTGAAAAACGGCTCGCAGGCTACCATAATCAGTTGTCCGTCTCATACACGTGTCCGTTAAGGGAGATTTAAATGTGTCATAAAGTTGGACTAATTGGATTCCCCCTTAATCACTTTTCTTATCATTTTAGGTCAAAGTGAGCGATGTCAGCCACGGTGTAGTCCAGGGAATTGTAAAAAACCCGCACAAGTTTAAACTGGTTGATACGCACGGAAGACGAAAAGGATATGTGTACAGTCTGATACCTCAAATCTACGCTGAATCTGACTACAGAAAGGGAGGCCTTCCCGCCGGATATTAACAACAATGATAGCCTTGAGACAACTGTGATTCGTGTCAGGATTTCTTTATGGAATACTCACTGTTGGCGGTTATAAGAAAGCGTTTTATAGGAGAGGGAAATTTAAAATTGCTACTACCACTCTTAATCAGTTGATGCTACTTACAGTAATGGGATCAAACCCATTTGCAATCATTGGTGAATAAATCGTGGTGACATTCTGGTACAGCAACAATACATTCACCATAAATTATAGCTTTAAAAGGTCATGATAACCATTAATCAGGATGCAGCGTTTTATAGGGTTCAACAAATTTGTATTCTAGGGCAGAAGGGTTGATGGCTCTGAAACAGCTGTGAGGAAATCTTTGCATCTGAACATGGTAATCACAATTCGATAGTCATCGAGCACGTTTAGAACATGCTAATTGTTTCACGTTTCAGACATGCTAATCACACGTTTTGCATATGCTAATCACAATTCGATAGTCATCGAGCTCGTTTTTGAGTTATTAACACTTCAACCAAGCATCAAGAGTTTTTTTACTATTGCTCTGGTGACCTGTTTTGTCAAAAAAATTTAGCGCAATTCATTCGCCTATAATTGAGGATTTGTTTGGTTTGATACCATTGTTGAAGCACCAATGTAGAGCATTAACAGAAATCCGCGAATCTGATTGGTTCTCCCACTGTTGTCCATTCGCCGATAGACAATGATCACGCGCGCGTTCCTCTTTCAGGCACGATTTTTCTTGATTTTTGGCTTAAAAATACGTAAATTTGTAGGTTTTGGAACGCAAATCTTCGAGTTTATTCTAAAACAATTGACCCACCCGCCCTCGTTTTCTATGGGCGGTAGTAAGCTCGGCTGTGGCTCGCTGACTATTCGCGCATAGAGTATTCGGGCTCGTAGTCTAACCGTTAACTCGTAATAAGAGTACAAGTATTGGAAAGTGCTGGAAACCATCACAAGCCGCCTTAAAGAGAGAGAAAGAGAGAGAAGTTGTATTATATTTCAAATAATTCCGAAATCGTGCAAACGAATTTTACCAGTTTCTTCTACCACTTTATTTCGCGGCAGCGGTCAGAGAAAAACCTTTTCAAAAGAAAAAAAACATTGTTGACTAAATAATCTTATTTTGAATTTACCTTAAGTTAGTTGTATTCATTTTGTGCCGTGGACTGATTTTTAATTGACTTCGCCGGAAAAAAACAGGAAACTGAAGGTGAATTAACCGCTAGCTGTCCATTATCCTCAACAGCATATAAAAATATCAATCAATAAAAAACGTGCATTTTCCACTTAGTTTCCTGTACTTGAATTGTTTAAGGCTGGATTTTACTAGCGCATAAGCATAACGACGTAAGCATAAGCACAGAAACGAACACTGTCAGTTCTTCTTGTGCTTATGCTTATGTCGCGGTGATTCCTAGTGAAAACAACATGAGAAAAACAAGTGTGTTTGTTCCTCTTATGCTCGTGTTTATCTCGATATGCTTATGCTTTTGCGCTAGTAGTTGTTTCTTATAACATCGGTTTATTAGAAGTCTCAGTCCGTCTCGTGTAAAGTTCGTCAACAATAAGTGGTCAGTTTGTCAAGTTAAGTCGTTCTATTCGAAGTATTCCGTTTGAAGCCGAAACCCCCAGTTGGCAAACTTTACACCAGTCTAACAGCCAATAACGTCACGGCGAAACTGACCAATCAGCTTCAACAGACCGTACAACGTCGCCGACTGACACCAACTTTCAAGACGATGACTTGTGCTCAGGTTGTTGACACGTCAATCACCGACTGAACAATTTTTTTTTTCCGAATAGCTCCCACCCAGACGATCACACTATACAAAATATTCACTGACTTTTGTTAACGGTCCACAAGTCATTTATCATCTGCTGTTTCTGTGCCCTTGCAATCTCTGACTTTGTGATTTTAAGTGCACCATTAAGTTGCCGCTACTTAGTATCAAAAACCAAACCCGTGAGATTCGGTCTGTAATACTGAGCTGCATAAAATATTTGTTACCGCTCAACGAGCTGCGAGACTTTCTACACCCGGTTAGTTTAACACAGTATCTTAACTTTCTCGTACATTTTTTAGCACTTTTACTCGATTCGCTTTCATTAACTTCGCATGTTCACAGTGTGTTCAAGCTATTATTTTCACATATTGTGCTGATCATGAAGCTTTTTTGAAAAAATGTGGTTTAAAATCAAAATGTTTATTCCGCGGGACTACCTACCAAAACGTGTTATAAAAAGATATTAAAATATTTAATATCTTAAAACGACACTGTCTGCTGGAATGGTTCAATTTTTACTGTGAGCCACGTAATGTAGGAACAAATAGAAATAATCAGGTTAGTGGAAAACAGATATATCATAGATCAGCGGTTTGTGATTGAGAACCAACAACGTATCCTTTGCTTGTTTGTAATTGTTACTTCGTCTTTGTAACTCTAATTCATTTATACGCGCTGCTTCCGGGTCCTTCATTTGGATTTGAAGGCGCGCACGCGTATTTTCGTATGTGGTCCGCGTGTTTGGTTTATTTAGTTGACGTGTATGCTTAGTTCGCAATTTAACGGTTTAATTTATTTTTCGTTGTTTTCCTTATTACTTTTTTTTGTAAGTAACTGTGCTCACATCATGGGTGGCTCCACCTGAAATGTTCTGCAATTGGTATAGGATTTAATGGAGCCGAAACCAATTGTGGAATTACAAGCATTTTAGGCATCCTACTGATGAACGGTTATGGCAATTAGATATTTATTACATGAGCCAACATTGAGATTGTGGTCTGTCGCCTTTGAATATTTATAAAGTTCTTATAGTCAGTGAGATTGAGAAATGATTTCCATGTCCTACATTTAAAATGTAGTCCATGACCCTACGAATTCAAAAATAATATCTAAAATCATTGGCGCTACGCACAAATAATCAAAACTGAACCAATTTGGTAGAAACTGTGGAATTTGCGCATTAGTTTCAAATTCATATAGATTCGTCCTTTTTGATTATTTTGCTGAACGCTTGATGGATTTAAATGTTTGAACTTCTCCAAGTTGAAAGCCCAAGACTGCGATAACGTCGAGTGTTGCAAATCAGCCGGGCCAGTTTCTCCCGCTTCGCCCCAGGTACGCTCGGTGAGGGGTTTGATCCCGAAGACACCCTTAACAGAGGCTCCTTGAAAACGGGACTTTGCCCCTTTGAGTCCGCGAGTCTACCAAAGTTGCTTACATTGAATTCGCTGAGTTTTCCCTGGGTGCATATCCCAGGGTGAATAATCTGCTGACGAACCGGCGAATTTTGAGCGCATCGCTTCAACTGACACCGGCACATCTGGTCTCGGAGATTGCTGTCGAAAAAGCTATAGACAGCCGGATTTGCGCACAACTTTCCCAAAGCCAAAAAACACGCGAAATCGTGAAAGATTTCAAAACTTTTTTGCTTGGGATTTCCCACAGTCTCGAGAGCGTAAAGCGCCGCTAACGGTGCGTAACAGAAAATAAAAGCCGCCATGACTATCAGGTTCATCACCACAGATTTTCGCTTGGCCAATGGTACGGCGTTTGATCGCAGAGAGCTGGTGAATCGGCGGTGAATGTTGACGGGGACGTCTGGTGTAGCCTCGCGCGCATCAACCTTGCCAACGGCGCGGTTTGCTGAGTCGGGCTTCAGTAGCCTACTCACAACAGCAAAGTAAGTCACTGTCATAATCATTATAGGTAACAAAAATATGGCCCAGAGTTGCGCCAAGGAGTAAAGCTTGTCTTTCCACGGTAGAACCAGCTGTTTATCACAACTGAACAGCAAAGCTCTGGGCTGGTGTTGCGAGCCCAAGAAGTAATACAAGACAGGGTTGGCGAACAGAAGAGCGTAACACCATGCAAAAACACTCATGTACTTAGCTTGCCGTCGAGTTATCTTTGAAAGTGGATAAAACACCGAATAAAGTCTGTCCATACTTATCATCAACAATGTCACTGTAACAGACCCAAGAGCTACGGATTGGGCGTATTCAAGGAGCTTGCAGACCGTTGAACCTCCAACAAAGTACTCCCCTAAGATTTCTCGCTCGATCTTGAGCGGGATTACAATGCACGCCATAGCAAGTTCTCCAATGGATAGATTCACGATTAAGCTGTTCATAGCGGACATACGCGGCGACCGCCAGCCACAGTAGCATACCAAGACGTTGCCAGTCGTGGAAAACGCCAGAATAAGCGCTAAAGCGACGACTTTGCCCACGGCAACAGTGTCGTGGTATACCGAGCTTTGCGTCGCTGTAGCGTGTGTCATATAAACATCCGACCAGTTTCCTGACGGATTCATTGGGCTCTGTTACTGACTCCAGAGGAAACGCAAGTTCAGTGTTAATACCGATTTACAGATTTTAACTCCAGGTTCGGGTTCATCGTGTATACGGCCGAGCAAACAGGGCGCCGTGAGCGAGCGTCAAATGTTCCTTTCGAGCGGAGGAACTCTACGGACTGAGAGATATTTGCTATGGATGACACGCCTGCTAGCTGGTGGCGTGATATTTGGCGGGTGTTTTTCCCGCCACGTCAGTAGAGCACCAGCACCGCACCCCGTGAAGCCACAAAGGAGCATGCGCCGGCGCAAGCAACTGCTGGAATAAGTGGAAATGTAGAAAGAGAGAGTAGTTTTTTTATTTTGTTCTCTTTAATTTGCGCTTTCCTGTTGCGTACGTACGTAAGAACATATAAGCAAACCCTTAAAATTAGCAAATAGAAAACATAAGTTATGCACCGACGGAGCGAAAAAAATTACGACTTCTTTCTACGGCTTTTGAGTTTTAGACTCTGGAAGAATCAAAGTCATAATCTCAAAGCGTAAACATTAGGATGCAACCATTCAACCGAACTCAAAATTGACAACTTTTGTTTGCTATATTTTTGCCAATTAAGGTATAAAGTAACCATTAACGGGAGTTTTCGCTGTTTCTCATTTGAATACCAAAACTTACGGAAACCGTTTTACAAATACACACTGCGACGTTTCTAACTAAAAGTACGTTTCTTTTATAGTGGGGATCAAGAACATTTTTGTTCAAATGACACTTAATCTTCCGCAATACATAATTAAAGTTCACTCACGTCAACCCACTCGTGCCAAACGATGATTATACATGTGCAGCGAAGCTTTCGAGGTCAGTGGAAATCACTGGCGTGCAATGAATAAGGATAAAGCTATTTGAATGCATCTCAATGATTCTACTTTCAAGGCTTATTTATATCCACATGATATCCCTAACGAAAAATGTATCACTGAAACGCGTGTGAGGGGATAGGGGGGGGGGGGGGGGCGGGGTTCTAAAGCCCCCGCTTCCTATGCCCTTTACTCCTGGCTCCCTCCCCTGCATTAGTAGCTCCGGCCTCTTTGTTTCACTTCTGGGTCACTTCTATTACAAAATATTACGCAATATTGAAATTTTTTTTTGTGATTTTTCCTAGTTTTTGCCACTTGTGAATCCGAATTTCCGCCTTCTCTTCTCCCGCCATTGTAAACCCTTTTCTCCTAGATCCCCCTCCCCCCGCACCCCTCCAGAAAAAATGATGATCTTGCAGTGGAAAGTGAAACTATTCATTGAAGTCGCAGGTACTAAAACAGAACCGGTCTAAAATTGTGAAAGGAGCGGGTAAGTTTCTAAAGAAACTGTGGTGCTGCGTCGGTGGGAAGTATAACAATATAATTTGGTTTTATCAACTGGGTTGATAATGTCAATTGGCCACAGTAAAGAGATTCAAGAGCTGACGTTTCGAGCGTTAGCCCTTCGTCGGAGCAAATGGAAAGTCAAGGATGGATTGAGTGCTAAAATTTCATAGAGAAAGTTCTTTCAATGAGGACCACCAGACAGTAAAAGCGAGCCCAAAGACTGGGTACGCCAAGGTCATACTGACAACTGAAGTGTATTGAGGACCCACACAGAAGGAGCGCGCAGACCAACAGCACTGCGAAGGCGGCCATGTGCTCAACTCAACTTTTAATCAGTCCATAACGCGCAACTCAACTTACACAAGTCACGTGATGTCACGCAATACATTACATCTTTTCCCCCCTAGTAACAAACACCGTTCTCCGGAAATCAACTGAAACATCTGTACTTAAAACACTCTGAGAATATTCTATAAAATGAAATGAAATCAATGTTCAGTCACAAAGTCCTTTAAATGTTCTGGGGCTCTCCTTGTGCGCTGAGATCGCCTTGGCAACAATGGGGGAGGTGTCGGGTGCTCAGTCTGCAATCCTGTGTTTGACTCCTCTTTTACATCCTCCACGGCAAGTCTCCCTGGTTCTTCCACCACTGCGTGTGGTACCTGGATTTGCTCAGCCTGCAATGGTTCATCCAGTAAGTCGTCATCCTCGATCACTATTGTGGGTACACCATGTCTTTTGAGGAGGTGGTCCACATGCCTACGAGCTACCACTCCATCTTCACACTTGACTGTATATGACAGTGGGCCAGTTCTACTTTCAATTTGTGCCTTCTTCCACTTAGGCCCTGGACTAAAATTCTTCACCAGAACTCTATCTCCCTCTACAAATTGTCGCTCTCTTTTTGTGTTGTCATGGTGTTCCTTCTGTGCCAATTGCTTAGTTTCCACACGTGGCCTAAGCTCTGGCCGAATTAGATCCAATCGTGTACGTAGGCGGCGGTTGAGCAGCAACTCTGCCGGTGTAACTCCTGTTGTTGTTTGAGGTGTTGACCGGTAGGCCAACAAGAATCTGCTAAGTCGGGTTTGCATTGTTCCTTCTGATCCTTTCAACTTCTTCATTCCTTCCTTAAAAATACGAACAGACCTCTCCACCAAACCATTAGACGAAGGGTGTCTAGGGGCGGTTTTCACATGTAAAATTCCATTCCTGGCCATAAAATCCGCAAATTCTTCACTAGCAAATCCTGATCCATTATCTGAGACGACCATTTCAGGTAACCCATGAGCAGCGAAAGCTTGACGAAGTTTCTCAATAGTAGCTGTTGCACTGGTACTGGAGGTTGGATAAACTTCAATCCACTTGCTATAGGCATCGATTACAATCAGAAATAACTGTCCCATAAATGGTCCAGCATGGTCGATATGTATGCGAGACCAGGGCTTTTCCGGCCACTCCCAAGGATGAAGAGGGGCTGCTGCAGGTGCTGCACTTTGGAGCTGGCAGACCTCACAGGATTTAACCTTGCTTTCAATGTCTGTATCAAGACCAGGCCACCAAAGGTAGCTGCGTGCCAGGTTTTTCATTCTCACGATCCCTGGATGTGCCGTGTGTAGATCTTCTAAAAGCTGTTGCTGCCCCTGAGCTGGTACAACCACACGATTCCCCCACAGAATACATCCATTGTGTGTGCTTAGTTCATCTCTTCTCGTGTAGAAAGGCTGCAGTGTTGAGTCAGGACATTTGTCACCCCAGCCTTGCTGAACTCTTCTGAAGACCTGCTGTAGCACTGGATCTGAGGCTGTCCAATCTGCAATGTCATCTGCACACACGGGCAGTGCCTCCAACCGCTCCATCAACAGAATGGTTTCACCAGGTATGGGGACCTCTACTACTGTATCTGACAGAGGTAAACGACTAAGACCATCAGCATTTCCATGTTTAGGTCCTTCACGGTAGAACAGTTCATAGTCATAGGCTGCTAGAAGTAAAGCCCACCTTTGAATTCTCGGTGATGCCATTGGGGGCACAGCTTTGTCTGCCTTAAACAGACCCAAAAGTGGCTTGTGGTCTGTAAAAATCTTGAATTTCTGTCCGTACAGATACTGGTGAAATTTCTTAATTCCAAATATCACTGCAGCTCCTTCCTTATCCACTTGAGCATAATTGCGCTCGGCAGGCGATAGTGTCCTTGAGGCATAGGAGATTGGTTTTTCTTTCCCATTGATGATGTGGGAGAGCACAGCTCCCAGTCCATAAGGAGAGGCATCACAAGACAGTACAAGTTCCTCACTTGGGTCATAATGGACTAAGAGGTCTGAAGAGTTCAACATACTCTTTGCTTGGTTAAAGGCATCCACCTGTCTTTGACCCCAAGTCCATTTGCAATCCTTAGCAAGAAGTTCATAGAGAGGAGCCAAGACAGTGGACAAGTTTTGCAAGTAACAAGCATAATAATTCAACATACCCAGGAACGCTTGGAGCTCCTTCACATTTGTGGGTGCTGGGGCCTCGTGGATGGCTCTCACTTTACTTTCTACTGGTTGGATTCCGTTTCGGTTTATGCGATGTCCCAAATATATCACCTCACCTTGCAGGAACACACACTTTTTCAGCTTTAGGTGAATGCCTGCCTTTTCTAATCGGGCCAATACCTCTTCTAGATGCTTCAAGTGGTCGTGTCTTGTCTTGCCAGTCACGAGGATGTCATCAATCCGAACGATGACTTGCGGAATTCCTTGGAGGAGGCTTTCCATAGTGCGCTGGAAAATGCCTGGGGCCGACGAAATGCCATAAGGGAGCCGCTTGTATTTGAAAAGTCCCTTGTGGGTGTTAATCGTGGTATATTCTTGGGACTCTTTGTCTAACTCCAACTGTTGGTAAGCTTGGCTTAAATCCAGCTTTGTAAATTCAGTACCTCCCCCTAAGGTGGCATACAAATCTTCGATCTTGGGAATGGGGTAATTGTCTAACTTTGCTGCCTGATTGATTGTTTGCTTGTAATCCCCACAAATTCTAATAGTGCCGTCCTCCTTAACGATGGGAACGATGGGCGTGGCCCATTCTGAGAATTCAACTGGTTCCACAGTTCCCTCTTTGACAAGTCGATCTAACTCAGTTTCAATTTTCTCACGCAGGGCGTAAGGTACTGGCCTAGCCTTAAAAAATCGTGGCTTCTCAGAAGGGTCAATGTAAATTTTTGCTTGCACTCCTTCGACTTTCCCCAGGCCCTCTTGGAAAACAGTTGAGTGCGCTTCCAAAATCTCATTCAACTCCTTATCCATGGTGGTTAAATTGAAGACCTCACTCCAATTTAAAGAAATTTGCTGAAGCCAGTTTCGACCCAACAAACACGGACCCTCTCCACTGATTACCACTGCTGGTAAATGGCCTTTAAACCCGTTGTATTCTACTTCTAACTCACATTCCCCCGCTACAGGAATGACCTCCCCTGTATAGGTACGCAGAACGGTATTCACAGGATTCAATTTCAACACTTTACCCGAATGCGACAGAGTGTGAAAAGTTTTCTCATTGACAACAGTCGTTGAGGCTCCAGTATCAATTTCCATGCTAACATTCACTCCATTAATTAGCACTGTCACTTTGTAGGGGTTTTTTCCTTTACTTGAATTCACACAAAACAACTGATCATACACATCTCCCCGAGCCTTTTCCTCATAAACATCACCAACATCTTCTAACTGGTTTAAGTTACCTGACCTCTGCAGACCTGGATAACCCCTTTGATTACTTCTGTTTGGTTGAGAACCTTGCCTCTCACCTCTCGACTGGCTTCTGGTGCGGTTTGGACATCTATCGGCGATGTGGCCTTTTTGCTTGCAATAGAAACAGTTCAGTTCCTTAAACCTGCAAGTTTGTGCACTATGATACCCTCCACATCTAAAACAAGAAAGTTTGGACTGCATGCTTCGTCCGTCCACCCGTTTCTTTCCATCCATTGTTCCATCCGCTTGGAACGTTACCTTGTGGACTGCCACCGTCTCCTTCGATTCCTGAAGCACCGCCATGTTTTTCGATGTAATTTCCATCGAGGTTGCAATCTCATAGGCCTTCTGAAATGTCAATTCCTTCTCTACCAGCAGACGCCGCTGTATTTTCTCATCCCGAATTCCGCACACAAGCCTGTCCCTAAGCATAGTATCAAGGGTATCTCTGTACTCACAATGTTCAGCCAAATTCCTGAGCGATGCAACAAACTCTGCCACTGATTCTCCTTCGTTGCGAAAACGGTTGTTGAACTTAAACCGCTGTACAATTTCCGACGGTTTCGGAGCTAAATGATCCTGAATAAGCTTCACCAACTCCTGGTACGACTTCTCTTTAGGTTTGGCTGGAGCTAGAAGGTCGCACATCAGCTTGTAAACTTTGCTTCCACATACACTCAAAAGAATCGCCCGCCGTTTCGCTTTGTCATCGCCCGTCGTATCACCAATACCATTTGCATCAAAATAATGTCCTAAACGTTCCGTGTAATGTTCCCATGTTTCACTATTCTCATCGAAGGCATCTACTCTACCGAATAACGTCGCCATTTGAGATCCTCGTCGCCAAATGAAGTGTATTGAGGACCCACACAGAAGGAGCGCGCAGACCAACAGCACTGCGAAGGCGGCCATGTGCTCAACTCAACTTTTAATCAGTCCATAACGCGCAACTCAACTTACACAAGTCACGTGATGTCACGCAATACATTACAACAACCACTGACTACACTATCTTATTAGCCTGTGCAGCCAGTGGGATTTGAGGGTGCGAGTGCGAGCTACTCACGGGCGAAGCCGCACAAGTGGAAATTTCAACTTGACTCCTCACCAATCTCCCCGCGGCTCTGCCACTCCAATGATGGCCTCCCCAAAAACAAAAGCACTTCGCCGCGAAACCCACCAGCTACGCAGGCTACTGTCTTATCTTCCAATATGTTTTCCCGCCATTTACAATAAAGGCGTTACAATAAATTTCTTCTGTTTTTCAATCCTTATTTATTTTATCACCTTGAGAATAGTGTCATGAAGACTCCGAGATGTCAGTTTATTTTGCTAGTTTTTGCCTTATTGACCTTATTGACAAGAAAGTAATGTTTGCTGGGAAAAAGGCATTTATCACACATAACTGATGCAATGAATATTGAATGATAAAACCGTCTATATATCTAAAGCAAACTTTAGAGAAAATAATCAACTGACAACATTGCAAACCTGTTAATGGTTTGTTTTCTCTTCTCCCCTTTTCTTTTCATCTCTTTTCTTTTCCATTCATTTTGTTTCATTTCCATTCTTTTCTTCACTTGACTTCTGGCAATACTTCTGAGTATCATCAGTGGGATCCCATGGCTATAACCTGTCAGTTCTCTATGAGCAAAAATATATGAAAGCCACCCAGGTTAAACCAAGGGGAATTATGTGACAATCTGCCAAGGGGGTGTTGTGTTACATTCTAAGCCGTTGAATGACAGACGGTAGCGACGTTATTAGGCAGTTTTGGAGAATATTAAACAAAACATCTTCTTAACGTTTAATTATTTTGGAAATATTAAATCTAAATGCAACCGGCTTAAAACGAGTACGTGACATTCTGCCGCGGGGGTGTTGTGTGACCCTATAAGCCGTTGAGTGACATACAGCAGTGACCTAAAAAGCAATTTTGAAGAATAAACAAAATATCTTCTTAACGTTTTATTATTTTAAAAATATTTAGTCTAATTGCAACCGACTCACCTTGGTGAAAGTGTTGTCTGCCATTGGTATTGTTTTGATGTTTGCGATGATTTTTGTACAGCCTGTGAGGGTTTTGACTTTTCCTGCATGGAACCGCTTTTTAGCCATTTCGGTGAGTTACGCTTGAAATTTTGCACGGGTGCCTCTCTTATTTGCTGCAGTTGTTGTATGAAAAAGACGTGTATCAATTTGTCGTAGTTTTAATTGCTTTTGGTACAAAGTTATGCATTGAGATGGAGAAACGACAACTATGTAACCTCCCATGAATTTCAACGATGGCTTAGTAGCCTCCCGCAAAATGACGTCACTCGACAGATTTTTGTTTTGCGCGGTGAAATAAAATGCATTCACCCAACGAAAACAAAACAAAAGCTCTTGGTCGTCGATGTTGAGAAGAATCTTTTGTTGGAAAGAGCTCAAGATGTAGCCATGGAGGACCGATAACAGTTATGTTGTTGGATTATTTGTCTAAAGGACAACAAAGTCCTCGTAAATCGATCTTCATCGGCGATAAATTGGCGTCTTTTTTGCCTCAATCGCTCGCCAGAAAATTTTCAGACGGAGCGAAACTGTCTAATTTCATCCTAGCCTCTTGGAAAGTACAGTTCTTCTCCTAGATGGCAGAACACGTTGGTGAATTTGCTTACAGCAAGAAGGACCTTATAGGGCACGGAGCTTTTGCTGTTGTTTTCAAAGGACATCACAGAAAGGTGATGAATTAACTTTTATATTTTCTTTGGAGACAAAAAAATGATCGATTTCCGGACTAACCTTAAGTAATTCACAGTGCAAATCGTTGCTTCAATATATTTGAATAAGGAAGCCAGTCAAAAGTGAAATGGCCGAAATTTTTAATTTTAGTTTATTTAGCTTTCATTTCTTCGGCATTTATTAAACCTCCATAAGCTTGTGCATTTTGCAAACCAAGCTTATAATATCATGTCTTATGGAGAATTATCTTGGATCGATCTTTAATATCACACAAACCAGCGTTTTGTTGAACTATTGTCTTCTTTCAATGGATAATACCCTTATCTTCGTCCGTTTTATCTGGTATGTAAAATCAATTTCTGTTGTTCGATTTTTGCCATTACAGAAAGACGACTTCGTGGTAGCGATCAAAGTAATTGCAAAGAAAAATCTTTCCAAGACCCAAAATCTTCTCGCAAAGGAAATCAAAATTCTTAAGGTGAGAAAAATAACCATCTTTTCTTCTAGAAATAATTTCTGCCATTCAACGTTGTGTTATTGCATGATCGATATGTCATTGTTGTTGCATGATCATAACATAAGCCCCAGGGGAACGAAACAATAAACATTATTGAAATCTTTCACGCAGAAATCATGTGAAATCTGCATGGGAATAATGCAAACTTATGCTTACTTTAAAGCTAATTGTTGCATAGGATCTAAAGATGGCAGGATCTGACTTTTGGTAGTCGCTCAAGTATCCTCCGTGAATGTTTTTGTTTTCTTGTTGACAAAACACTTGTCATGCAATCCTTTTGCGTGGAACTACACACGCACTTTTTTGTGCGCAACATAAACATTGTATATGTCTTTCATTTTAGGAACTACATCACGAAAACGTTGTGTCACTTTTCGACTGTCAGGTAAAAATATAAAGAATGTTATTCACGAAGGCCGTACATTTGAAGATCTCCCAGTATTTGCAACGAAAATGAAAAGATAGATATAAATGTCAAGTCTTTTGTGTTATAAGTGAATACTGATCATGGCTTACATATTTTTATAGTGTCTAAACTGTGGCCTTTTGGCATAATAGTTTAAACTTTGATGCCTGATAGCTCCCTAAAAAAGTAAAATCTTAAATGAACAAATATGGTCCCGAGGTAGGCTTCCCAGAGGTGGATCAGTGAATGCTGTGGCTTGGAATCTCCTACATCCATAGCATATTGTATCCTGCTTTCTAACATGACCAGGAGCATGACCTCATGATTTTATTTTTGAGGGGGGGGGGGGGGGGTTTCGGCTATAACCAAAAATAAAATTCCTGCACAAGAAAAAGCACCAAAAAAATCGTGCAAAGGGAGCCATGGGAAAAAATTCTAGCAAGCACTTTCTACTATCCTCCAGGTCTTGTAGTGATGTAAAAAATCGTGCACAAGCTGAAGGTGAAAAGGCAGAAAAATTGCCCACCCCAGCCCCCACTCTCAGTTGTGGTTGACTTGTGTCATTGGCATTTCCTTCTGAGCTCGAATCTTATTGCTGTGTGAATCTTTCAAAACTTGAAGTTAAAGTTGTGAGAGAACTAATGTTAAGGTCCATGAAAAAATATAAAATACTTCTAATTTTATATTGTCAACTTTAATACTTTTTATAATGATTCTTGCCTGTGATTATTATTTTTTGTAGGAAACGTCCAACAATGTCTTTCTGGTCATGGAGGTTTGTATTGAATACCACGTCCTGTGTATAAGTTTGGTGCTTTCAATAAGCACCAGTGGTAGATGAAAGGCATCGGCTACTTTGCTTAGAAATGTCACCGGCTAATTTTTTCCTTAATCTGAAGAAATTAAAGACTGTAAGATTCTTACAAAATGGTCGGTTACTTCTGTATTCTCGAGCCTTAAATTTTGAAATTAAATTGAAACACCTCAGGAAAGTTCATGCATTGGCTTCAATTCAAAATTTATAAATTCAAAAGCAAAGCAATAGGTTAAGCTTATTGCTGTTGATTAAATCTCAGCAAAGGTGAACTACCCGTATCTGTTTTTGTCGTTTTATATGTAATATTTATTTAAAAGTCCAGATTTCTCCTTTTCACTTTAATGTTAATGATTCCTCTCTCAACAGTATTGCAATGGAGGAGATCTTGCAGATTATCTTCGTGGTAAGGACATTTTACTTCACTTGCTTTTCAACAGTTTGAACTGTATTGGGGAGTGAGGATGACACAGTGGTAAGAGTGCTTGCCTCCCACCAAAGTGACCCTGGTATAATTCCAGCCCGGTGCCATATGTGGATTCTCAAACATTTCTAAATCCCAATTCGACTTGGATAGAGGACCCGCATGAAAACCATCTGAGGCTGATGTGGCTTCCTCTCTAAATATCGTTATCCATCCATCCGTCCGTCCGTCCGTCCATTCATCCATTTATTTGATTATTTATTTATTTTTGTAAAATTCATTAATAATTCATAAGGAGTAGATCCAATGCAAAGGTACTATTTAGGTCACATGAATGCTCTGTAAACCCCAATACAAATCAAGAGTAGAATTAACTTTTGATACAGATCTTTACTGATTAAAATGCAAAGCACAATGGAATCGAATAACAATACTTTGCATTCAATTTATTGTTTTCATTTCACAAGTACGATAAAACATTCGCGTCCGATCTGTATGGGCTTTACAATTGCTCGCCTATCGGCTCGCAATTGTAAATGCCCATACAGATCTCCCGCTCATATTTTATCTACTACATAATATTTACTGTGAAATATAGAGGGCAAGGATTGGATCTTACTAGATGTTCTTTTTCGTGATTTTCTCTTGAGTGTAACAAAATATTATAAGGCATCCAGAGGATACATGGACTTGGCTTTCATATACACCATTGCATAGGCTCTGCCAAGACGTACTGTACATTGTCCAAGCTAAAAGTAACTTAGTATGTTTTAATTGCAGATAAAGGAACCCTTAGTGAGGATACAATCCATATTTTTCTACGACAGATAGGTACATTGTGTACAATGTTGTGTAAAAGACTCCTAAAACTAGTACTTACTTTGTGAAAGTGGAATGTTGCTGAGAGGTTGATGCAGTAACTGCACTGACAATTGTCAGCTAGGGACATTGAAGAACCCACACACTTATCACAAAGAGTATGGCATGGAGTTTCCAGTATTGTGGTCTGGTCAGTTGTGTACCCAATACATGTATACCCAAGCCATATTGGGTTGCCAAAGTCATGTTGGATCGTGATGGATGGCGACAACCCGTCCCTGGAAGTCATTTCACAAGACTTACTGGTAGTAATGTTATGTCCACCTGGCTAAATCTATATATTAAAATCTACATGTAGATCCAGACCTATAATCAGAAATTGATTGCTAAAAGTGTGACTGAAATACATTTTATGCCTGCAGCCTCCGCCATGTGCACCTTGCAGTCCAAAGGAGTGGTGCACAGAGATCTAAAGCCACAGAACCTGCTCCTGCATCACTCAGGGATGACCACACCATCACCATCACAGATTAAAATCAAGATTGGTAAGGGTTGGTTTGTTGCTAGTATTCAATTTTTCGATTTCATGAGCATTCCATACTGCAATGAACGAAAAGGCCAATTTGTTGTTGGGGAAGCTGACAAGATGTTGCAAAACTGCAGTCAAGCACTTGCATTGGTGACGAGCTATGGGGCTTCTCTGGTTGGCACAAACATGAACTTTTAGTCTATACAAATTAATATTAAGTTAATAACTTAAAACTTTTGTGCATGCACATGGGCGTTGATCATAACTATATGACTATACACTTGTCAAAACTAACTATACACTTGACAAACAAGGGTACAATACATATCTCTTGGAGACAAACTTTTTATTTTTCATTAATTCATTTATTTTCTTTCTTTTAATTTCTAGCTGATTTTGGGTTTGCAAGGTTTCTTCCTGGTGAAATGATGGCAGCTACCTTATGTGGATCACCCATGTACATGGTGAGCGGATAAACAAGAAAAAATGGTTGTTTTTTTCCTGTTTACTCAATCTTGTAATGCCTCTTATCTTTCTTGGATGAGTCTAATTAAATTATTTGTTGTAGAACTAAGCATTAGTCATAAAATTATATGTGGCTACATGTAAATGTAATTTAGGCTAAGTTAAAATTGAGACAATGCAAACAGCGGTCTTCTTCATGGCGGCTCGTGTTGCTGCAGGGCGGCCTGGTAAGTTGCAGGGGTTTTTATATCAACCCCCAACCTCATCTATTGTTGATGAGTTTTAATTACCCAAAAAAAATCCAGAAAAGGCCTGTCCATTCAACCCTGCAAGCACCACCAAGATTTAGCATGGAGTAATGCATAACTATTAATTTGTTATTACATCTAAGTTATATTTAATGGTGAATGTAGTATAATCACTTATGCCCAGGACTGAACGCAAGTATTGTTCAATTACTGTTTTGTGTTTGACTGGATTATTTTCAATTTACTTCATATTTGACAGCATCATGTGTGTTTTAGTGAACTTTTATCCACGAGGACACTTTGTGATGCTTATCATAAAGAGCTTGCATGTTGTTAGTGGTCAATCCTGGGCATATCTGGTCATCATTGAAGAAAGGAGTCAATTTCGTAAGCTAAATGATACTGCTGTGTCAGTAGATATTACCGAAACTGGAGATCTCATATCAAAAGCCTCTTACACCCAGTTTAGATGTTAACTGTAATTTCATCACATTGCTATCAATAAAAATGTAACATTTCATCATCTTCGGTTATAATTGGGTTATGTTAGAGTTGGCAAGAGTTCAAGTTAACCAAATTCGAGTTAGTGGATATGTGCTACTGTAATTAACAAATACAGTTCTTTTTCAATCCATATTCAAGGCCCCTGAAGTTATCATGTCCAAAGCATATGATGCCAAAGCTGATCTCTGGAGTGTAGGGACAATTGTGTACCAGTGTTTAACAGGAAAAGCCCCCTTTCAGGTGTGTTTAGTGTGGGGACTATTAAAAACTTCATTAAGCTGCTAGTTCAGGGTTACTACAGTTATTAATAAGTTTTTAGCTTACACCTACCACTTAACCACTTAATTTTCCTTTTTTGTCATTTGCCAACTTTGCTTAAACTGAATGAGATTAAGATTAAGCATGTTTGTTTTTCCCACAAACGGTAAAAATTCCACTTCTGCCTTCTGCCATTTGGTGTTTGTACTAATAATATATAGATTTAGGCCTAAAAGCGGAGCTCCATACTTTTGCGTATTCTTGACAATTTGAGAAAATGATCTGAATGAAAATACTATCGTACTTGACTCCTCAAGAAAGATTTTGTCGGCAATTGTCAACCAATCAGAGAAATTCCCCTAGGATGGCCATGAAAAACTACAAAATCCCCCAAAAAAATCGGACCTGAGCCTGCGATACAATGGAAAACCATTACCTGGTCGGCGGTCAACTTAAAAAAAACATGTGATCTCTATGTTTCCTAATCTGAGCCTGTGATATGATCATGTGATACTGGTCAGTGAATACCTTGTTTTGACAGCTGTCAATTGATCATAAAACTTCAGACTATCTGAAAAGACGTTGACTACACAGTCGTTTTGAAACTATCTCTGCTAAAATAGACATTAATCACGCAAACTCATTCCCATGGCTAATCCGTGCATATGTACGGTCATATGGACGGACAGTCACACAATAACCAAAATTTTTCAGGTTGATGGGTTCCCAAAATTCTAAGGTTTGGGGCTCTGCTTGCGTGCGCCAAAGGCGTGCATGGGAGCTCCGCTAATAATACATGTAGGTATACTTTTGTTTCTTTTTCTTTATTCCAGGCCAATAGTCCACAACAGTTAAAGAAGTTTTACGAGAAGAGTAAATCAATTTCACCCAAGTGAGTCAATTAAAGAAATGCTTGAAATCTTAAAACTGTTTACAGGTAGCCATCTTATATTTTTTCTAGATGAAAGGCAATTTATTAATAAGTACATTTTATTGTTATTAATTTAAAATGACAGCATTCCAGCTGGCACCTCCAGTCACTTGAAGGACCTACTAGTGGGATTGTTGAAAAGGAATCCACGTGATAGATTGGACTTTGGTGAGAATTCAAATGTAAAGTTTACCGTATGTTTACTGTATTTTCTCCATTAAATGCCAGACCCCGATTAAACGCCGGCCTCGAAAAAACGCCAGGTCAAATCTGCCGATTTTTGAATAAACACCAGGGCCGTTTAATCGGGGACCCAGCGTTTGATCGGGGTCCCGGCGTTTGATCGGGGTCGAGGTAACAAGGATCGGTTACAAGTAAAGAGTAACCTCTTGAATGGCACTGTTACGATTTGCATACATTGGCTGACACAAACGAGGAGGACGTTGGCGACATTCCCATTTATAAACTTAAAACTTTGCACTCATATCATTTACTACCTGTCCTACATCATTCATATATTGTTATGTGCTGTTTGTTAGTGATGCAGATCATGATGGCAACATGGTACACGTGCCGCATGTACGGTACCATAATACTGTAACTTCGGGTAATCCAGGGAAAAATCGTCCAGCACTTACAGGTACAAACAGCCCTTAGGTTTCCAAGGATCGGTAATAATAAATCAACCTGGAAAAATGGCAGAAAATTGCATTTCATTAATAAACGCCAGACCCCAATTAAACGCCGACCTCGAAAAAACGCTGGGTCAAAACTGCCGATTTTTAATTAAACGCCGGGGGCATTTAATCGAGAAAATACGGTATATATCAGTTCAGTGGAGAGTGTCAAGTGATAATCGAAATAACGACTAAAATTGCTTGGGTTATTTGCTTGAGTTCTCCACTGAAGGTTACTCACCCGCAGCATTTTGTCTACACAATATGCAATTCAACAACCACATACCACATATGAAATGTTAAAGTTAAACATGGTTTTGTTTCAGGTGAATTCTTTGCTCATCCCTTCTTGACAGGCAGAGTGCCTCACATAGCATGTAAGTTACTGAAGTAATTGTTGTAGACAAGAAGATATAACTGTACGTAGGTATCAGTGATCAGAATAAAGAAAGCACTTTAAGGAGATTGTCTTAATGTTATGATTAGCATCCTTAATGTTCTGTAAGTGAAGAGTCATTGATCACATCATCAGATCACATCAGTGAAGATACAGCAGTTACCATTAGATGCAGATCTATAACATTCTACAAAATTAACTTGCAGACTTCAAAAATCCTTGCAAGAAGGCGAAAGGGAAAATGTTTGTTTTAAAGAGACACAGTCAGCTGATGCACATGCACATTTCATAGCTAATTTGCATATCACTTATGGAGACGCAATCCATACTGTTTTAACCAAACATGAAAAATAATATCACAGGATGAGCAAAAGCACACTCAAAAACAGGTTTTCAGTAAACAATTGAAAAATGAGTGAAACAATGGGAAGATTGAAGCGGTTTTCTTGATGTACTCGACGTGTACCTTTGATTTCAGGTTTAGGTAAACTTTTTTCAAAGTCAGAAAACTAGCATTTAGGTCAGTGTGGTCCCAAAGCTGACTGTGTCACTTTAATTTTTACTGTGTTGATGCCTTCAAACTAAAAAAAGTTTCCAAGTTAAAATTATAATACTGATAAGAATTTTTATGAGTGACTTGCAAGATTAAAAGATAAAGTCTGTATACAAACCTAGTGGCCCATAAGGCCGGAGCTTATCCCGGTTTCCTTAGCATGAAGTGACAGAGAGTATTTCTACTCCCCCCTGGATGGGATGCTAGTCCATCACAGGGTTACCCCCAGCAGTAAATCCGCCGGTACCCAATTATACACCTTGAGTGTCTTGCTCAAGAACACAACGCAGTGCCCCGGCCAGGGCTCGAACCCAGACTGTCAGATCCAGAGTCCAGTACACTAACCATTAGGCCACCGCCCCTCCCGACCATACAAGATTACCAAGATCCTATTAGCCTTGGATAATTATATGAAATAGATCTTGGGTAGCAATCACTGTCACTGTTTGACCTTTTGTCTTTTAAGTTAACATTCCTTTGTAAAATTATGTAGCTACTCCAGTTGCTGTCCCAGTTCATCAGCGCAAACATTCAGGTAGTCCCCGTGGAACAAGCCGATCATCTTCTTATTCACCAGTAAGTCTGATTATATAACGTGCTATTTCACCTGCGTGTCTTATAATGTGGTGTTTCACCTGCATGTTTTATGCTATCGACAGTAGATTTGAGACACCTGTGAATCAGTATCAGTTCTGGCTAAAATTAAGTTGCATCCCGGCCAACTGGCCCACATATTCAACTCAAGGCTGGAAATAATTTTTGTGTGAAAACACATATGTCCATCCAAGTCAGAATTTTTATTACACAAAAATGCAACAAGGTCGGACGTCATGCTACAGCACTGCTTGATAACATGTTGTCAATGCAGAACATTGGCGTTTACATTGGAAGACGTAAAAAATTGTCCCAGCATTCTGTTTGACCTTAGTTGGGATTTCTTCAGACATTGGCAAAATTTGGTCAATATCATGAACCAGCCGTGAGTGATAATACTTCACCTAAAGTGGACGGTACTAACTCCAATGCGGGTTACTGTCAGAATTATGTTAGGTTTCCTTGATAGATCGCTGGTATCTATTTTAACTTCTGGTGTTTAAGTGCACCTAACCCCAAAATATTTTTTTTGCTACAATGAACCTTTGTGCCAGTTTGCAAATGCTGACTTTTTGTAGCATTTAAAAGTTATGGAAAACTGAGCATCAGTTGTTTCACGACTGAGTCAGAAGGGGCGTGGGTCTATTCCCTGGTTGATGTCGCAAACTGATTTGCCGCATTGCATCAAGTCTTTGTAAACATGCATGCAAATCAGTTTGTGACGTCAACCCAGGAATAGACTCACGCCCCTTCTGACTCGGTCGTACAACAGTTGATGTTCAGTTTTTCGCAATTTTTAAATGCTATAAAAAGTCAGCAATTGGAAAAAGGAGAAATGAAAGGTGTAACGCGTTTCGAACTGGTGCAAAGGTTCATTGTAGCGGAAAAATAGTTTGGGGTTAGGTGCACTTTAACATGCTGTGAAAGTTTGTCTTGGCAGAGAACTTCAAAAACACATTCACCCAAGCCAATGCTTAAACTAGAGTGACCTGATCCAAAGCCCAATAGACTAACCATTACGTACAAGTAGGCCATCTTGCATCTTTCTTTAACACCACTAAGGACTGACATTGCATAGAAAATCAAAGTTCCCAAGACGTGAGGCTTGTTTAAGAATCCATGAATTCAGCAAAGTGTGATATAACATTTCCAAGATAACCTTCTTTTCCTCACTATTAGAACTTTGGTGCTGAAGCTTTGGGCGACATAAGAATTGATCTTCTTCATCGCATGACTCCACCTTATGATGCCGCAGGCATGTCCCCTCAGGACCCTCCCACAGTCATTAATATCAGCACCTCTGGGAACAGTAAGTATTTGGCGACACCTTTAGAGGCTCTTCCAAACTGAAACCAGGATGAAAGGCTCACTGACACACTGAGTCATACTGTTTGTTTAGGGTTTCTTTGTGTGAAAATAATACAGCTGACATGAAAATAATGAAATTACACCAGTACAAAACTGTGTCTCTTGTTAAATATTATAATTATAGACAGCTGTAAATGCTTGCTTTTTTGCCATCTTCAACTATTGCCATTGAAACATATACAAAGCAAAATAAAAACAAAATTAAACTAAAAACCCAGCCAGTGCTTTCAATAAGCACCGACAGCCAGCGAAAAGTGTCGGCTACTTTGCTCTACTTTGCTTAGAAACCCCTGCCAGTTGTTATAGTATGTTCTCTGACATCATCAAAATGTGGGTCTTTCTGCATGTAAGCTATGCAAATGTGGTCACATTGTTTTACATTTGTTCGTGATTCTTTGTAGTTTGGGCTAGCATTTTTTCTCATCTTTTGTTTCTTTTGTTTTACGTCATCCGTGTGTGGTACCTGCAGAATCAACCCAAAATGTGTATATACCGGTAGTCATCATAAAACTCACTTGTTCGAAGACTTACTCGTGTGTGTACTTTTTATTTTTGTTTCAGATTCCAGCTCCCAGCTTAGTTCTCAAGGTTTTATTCCACCAAGTTCAAATCATGATGATGAGCTAGCTCCTGAGGTTTGTTATTGAGTTACAAAACATCCTAACCTTAGTTAGCAAACAGGTCAGTTGGTAGAGCACCGGACTACAGTGCAGATGGTCAGGTTCGAACCCCAGACTGGACCAACACTCAGGGTCTTAAAATAACCGAGGAGAACATGCTGCTTGTGCAATAACATTTGCAAATTAATGGTTAGATGTTCTAGTCCTCTCGGATAAGGACGATAAACCGTAGGCCCTGTTTCCAGCATATTCAATGCTGTGGTTAGCTGGGGACGTTAAAGAACCCACACGCTTATCGCAAAGAGGTCGTGGAGTCCCGGTGTTGTGGTCTAGTCTGTCTGATGTAATAAAATGTGAGTGTTTTCAGCAAGTCCACATCAGCAAGACTGCTGCCTCTACAAACCTGCTTAAACAAATAAATGCAGATAAATTATTGGTATTATTTTCAAATTATTCAGCGTTGATGAAAGTCACACCATGTGATTATACTTTATAACTGCCAACGACGTCATCCAAGTTACAATTTTTCTTCGTAAAAGAAAGTAAAGCCTGCTGTCGAGCCAAGTGCTCACCAGCCAGAGTTAGTCCCATGCAGTTTCTGTAGCACGACTTCTTAAATTGTCGAAAATCTTGTATTCTTGGCAGCTTCTTCTGATATCTTTCACATTCCTGTTTCCCGAATTGTTTTTTATGTGTGCGTTTTCAGGGGTTTGTGCTGGTACCATCGAATCCAGAGACTCCTAGTAAGTCATTTAGTTCGTTTAGTTAATTGCGTATAATTATATGCTAGATCCACAGAGGTAAAAGTTAAAACCATGCACTTTTTAACGCATAACAAAAAGCATCACCATCACATGAAAGTACTGCTCGATAGCTTTCATTTGAATGGTCACACTTGGTCTTCCTTCCAGAGTAGTTAAAATCAATTTGTACAGGGATCTCCCTTTGCAGGACCCCACTTATGTAGATGTAGATTAATGGAAAAGACTATTCCTTTCAAAACTTTCTTCTTTTCTTTTAAATCTGGCTTACCGACCTGAAGCAACCCGAAACGAGCATAACTTGGCGTGATAAACGAACTGTAGGGTATTTTTGGTTAATGAAGAAAGCAATTTCTTTCAAAACTTGCTTCTTTTCTCTTTGCTTACCGAACTAAAGCAACCTGAAACGAGCAAAACTTGGCATGATAAACGAACTTAGGTATTTTTAGTTACAATACCACATGAAAGTGCTGCTCAATTACAATGAATGTGTGAATGGTAACGCTCAGTGATTTCGATTCGTCTAATTTAAATTTTAAGGAGTGACAACGATTGAAACCAACTACGCAAACAACAACTTTGTATGAATTAACTTGTTGTTACTTATTTATTTCACAAGAATAATTTTCGCGATTGCAAACAAACGCGACTTTAGAGATGAATATAGTTTTCCAAAAAAATGACGCTAAATTCAAAACCGTGGTGTATACAAAAAAAACATTCTATTTACCTTATAATGCCACTTTAATGCCCTCGTTCTCTTCCTCCGAGGCATGCAACAAGATCGAGAGAAAACAGCTCGTAAATGCTGATCCGTAAAACTTTGTCCATTCGAAAACATACAGTATAACATGCCAACCTGTTTTAAATTTTGTTTTCCTTTGGCTTTGCTCAATTATAAAATAAGGTTAAAGATTACTAAAATTAAGTGTCTGTACCGATAGGGTGTAGTTCATGTACAAGAATAGAGCTTTTATTTAACAGGTTGACTGACTGATTAATCTTAATTTCTTTCAAGGATTTCAACAGCAGAGAAACCCCTCTGATCCGCTGTTTCCTTTTTACAGGTACGTTACCCTTTCACAAACTGTTTTATCATTCCTTAAAAAAAAGGGCTTAATTTTCAATATAATTTGGTTTTATCAACTGGGTTGATAATGTCAATTGGCCACCGTAAAGAGATTCAATTGCTGACGTTTCGAGCGTTAGCCCTTCGTCGCTCCGACGAAGCCACGGTGACCAATTGACATTATAACCAAATTATATTGTTATACTTCCCACCGACGCAGCACCACAGTTTCTGTAGAAACTTACCCCCTCTGGCTTAATTTTCGGCCGAGGTCGTACTTTCTTATTTTTTCGACGATTTGACCCCTATTTTTAACTTTTGAAAGCAAAGTGGTATTTGCAGTAAATTCACTCCTACAAGATATCTGCGTGTTTGAATGAAGATTCATTTATTTTGTACACAGCAGTATATTTGCACAAATCCGTTCTTACCCAAATGTCAACCTTGGGTACGTTCTTAGGACGTTCTTAAAACAGCTACGACGTGGTTTGTACATATTGAAGATCCTAATTTTTCCAATTCATCAATTGCAATCCGTCTGAATAAGTTCTCCGTCCTGAATCATCTTTGGTCCTTTATGGCTAAGTATCACCTCTTTGGTGTTTTTCCTTCCTTAGTAAACTATTCATTTAAGGTTTCTTATATTTCGAGAAAACAATGACCCAAAATATGATTTTTGAATTTTGGTCTTTCTCAACCCCGACTCTCTTGTTGCATTTCTTTTTCTTCTTGTAGCCAATCACCTCCAAGGACCAGCAACAGCCATAACTCGCCATCTCCTCCATCATCGCGCACTCCTCAAAGAGCCACCTTCACCGTAGGGTCACCTTACTCAACTTCACCAGTCTCTCCGGCTTCCCCAATGGCGCACCCCCTTCCGTTTCACAGTCCAGCTTCCTCCCCATCATCAGCTGAATCCCCTCCAGTTGAAATGCCAATAAGAAGGCGTACCAGTTCCTCCCCCGGATCTGCACCGAGGAGTCAGCCATTATCCTCGCCACTTCCAATCCCAAGATCAAACACTGGGGGCTTTGGTAAGCAGACTCCCTCTAGAACCTCACCGTCTCCCACCAATACAACTACTGCCGCTACTGCCAGAAAGCAGAGAGGTGGCACTCCCAAGCCCTCCGTTGGCAAGAGCCCGACAAGCAGTCTAGGTGCACTGAAAGGTGGAAGCCAGGAAAACAGTCCTGTGGCAAAGAAACAAGTGATGCAGTTCGGCATCAAGGGACCTCCTACTCCTCTTACCGCTGCCGCCCAAGCAATTAACGAGCAAGTGCACAGTGCTGATATAACTGCAGGTTTGAATCAGTCAACATTTGCAGGATTTGCAAACCCAAGTGCTAACAAGGGGTTCACACGTCCAGCTTCTGGCACCATTCGAAGAGCCCTGTCCAATATTGAGCCATTGGTTGCTGGGCGACCAGACAGCTCCCCAATCCTAACAGCTCTGGCACGCCAATCAAGTGTAGGGATGGGTGTCCCAATAACGGGCCTCTCTGAGCCAGGAGCTGAGGAAAAACAGATCATACGTGTGCATAGCTCACCAGCCATCCTAGCAATTGGGCTGCCCAGGAAGGGAAGCTTGTTAACAGCACCTGGGTTCCAACGTGGAGCAGGAACCTCTGCCCCCATCTTCCGACGGCATTCCAGTGGAGGGTACTCATCCCTAAGAGGAAAAAGCCCACCTATGTCTTCCTCGCCCACTGGCCTCCCTACCATACCCGGTTCACCAACCAAGACCTCCCAGAGCAAGGAATTCAACGATCTTCCTGTGGACAGTGACAAGGAAATGAAACCATTGAAGTGTCTGTTTACTGTGGGCTCTCCTGCTCCCTTGACTGGCGAGAATGGTATCCTGTTTGGCTCACACCCAGGCTCCAGGCATTCACCAAACTCCACAAAGAATGTTGGAGAGACACCTGCTATTGTTAGTCAAGGTGAGTGTCACGTCCCCAAAACCCGCTTTTGTTTTAGTCAGCACCAAGAGCACCAACTCTGGCCTGCGCCGATTTTCGGAGCTTGCGCGTAGTGCATTGTTTTCACTCTCAGCCAATCAGATTAAGCGAGTAAAACGACCGAAAGTCTGTGGAATGCGGACGTCAGGAATCGGTTCTGGCCATAGTCCACGTTGCGAGATTTTAAATAGGCGTAGTTGTTGCCCAGAATGACACTTTCTGAGACCATTTGATGGTTTTTCCGATTTCTGCAGGGCAGTCAAGACATTGAAAATATTATTTAAAGTAGCTAAACTTTGTAACAGTATGCTCGTCTGTTGAGTAGAAAACTGACTTCGACCGAAAGCACATATATTTGACGATTTAGCGTTTCGTATCACAGAATATTTGACTTGTTGCGTAAAATAAGAGACAAGAAAAATCTCCGGCGATGCTCACACATGATCGTCACAACAAAAAGAAAGAGCTTTATTATCAGAGTACAAATATTTGTGCCCAATTTGAGGTAATTAAAACAAATAAGGAAAGAAAGAGCAGTTACATGAACCTCGCGTTAATCTTTGTATAATGTCAATCGTAACAGGAACCAAAGTTACCCGTGGATTTGGAAACAACTCTCCTCCCGTGAGCCCCAAGCAGCAGCTTATGGTTGCCCAGGAGACCGAAGCCTCTTCCCCCGACATGGAAGGTCCTATAGCTCTTATTGCCCCTGAACTCCCGGAGGACACGCTCTTGGATGTAAGGAAAAAGCATATAGGACTGGAAACCTTTTCTATAAAATTATATATATTTTTACAGCCAGAATTGTCACTGAGTTTGACTTTTTTTGCCAGAAATGTTGCCAAGCGACATCACGTCACCTGATTGCGTCAAAAGAACGTCACAACTATAGACCATATTCACAGTAGCGCTTAATTGCAGGAATGGCTCCGGGCTCGGAATGCACTGGGGACGAGTTTGGTTAGCTAAATTAGACTACAAAATCACCCTGGTTAGCCTATTATAACACTGCGGTTAGCCTACTAAGCAATCCGGTTAGCCTACTGAGCACTGCGGTTAGCCTATTAAGCAATCCGGTTAGCCTACTTTTGCATTCCGGTTAGCCTACTAAGCACTGCGGTTATGCGGTTAGCTCTCAAGAATGGTAAGGGTAACACGATAAAATCTTAAAATTTTCGGTGTTCAGCAGCCGGGCCTCGGTAGTGTAGTGGTTAGTAGGAATAGCGTGTGTTCTGGGTGACCCGGGATCGATTCCACCTATGTGCTTTTATACTTGACTTTGTTTTTTTCTCTTTATTAGATGAAAAAATCAAAGTCTAAAAAAATCAAAGTGTCCCGGAGCCATCCCTGCATTTAACGCCATGTGTGAATCACGATAGCCGCCATGATGGTTTTCATATTGTAATGCAAATTAGCCACGTTGTCTGCCAGGGGGCAAACATTGAAATCACGCCGTTTCTCGGAAAATCGGACGGTCTCAATGGTGAAGTATCTGCGGTAAAACCACATTTGAGAGAGAAGTTATGGAATAATGATTTCATTATAAGGTTAGTTTGAAATAGTTACACGATACCTTGACTTGTTAACTACGCAAGCCATTTTTTTAATTTTATAAAGAGCCAAAATTGCGTTGAACTTAGAATATTTACACACAAAACAGAAACCAAAGCATGGCTATGAAAACAATTATCAGACAAGAAACCAACTAAATTTGATCGATTTAGGCTTGTTTGCCCCCTCACAAATCACGTGTCTAATTTGCATTACAATGTGAAAACAAACATGGCGGCTATCGTGAATAAGGTCTATTGGAAGGCTTGTGCGGCTTATTTCTGATTGGCCAGAAAATTCGGAAACTCCTCGGGTGTTCCACCGAGAATTTGCCGAAAACATTTCCTTTTCATATCTAGTGTTTTCAAAGAAACCCCTGTCATAGAAAACCAAATCATAGCACCAGTTTTTTGTTACTTCTTATTGTATGTATGAATTCTAGACTGAACACACGGAGGGCGTAAGGAAGCTTAATTTCGTTTTGTCGTTGACGGATGCCATTCTAGAAGTGGTCAGTACTAGAGCAACTCCGTTAACAATCCTGGCAGATTCTGTGGCCATCAAACAAGTAAGTACACGTGGTCATGTTGTGCCTTCTACGTTAAAATTCTTTCTTCTTTCAGTGCATTGTTTATATTTTATTGGAAAACAAGAGTTTTAGTCAAACGTTTTTACTTGTGATAAACAGATCCTGATTTATTGATTTTTTTAGAAATATCCAGAGATATTAGGAATTCATTCTCGCCTATCCTAATCTGTCTCAATCTTGTCGATCTTATCTTTTGGGCTTGTTATTACCTTTATTTTGTTTTTCCACATCAGTGGACTATTGTTTGGGCGTTTCTTTTGATCGGAAGGTAATTTTGTTCCTCGTTTAAGGATTAACTTCATTTCCTCCCCGCTTGACAATTGCAGATCACGTTAAAACTTCATCTCTTTTAAAAATACGCTTCTGCGTGGAGAGGTCCCTTTGATTGCAAGCTAGGACCTTGTGTAATTGTTGACTTGTTGAATTATTTGCAGAATGAAAGCTTTCTTGCAGATCAGATTGGACTAAAAAGCGACGAGTTGAGGTAACGAACAATGTTTTATTGTTCTTGTTTTGGTTGCGTTTCACTTGTACCTCAGCCAATGTCATCTACTTCATAACTTACACTCTTTGCAAAAAGTTATACATCGGCGAAACAGGGAGACGACTTGGCGACCGATTCCGAAAACACCTTCGTGACGTAGAGAAAGGCGACAAAAATGCACCAAAACCGGTCGCGAGACACTTCATTCTCCCAAATCATTCTAAGCAACATATGGCAGTCTGCGGCCTTTTCCTTCATCTAGGAAGCACGGAAAGCCGCAAAACTCTAGAACAAAAATTTATTTTTAATCCTCACGGTGTCAACGAACGCTTTTCATTCAACTAATTGCGTTCGACAACGAACGCTTTCATAATGCTGTCGAAAACGAGATTTTTGGACTATGTATGTATTCATGTATCACACCATTTGGCCACCCCGAAAAATTCTTTAGGGGCGAATGACGTCATTTCCGTCGACTATCTGCTTTGTAGCTGTGCTTCGTTTCTAGCAGAGTAGAATTTCACGTTCTTGCTTCGGGTCTTGGTAGATTGTCGAGTTCTTGACTGTGTTTTTGCGGATTGCTGTCGAATTCTGGACTGTGCTTCTCTTTTTGTTCGGAGTGTTCTCAGGTAAGTTGCGTTGTATACGTTGTTTTCGAGTCCCTTCGAGTTCCTTCGAGTGTTTTTCGATTTTGTCTTTTTCGAAATTGTATTGATTTATTTGGGCTATCACTGGCAAAGATGATTGAAGCTACTTATCAGAACATCAGAAGCCTGCCTACTGCTGGTGTGTTTTCTAGGAAACAGTTGCTGTAATTCGCCCAAGCAACACATCTCATTATAAAACTCAGCTGCTTTTCATTGGAGATTCAACTTCTGTCCGCGTACAGAGTTGTGACGCTCTACTGTTCAAATCAGCGTTATTGTTATCCAAGAAGAACCTTGTAGCGAAGATTGTACAACTCCTGGTGCGAATATATAACGGCAGATTTCGATCGGTGCCGTGACAATCTTTTTAATCGTGAATTTTATGTTTGCATTTTAGCTTGCATGTGCGTTTGCTGTGTTAATTTGTTTACATTTGTTGGGCGACAAAGAAATGATATTTGTCATACACAGTCTGCGGTTTTCGAAACACTGACTGCAACTTTGTTATTTGTGAATAGCGGTGTCACGCAATGCAAAAAGCTCCAAATATTGTATTTGTGTGAATAAATCGGGAAAATCATGTTCATCATCATCACGTTGATTTCAGTATTAAAGAAAGCTTGAATTTCTAGAAACCAAATAAAAATGAAACCAAGTGAATCGAAATCGTCGAACGCACTCCTAATCTTTGATTACTACTAGTTTATTCTGTTTTTCACGTTACCAGGCACCAACCAATAGCGTAGCTCCATCTTTCTGTATGTAAACCACACACGACCCACAATTCCTAGATTCGCTCCGACGAAGGGCTAACGCTCGAAACGTCAGCTTTCGAATCTCTTTACGGTGGCCAATTCACAAAACCAAATAGTATAAAGTAAAAAGAAGAAAACAGCAACATCTCCTAGGATCAGTTTGTGAGCCCTGGATACCAGCAGCATGAAAAGCCACCTGACCTTAAGGTCATTCCCCTGTATTGCATTGCGCATCCTTACTGCGCACGATTTATTGCGTCATCAGCGCGCGCACCTAAAGAAAACTGCGGCGTTTTATTTACGACTTTGCTCGTGAAGGAGATAAATCGTCGTTTTCTCGTAAACGAGCATGGTGACCTATATCTTTTTACCCTTTTTCTGAGACTAGCAATCACTTTCTTCCTATAACAGGAATACAAACAAATTCCCATTGCAGAAAAATAAATAATCGACGGAAACGTGAACTTATTGAACAGATATTGTGGCCTCGAGATCACTGTATACTAGTAACAAGTTGAATCAAGATCGACTGAAAATGCGTGCTTTCATAATGAAACATATATTAAATTGTTCGTTGAAGGCGATACAGCATATCTATAGTTTTTCCCTTGTTTTGCTGTCTCCCTATTTTTTTCTTCTCCCATAAGACGTGGCATGAGTTAGTCAAATGAAAACATTTCTGAAGCTGATATTTTAACGAATTATGGGGTATTTATAAGGTGCTCGTGCTCCTAAACGAATATGGGAACCCCTCTTTTTCATTACAAAATTTAAATTCCCTTACGATAAACAACAAATGGGCAAAGTTTGAACGACAATCTATTGTCAGTTCTATTTCAGGGGAATGACCTTAAAATGCTTGTTTTTAATATCATGAATTTTGCAAGCGTTTGCCAGGTTTATATAAAGTACGACTAACATGGGTGGATCATTTTTGTTTAGGAAAATGGAACAACTCGTTCTCTATGTAAAAGCTTTACGCGCACTCAATCTCTCCCTGCTCTTCGCACAAGGGGAAATCAGAATTGGGCATTTAAAACCCTCAAATGCCGTCAAAAATGGTAAGTATTGGAGTATCCACGTTCAACATCCAAGTTCGTTTGATTCTTGAGCACTGAGCTGTAAAATGGCCTATTCTCCTGGGTATTACAGTCGTCCCAAGATAATCGGAAGACAATGCTTGTGCAATCTTTTTTTTTTGGAAGGGGGGGGGGGGGGGGCAAACAAGGCGTATTATGGGCAATGCGAAAATGGCGAATAAGCTGTACATAATGTGCAACCTCTAGGCTCGAGCGATGGCCTATTTTCGACTAGAGTTTCTAAGAACTTTTGTTCTATTTTCAGTTGTATTTCCGGTATTGGAGAATCGTTAGTACTAATTTATGTTCAAAGGACGCCTTAAACACACATTAAATATTTGTGATATTTTTTGTCGTTTCTTCAGTTCTAAATGACTTGAACAATCGCTATCACCAGTGCCTAGAGAAAGCTTCCCAACTGAAGCAGCAAATTGAACCAGGTCTGCAAACTCTTGATGGAAAAGCTATGACGGTGAGTTTATTTAGCAGCCAGTCAATTAGTTGTACGCTTTGTCGTTGCGTCCGTCACAGAGGCATTGCTACATATATGGTTTGTCTTACCATATTTGGAATTAACATGTGTTCTCTAGTTCAATGTATCTTACATGGACTGCAGAACGGGAGGTTCGGTGTTTGGCCTGGGTCGTTCTGTCGTGTTCTTGGCAAGAACGGCATTTTGGGCGTTTACCATTTACAAAAAATTCCCGGAAATTCCCGTTGGGAAGTTCCATTCGGGAAGAGTGTGTTCCATTTGAACGCGCGTCCCATTCGTTCGCAGGCCCCTCTCTTCCGCGAAAATTGAGAATGGCGTCTCAAATGTTGATGACGAGCCGTATGTTGATGTTGCACGAGAGCTTAGAATTTTCAATAGATGAAGAAAGTCTGATAAATTCAGAAGATGATGGTGAAATATATATCCTCTCAGCTGCTGCCACTTTCATGAGACCCGACCTTAACAGAAACCATGGTTATGCCGGCATATTCGATCGATGAAGTTTTAAGTCATTTCAGAATGACAAGAGTCACCATGGAAGCTCTATGCAGAGAAGCACAAGCCACTGGAAGGGTCCCACCACGACAGGCATTTGGCCGAACTCCAATTCCCCTTCGCAAACAAGTGCTGGCATTCGTATGGTTTATTGCGAACCCGGAAGTGATCCGCTCAGTGTCAGGCCGGTTTGACATAACCCTGAGTAGTTTGAACAGGATCATCCACCGCTTATGTGGATCCTCAGCAGATTTGAGACAGCAGTACATCAAGTAGCACTCGTACAAACTCTGAACACTGTGCTCTGAAGAACATGACATGAAAACGCCATTTTGGTTGAAGCCGGCCCAGCAAGAAAACGAGAGGGGCCTGGCTGCGAAAATGACCGTGAAAGGCTTGGAACTGGTGAGAAACACGAAAAATCAGTAAATGGAACACACATTTCCATTGGGAAATTACCACCGGGAAAACGGGACTACCTTACTCGAAATTCCTTTATTTTCGGAAATTTTCCAGTGGAACGAACCAAAAAGTCGTGTTCCATTTACAAACCAACCGGAATTTCCGGTAAACGCCCTTTATCTCCAGACAGTTTCTTAAAGGGGCATTGTCATTAGCATAGATTTTGATGACTTCTTTCGCCGTTTACTCCTTAGTTTTGTTTCGATTGAGAAGATATATTAAACACTCGAGGCAGTGTTTCATCGGCTATCCAAACACCTTGAACTCTCTTCTCGGTGTTTGGATATCCCGATGAAACACTGTCCCTCCTGTTTGATATGTCACTTGAAAAGCCCTTTTGGATATGTATGCCCTTAAAGATATATATAAAACTGCTTACGAGTAATACTGCCCCCCCCCCCCCTCACCTCCGAAATACTGGACCTTATCAGCATTGCCGCGTCACCAAGTTCTTCTGATCCTTAAACTTGGACGAGTACACCTGGCATATTTGTGTTCCATGTTCCATCTCATACCAAACGTTTTCCGTTGTGTCAGAAACCCACACGAGTTTCTGGTTGTGCACAACATAGTACAGGTATTAAACACTTTTCATGTCCACAGATCAGCGCCGACAGACTGATGTACCACTATGCCATGGAACAGGTAATTAGTTAAATCAGGCAATAAAAGGTCATCCTTCAGCCTTAAAAGTAAACAAAACGTTAAACAAGATTGTAGAATTCCATTTTTGTGAAATAAAGTTGGCTGAAAGTTGGTTTTACATGTTCTCATGTTGGCTTGAAGTTGGTTTTACATGTTGTCAAGTTGGCTTAAAGCTGGTTTTACACGTTATCAAGTTGGTTTAAAGCTGGTTTTACACGTTATCAAGTTGGCTTAAAGCTGGTTTTACACGTTATCAAGTTGGCTTAAAGTTAGTTTTACATGTTATCAAGTTGGCTTAAGGCTGGTTTTACACGTTATCAAGTTGGCTTAAAGTTGGTTTTACATGTTATCAATTTAGCTTTCACTGAGTAAAAGAACATAGGTTCTTTGATGGTGGGTGCCGTTAGTCACGAAAAAACGTTGAAAACCGCGTTTTGGTAAAATCCTGCAGTTTACCTTCGTATGTAGAATGAAGATCGAGCACTGTTTCATGCCTGGATGAAAACATTTTAGACTAATTTTATTTCGGTTGCGGCTCGAGGTTAATTTCTGCGCTTTAATCTTGCCTCATATTTGATGGTACCATCAAATTGATATCTCGCTTATAATTTAACGAGTTACGCTGCGTGTAATTTTTAAGGTTACACGTTAAGAATACTTTGAAAGTAATATATCTTTCTTTGTGTGTTTTTGAACTCCTTAGTGTCAGAATGCTGCCCTCGACGAACTGTTTGGGAACCCAAGAGAGGTAACTTCCATCACTCTCCTCGTGTTTTTAGTGTTTACAGTTGTTTCAATTTGCGGTTCTTACGCTTGTTTGCTTCCTGTTCTCTTGTTTAGTGTAAGGTAAAGTACGAGACAGCGCAGGTGTTGCTTCAAGGTCTCGAGGAGGACGCTCACACCGACGAAGATCGGTGTCTTTTGCAGAAATGTATCTTTTGATCTCTTAGAGAATTCATTATTAAGTTGTTCGCAGCCTTCTGTTTTCTCGTATTTTTCTTCAATGGTTGAAGACGGAATGGAGTCGCGAATGAGATTAACTCCAGAACTTAATGGGCGACTTGATGGGGTGGGGGGTAACGACCAATTCTATCAGTATCATTACTGGACTCTGCCGTTGTGTGAGCATATGCATATGGACGAAACCGCTTGACCCGGGGGCATCTACGTAAAAATTGACGAGGCTACTTTCCCACCTGCCCCCTCCCATATGGAACGAGACATTCGGACAGGGTCATGAGTACCAAGCGAGGATCTCCCCTGGGAATCAATGGGCTTGCCCCCAATCTCGTTGAATTGGAACGAAAATCTGAAACCAGCTTCAGATACCAATCTCAGTGAACGATCCAACTTCGGAGGTGGATTGGTCGAATTGAAATCTAAGATTGGCTTGTCCATAAATTGATCGGGAAATCTAATTTTCGGTCGAAAAATCAGGATTTAGATAGCTTAAAAGGAACGTTACCTTTATTTTATCAATAACTCTGAGTTTGCCTGACTTCGCTGTCAATGTCTTTTCCTTAACAGCAATTGCAGATAAAGTCGCTGTGGATAAACGGCTAACTTGCATTTCAAGGACAAGGTCTCGCAAGTCAAGCCAAACCAGCGCTAGATAAACCACTTGGGGCTGGGAATGAGCCGATTGTAACACAAAATTGTGATGCAGATTTTGATAGCATTTGTGTTTAACTATCATTTGGTACGGTTTAGTTAGAGTAAATCTACAAGCGTAGAACCAAAGCGGTTGTTTAAACGAGCGCTGACGTGGATGAAAATCTTGAAAAGTCTAGCGTAAGTTCATTTCTAAATCTTCCTCATTCAAAGCCACCCGGGATTGTTTTCAGTTTATTGTTAATTCTTTGGTGTTTATCTTACTTGCTAAACTGTTATTTCAAGGTATCCTTTGATTTAAGATAATTTTACACATTACCAAAGGGAGTTCATTCGTGGTGACTAAGCTCGATTAAGTTCCGCAATAAGAAACGTTGAAAATTTATTAAATTTAAAACTTCGTTTGTACCACAAAATGTTTCAAATGGGTTCTTGATGCTACATTTCCGCTGTCTCGTGTGAAAAGACTGGGCATTTTTGATATGCTATGAAGCTGTTTATTTATTGGTTGGATAGAAGTCTTGGAAACTATTTGTGCATTGCCTGTTCCTCGCTGTATCTGTTCCACAGCGCAAATGTTGCTGGCTGGCAAATTTTTTCGGTATATATTTTCTTTTGGAAGTCGTCACTGAAAAATTCACAAGGGCTGGAGTCTCGTTTAGAAGAGCGGATTTCAACGGTTTTGTTCTAATCGCTGGCTGGGAAAAAATATGGATCGTGTGCTGTGAAAAAGGAACATATAAATTTTTCCCAGCAACATTCAAGAATACCTGTAAATGATTTAATATCATATATTTTCATTAATTTGGGTAAAAGAATGCATTTTGTCACAGTTTGTTCGTTGGGTGCCCCTGTTCTATATCAGCGATTGGGGTTCTTAGACTATTTATATTTTGGACACATTTGTGGGTTTTGTCTGCTTGTGTTTCCGTTTCTAACGCCGGAATTCTCATGAGCCGAATTTTATGCACTCATTTTTCGACTCCTGAGACGTTCGATGGTAGAGGCTCAGTCGTTCTTCCCGTAACGAGCAACTGGAAGTTCGACTTTGAGTTGACGATTCAAACGTCGGCATTTTCATGATCCGAATTTAATGTATAGATTGACAAAACTCGGCGCATTTCAGCCCGGGCGAAAAACTCTTCATGTAATCGCAATGCATTCTGAGTAAGAAGATTCATTCTGAAATCTCAGCGCTTCTAACCCTGTTGAAATTTCAGCCAGATCTGAAATTCGCCACGTACTTACTTTCTCTCGTAGTCGTAAATCTCCCGCTGAAAACGACAATAGTTCATAATTGGAATTGGATTCGGTTCATGAAAAGCTTTCAGTTAAAAGGCGACCTTGATCTCTCAGATCTCTGGTTATGTTCATGTAAATAGTTTTCCCCGAGAATTTATCATCATTGCTCTGTACAAATAAGCTATTGGTAAGTTATTAAAAAGCAATGTATATTAAATGAAATTTTTCGAAAGGTACTTGAAAGAAACACTACAAAGTTTTTATGAAAATTTATTTTTAGGAGTTGACATTTTAACTTAAAATATACATACAGCATTTGCTTAAATTTCAATTTACATAATTGTCGCTGAATACATTTTACGATACTACGCAGGTTAATAATTAAATAATTACAATAAATTGCTATCCTTGCTAAAGAAACGCTTTTGTAAATGTGGAATTTTTGGAAGTGTAATAAACGGAAGAACTTGATGAAAAAAACATTGAAATGTGAAACTGTAACATTGTGTTTTTCCTTCCTCTATCCTATTTTGTGCAGTAATCCTATTTAGGGCGTCCAAAGGCGAGACGATTAGTTGCCGACAATTAATTTTATCGATAACTTCCATTCTCGCCCCCAGAGGCCGCGATTCGTTTGGTCAGCACCAAGGAATCGAGACCTCTGGCCGCAACCAAATTTTGAGCATCGGTAGAAAACTCGTTTTGTAGCTTTCAGCCAATCAGATTTGACTTTGTGCATGCGCAGAGTGACGGCAAGTCCGCGATTCGCGGACTTCTGGTGTTGGACCTTCCCAGAGGTCGCGATTCTTGGTGCTGACCAACAGGATCGCGGCCTCTTGAGACGATAACGGATAACTACGGAAAATCAATAAGAGCTTTGTCTACGCATGCTCATTGCACATTAAAGATGGCGGCTTCTGAAACTGACAAGAAGAACACAACAAGATAAAGTAAATTGGCCCATGCCGAAAAGAGTGATCTAGTGGATGTTATTTGTAATGAAGGGCTTCCAAATTCCGAGGGTGAACTACGAGAACCTGTGACTGCTGTCAAAGTCGATTGCAAACAGGGGGAAGGCAGCTTTGTACAAATACGATAGTTGTCGACAACTAAATAATTCATATCCACAGACGGGAAAATATGGTCAGATATGTAGTTGTCGATAACGATCCGTTGTCGACAACTAAGCAGTTTCGATTCCCTTCGGAAAAAGGGAAACTGGTTTGGTACAGGCGCGAATTTTTTTCAAACCCTTTCGTGTACAAGAATTCTTGTTCTCGGTGCATATGTGTGCATGATATCTTTTTCCTCCATGTAACCGGAATTATTTCGGTTCGCTGAACGTGCGTGAATTGCTTTTCGACACTGGTGGTGTGCACGAAATTTTATTTTCCACAGGTGTGCTTACAGGGTAACATTCCACACGCAGCAGAAACTTTCCATAGCACCGTTTTGGATGAAAAAGCATAAAAACTCCCATGATCATAACCCTTTGACTATTAGATATAGCACTGGTTGTCGAACAGGTGTAGGCATTGTTAGGGGAATATTGAAGAGAATAGGGCCTCCACAAACTATAGACATTTAGTTGTCAACAACTAAACCAATGATTTCCACACACGGGAGAAAACGGGAAAAACGGTCAAAAATGTCGTTGTCGACAAAGCAGTTTCACTTTGTCGACAACTTACAAGTTTCGCATTTAGTTGCGGATTGACAACTCATCTCACAGAAGACGTTTTTCGGTTGTCGATGACATTTCGTTGTTGATAAAAAAATAATTGTCGACAACTAATCGTCTCGTCTATGGACAAGTCTATTACACCATCCAATGGCCCATAATTTGCAAAACGTTTTCAACCGGAATTTCCACTTTTTCCTTGTAAATGGTTAAGTACCCCTGGAAACATTTGTTGGGAAATCCTTTTAAATACGTAAACCAGTTCCTCCCCTCCCACAAAGCAATAAAATTATGAAAAGTCCCTGTAACAAGATTGTTTAAGAGTTCACACCCGATGGTAACTAGTCCCTGGGACTTGTCCTCTCGCGCATGTCGACCTTAATCTTGATTTAGCATGTGGAAATTCCACAAAATCAGGTGTAACTGACAGTAGCTAGCTACGGGAGAGAAAATGCGTTTGGTAAAATAAATCTTTGGCAACTATTAGACCCGCATACATTCTTAATTTTGAAAAAAATCTCAACCACGGGATCAAGTTCGAAAAGTGCTAGCTATTCAATTCTTTGCAACAACGAATATGACTTCATTTCTCTTCTTTCCAAAATAGAGAAGGTTTTCGTACCTCGCGGTGAAAACCACTTGTTTGTCGTACTTTTTCCCTTCAGCATCCAAAATTCTCTTCAACTTGAACACCTCTTCTTGCCATTTCTCGTAGTTAGCAAACCCTTCGAAGCTCGACACGTAAGCAAAATGCTCACCCACATCTTGAATAAACAAACCACTCTCGCTTGGCGCTGGCGGTCGGTTCGCGTTCTCGTACGGCAGATGAAGTGAAGCGAGGAACTCGCCGTTTTCGTCCCAGTCGACTTCCTTTCCGCCGAGTTCTATCCGTACTTTCAGCGGGCATGTTAACTCCATAAATTTTTCCGGGCCGTTTTTGCCATTGAAATAGCGACCGAGGATCTTTTCTCCTTTGCTGAACGACTTGCTGTGTCTTATATTTTCCAGGCGCGCCGAAATCCACGTCGAATTTTCATACTGGCGATACTCGTAATCTTTCGTGAAGTTCATAACTCGAAATTTTGGACCATCGCGACCTCGATAGTATTTAGGCTTTCGAAATGCCTCTTCATCTTCTTCGTCTTCTTCATCCAATGGACCTGTCGACACGAAAATTCCCATTCTGGATAATTTACTCTCGGGCGATCCAAGGTTTGTACCACATCGTCATTAGGGGAATATCTCTAACAACCTTTATAGCACAGCAATTAGGGCAAAACCTCCAACGCGGTTTGTAGACGGACACATCATTAACCTATTCAGCTCGTTCTTAATTCTTTAATAATTAAGAAACTTGGAAACCCCAAACACGTTTTGAGTCTGCGATATAGCAACAAAATTGTATTATGAACGGAAATAATTGCTCTTCGTCTTTTTTAAAGGGTCGACCTAATAAAGTTACTGAATAATCTACTGTTGGTTACTTAATTTGATAACTAAAAATCGAAAAAAGAAAACTGCGAGTAAATAACAAGAACGGCCAGATTCAAACACGAAACGTTAAAAGGGGCTTAAATAATTGATTTGAAATATAAACAGCGTTGCAAGGTATATTTCCAAACGAATTAATAACTGGTTTGATATTTTCCACGCGTTATTCTACTCTTCAATATATTCTGGATTCTATTCCCTTAAGAAAACAATTGATCGCTTGATAATCCGGCTGCATGAAATTCGAGCCTTTCGGGCAGTTTTTCCTGAAGAATGTTTATAGAAGAGAAGTCTTTTCTTGACGTAATTAGTGGTTATAAATTAAAGAATTTATAAAAGAAAATCTTCAAAACAGTAATAGCGGGACACCAGCGGCCCGAATGGGCATAGAAATTGGAAGAAAGCCACGCAGTTCATTTTTGTCATTTTTCATGGTCAAAACGGCTAGCGGCGTGGTTCGCGGGCGCGTTCGCTTTACATACGACGCGACGACGACGCCCCAACACGGCGGTTAAGGTTGACCTGGGCTTTGATACGATTCTGTAATTTTTCATGCTCATCCTCAGCGGAATTTCTGCGATTGGAGTTGAAGATCAATTCTGAACTATTTTGGCTCAGTGAAATCATAGTTAATGGAAGTTTTTAACCAATTATGTACACTAATTGAAAGCGCTTTCTGTTATTATCCGCTTTTCTCCGCTTTTAGGCTTCGAAAACGTCTCTTTATACTTTAGCGCTAATATCTAGTCCTGAAAATGATCTCGTGTTGACTGATGACAGGCTAAATAAATACTGATGGACGTTTCTGATTTTGGTTATGCAAAACTCGATCAAAGTCTTTAAGCCATACCCTGTACAGGACGACTCCTTGATATCCTTTTCCTTTTTAGACTCACTTGAATAGGCCATTTCCGAGTTCTCTTTTGCCTCAGTGTCAAAACGAGTCTAAGTGCGAAACCATTCATATGAAAATGTGTTTCACCTACATCTTCATTCTCATGCAAAACAAGCTCATTTCCATATGAATAGTTTCGCACTTAGACTCGTTTTGAAACAGAGGGAAAAGGGAACTCGGAAATGGCCTATTATATACCCTGTTCAGGACTGAGGGGTCAAAACTCATACCCTATCCAGCGGCACGTCCCCGTGTAGCCCATATATGGGAGTACCCCCACCCCGGATCCGAAACTGATCTACTTTGTAGAATACTGTTGAATCCGTAACAATACCAGTTTATTTTCTACGAATGGAACACCATTAGAAGTAGAGGGGGTAAGTTTCTAAAGAAACTGGGGTGCTGCGTCGGTGGGAAGTATAACAATATAATTTGGTTTTATCAACTGGGTTGATAATGTCAATTGGCCACCGTAAAGAGATTCAAGAGCTGACGTTTCGAGCGTTAGCCCTTCGTCGGAGCGAATCAAGGAATTGTGCGTCGTGTGTTTTTATATACAGTAAGATGGGGCTTCGCTTTTGGCTGGTGCCTGGTAACGTGAAAACTTCGGAATAACTTAGTTGAATGAAAAGCGTTCGTTTATACCGTGAGGATTAAGAGTGCCGATTTGAAAAATAAATTTTTGTTCTAGAGTTTTACGGCTTTCCGTGTTTCCTTGGTGAAGGGAAAGGCCGCAGACTGCCATATGTTGCTTGGAATGATTTGGGAGATTGAAGTGTTTTGCGACCGGTTTCGATGCATTTTTGTCGTCTTTCTCTACGTCACGAAGGTGTTCTCGGAATCGGTCGCCAAGTCGTCTCCCTGTTTCGCCGATGTACAGGTGAAATGATCAGTGATTTTGATAGATCGCTTGGGTCCCGATATTTTGTCAACGTCATGAATGAAAGGGCATGTTTTGCATCGTGCGCGAGCGCATTTAAAAGTTCCGGGTTGATCACTAGCTTGGAATGCACTTCTGACTAAAAAGTTACCTATGTAACGCTCGAAACGTCAGCTCTTGAATCTCTTTACGGTGGCCAATTGACATTATCAACCCAGTTGATAAAACCAAATTATACCATTAGAAGTAGTTCTACTTCATCATCTGTACAGCTAACGTTTTTTGTCGCAGCTGTATCAGTTCTATACTTCTGTGTGTGGAGTATACAAACAAACAAACTGCTTGGTTTTCGTTCGCGTATAAATTTTCCAGGATTATCGGTGTGTAAATTGTTGGGAATCCGTTTCGATTCTTGATGCTGACTTAAAGGGTCACAGCCTCTGGGGACGAGAACGCCTTTAAATGTGCACAAAAACAAGCAACGTGCACTGCATGTAATCTCGTGCCAGAGCCCGCGTACTTGACCAGTGGTCGGGAAACGCACTGTGCTTTGACACGTGCACTGTGTCTCACGTGTCTTGCTTCGTCCTGCATGGATTGATATATAAAGATAAAACATTCCCCAGCAGTTAAGCAGATGGAGAAATAAATGGAGGACATAACACTGTGGCTCAAATTTATGATTTTTATGTTCACGTGGCAAGAATAGATATCTCACGAGTGAGCACACCGAACGAGTGAGATACCGTTTTGATTACGTCACTTCGCCCCACTGCATAGTGTGAAAAGGTGACATCGAGAGCACGCCACTACGATCTCGCATGTAATTTTGTACAAATATTACCTGTGGTCTATTTCCACTGAAAGAATCGCTCCCATATGACAACAAACTAAAGCCGCTTCTGTTCACGTCTCAACTTGTCAGCTAGGCCTGGCCTTGAAATCAAGGTAAGTCACGTGAGCGAAAATTCGTTAAGAAAGGTGAACCGTGTGTACAATGATATTTCAGCGGATCTGCGTGTACTTTTAGTTAATTTACATGACGTGATTGCCCTTTGCAATGCTATTCCAACACAATCAAGAAAACCCAAAACGCACAGCCATATAGACGAGCAACAACATACACCAAGATATACCCAAAGTTCCTACGTCGAATTACGAAGAGCAGTCGGCTTTTAAATAAGTTTTTAAAACTTTTATAGAATAGAACACTATAATCCTGCAGCTACTTGCACGCTCCACATATTACTATTATATTATTGTTTCTTATACTCCATCTCAGTTTTTCAGAAGCCCTTACTTTAAATGACTATTACTTCACTGTCCAATGTCGGTCGAGCAAACTTCTTCGTACACTTTGAACAAATTCTCCGAGGAAGTAGATTTGATTGGCTTCGGTGTTACTATAGCAACGAAGTGATGACGTCATAAATTTTGAATAACAGCACGTTTCTCAAAATCGAGACCTAAACTTTTACAATCATGAATGTAGATCTTCAAGACTGTAAAGTTTTAAAAAATTCCATGAGAGCGTTTTTGAAAAAAAATGGATTGAATATTTTGAAGCAACAAAGTATCTTATCTCATCTTTAAAGATTAGTCTTAATCTCTTTACATTTGTCGATGAAAACGATTTCTTGACAGATCGTAAAAGTCTCTTCACCGTATTTCATGCCTTAGACATAGACCTAAATTCCTGGAAGGTTTCATCCAGATTAAGGGGCATCTAACGAGTCTGTTCCTCACTTTATATCTTCCTCAAAACAAATGTTGCTGGCTGGCAGAATGTTTCAATAAATGTTTTCTGCTAGGAGTTGTCACTGAAAAGAGAAGAGCGGATTTCAACGTTTTTCAGCGTCATTTCTGCGCGTTTGTTGTTTGTTCTAATTGCTGGCTTGGATAAAATTATGGATTATATGCAATGAAAAAGGAACAGATAAATTTTTCCCAGCAATATTCAAGAACACCTGTAATGTTTCAATATCATATATTTCCATTCATTTGGGTAACAGAATGCATTCTGCTACTATTTGTTCGTTGGGTGCCCCTGCAGATTCCTTCCCTAGATTTTCTTGATGAAGAAACCTTTTTGTTGTAGAAGCATCTATTAAAAAACGCGTCGATAGAATTTTTTCAAAATCTTTTGATGAAGAGTTGAACATGTAATGCGCTATTTCAGAAAACTTCAAGAGCTTTGAACCATGCATGCTAACGGTGCGAAATAGTATTAAACTAGTATAACGATGCGTCAAGGAGTGCAACCATTTGTATTTTTGAAGCAATTATAATGAAGAAAAATGACATTTTCTCAGACATTTTTAGCCCGTTGATTACCGGATTAACCGGGTTCTACCTGACTCGTCCCCAGTCGTCTCTTATGAGAAAAATAATAGGCGCGGGGAATGATGGGAAGGAGGCCCATCGCGTCTTGCTATTTTCTAATAGGAGACTACTGGGGACGAGTCAGACCCGGTTATGCTTAGTAAAGCGTCTTGTTTATTCTTTTGCGAAGAGATTAAAATATGAAACTCAGCCAATTCGAAACTTGCATGACTTCGTTGCATCAAAGATCCGCTTTTGAAAAGAAGTCAAAGACAAAGTGGTACTACGATGAAAAAATGTTGTTATTGTTCTCTTTCAATTCCGATTTTATGTTTGGCAAGAATGCACCATGCCAATTATTGCGCCTCAATTTTCGAAGTAAGTCCGTTTTTCGTGAACGACGAATTCTTGTTTAAACTGTGCGCCGTTACCAGATTCGACTTCGGTCGAGTTGCATTAAGAGAGAGAAACTGACGTAATATACTCACTAGTTTATTTTTGCGACGTGTGAACCCAGCTGATTAGTATGCGGCACGAGCTGTTAGAAGCAGGTTCACACTGTAAAAAATTAAACTAGTGAGTATATGTCGTTGGGTTGGGTTGTCCTAAAAGTAGGAATGCCGGAAATCCGGAGGTCTGGAGCAAAGGCCCGGAATCCTAAAACCCGGAATGACTGCACTTTGCACTTAGGTTAGATCAGGTGAAAATTAAGCTTGATACAAGAAAAACTTTGAAGGGAACTTGATAATTCCGCCATTTTTAGTGCAGAGTGCAGTATTGGGGTGATGTGTTGTGGGCTGTCCTCTTCTAACCGCTAAGGCCATAAGTAACTAAGGCACTAAGGCACTAATGTGTAAACTTAAATGTTTGTTTAATTAATTAATTAATATCCATTAATTAATTAGTCTTGGGGAGGGGGTGGAGGGTTGGTAGAAACCTGTGTGCACTGCACCATGTAACACGCGGACATCTGCGCTACTGCTTCTTGAATATCACAAGGTATATACATGTTTCAGAAAACATCATACCCTCCTTGTGGTACTATCCTTTCAAGAGCAAAGCGATTTGCTCCCAATGCAT
>OX393569.1:6906293-6923793 GCA_947652115.1 Blastomussa wellsi
GAAATCGCTCCGACGAATCGCTCCGACGGGATTCGCTCCGACGAAGGGCTAACGCTCGAAACGTCAGCACTTGAATCTCTTTACGGTGGCCAATTGACATTATCAACCCAGTTGATAAAACCAAATTATATTATTAATCTATTAGCCCTGTCATGGGTCGAAATACCTGAAATGGTCATATTTTTCTCATCACAAGTTTCAGGATCAGTTGTAACCTGGTAAACAAAGAAAATTTACTTGAAAACATCAAAATGTACAGGGGAATGTTTTCGGTTATGTAACGTTTAACCATTACGTTACCGTTTGGTAACGCTACTTCCTTTCCAGACTCAAATGTGACTTGACAAAACTGACCTTCAGTCGCACGTGACAGAACCGTTTGTGTTTTATCGCGTTCCATGCACGGTGTTCGGACAAAATCACGATTGTTATTCGAGTGAGGAGGCAAGCAATTCGTTCTTTTTCCATTTTTCTCACTTACTTACTTTTCTTATGTTCAGTAACAATAAATTTGGATCGCACGTGCAACTCTCGCAAGATCCGCTCTTTTCACGTGCCATGTGACTCGATCGCGTGCGATGTTGAAATGTAGTGACCAGGCACAGGCGGTATTAAACAACACAACAAAAAGGCCGGGACGTACAAGCAAAACTCTTGACGTACAAGCAAACGTTTTTTCATGAACAAGCTACCCTCAACCTTCTGTTCTTCGAGTTCTTAGTTCCCAGTAAGGTAAGCTTAGTAAAGCGAGGCCAATAGGCGACAAGCGTGTACAGCGACATTTCACGGTTAGGCAATAATTTGGCCCGAATCAACTCGATAATACTACGTGGAATTAGCTTCGCGTATTTTAATAGTTCTTTTAGCTTTTGTAAAAGATCACTTGTTAGTTTATGGGCAATATCTAGAATAAGCAATGATTTATAAATGGAAATCGAACATGTTCTGCGATCGCGAAACGGGTTGTGGGGGCGAGAAATTAATCAGTTATATTATATTTGTTGTATTTTAGTAAAGCAGGTCGACGCTTCACTGGTAGAAATCTTCTAAGCATTTACAGAAACTGGAGACACTTCTTTCAACTCAGCGAGAATTTTATAAAGACTTCTCCGTACAGTAAATGGTAGACTAGCCAGACGGATTTCCGGCTGTTGTTTCACGCCATAGCCGTACCCTGAGTTATTACCTGGCTATTCGAAAATACAATTATTAGAGTAATATTTTAAAATCATCAGCCGTATTTATTCCAAAGCATTCAGCCCTTCTTGTCATAAGGCGCGAAAAAGATTATTTTTCGACTGAACGGTATCCTCAAATATATATCAACATGCCATATATAAAGCATACGCGTATAAAAATGTACCGGCAGTCACCGTTCCCGATTAGTTTCGTCCCATGGTTCACGTTTTGTGTTGGAGTCGCGTGCTATTCGAAGTCATGCTCAGTGCGGCACGTGATGACGAAGCTCATAATAAAATGACCAGGAGAAATGACTCTTCAGGTCATGTTAGATCTGGAGTTACTGAGCATTGTTTGGATCTGCAAGAAAATACGAGGAACCCAATTTGAAGGGTCAGAATCTGCGAGAGAATACGAAACATTCATTTACGACAAGTTTTCAGTGCTCACGTTTGTCACGCTACTTGGTCACGTTGCCGCGACAGGATTATTTACTTTGATATTACGTAACGCTATACTGTACTAAAGCAGTTTTGAAAATTTTTGGCATGAAACCTCCGCCTTTCTTGAACGTTTTTCAACGGGATTTCAACTGTTGCAACTAGCTTTGGACATAAAAATGTCGACACTAGAAGCTTAACAAAATCAGCAGATCAGAATTCGTAAGTCTTTGAGCCATTCATCTGAGACCTTGCGAGAGTTGCCATCAATGCATCGATTTCATACTGTCCGAGTTCGCAGCCACCACTAGGGAGTGAAAACATTGATTATTCTCGATCTTTAAGGACTGAAGAGCGAAATCGCTGATTACTTATTGTTCTTCAGGCGTAAACTAGGGTGCGAACTCGGTTTGGGGGCGAAACCGGTACAATCCGTCGTTGAAATTCGGGCTCATCCTCGGTATAAGAACCTGTGGAACTCGCCAGTGACGTAACGAGGAACGAACAAGACAACAATATAAAACGGAAAAGCAATAGCTTAAAAAACAAAGAAAAAAGTCACAGGTTCTTACACCGGGGTAAAACCGAAATTCATTGTGCCTTCCAAACGAAACTCACTTGCTAGTCACTTGTCAACAATGGCTATTAAAAAGTCAAAGCGATCTCAACAATGCTCTACCGTATTTTGTAGGTTGCAAGAAAGACCCTGCATGTTTACAGGGTTGCTGATTCTTTGTAAATCTCCATGGCAGAAGATTTTGACGATAATAGAAGCCAATTCCAGGTTAGTTGAACGAACAGACATTTTTTCCACTGGGCTAAATGCCTGGCAGCTGGTCAAGGCCTTCACAACACTAAATTAGCTCAAATTAGTGGCAGTCTCAAGTTTTTAAATTCCTGTAAATCAAAAAAAGAAAAATTCTTTAGTGTTTTTAAAAACTGGTCATATTTACACCAAATTACGTGTTGTTTTGCAAACAGGTAGTTTTTGTAAGTATTGAATTATGTACCAGTCAATTCCAATACTGCCCCCCCCCCCCCCTCCTGGGCAATCCCCGGGCATTTGACTCAAATTAAGCTCCATACAGTGGGGAATTCGACCCAAAATTAGGCCCGCCTGGTGGGGCATTTGACTTTCGTGTCAAAACGTCTGTCAGCGGTCAGAAAAAAAGGATTTCGCAGTTCTTTGATTCAGCACATGCGCTGCGTTCACGGGTCATTGCTCTTGTCGATTCCACTTGGGTTTTTCTGTTGTTGTCGTTTTATATAGTTAAATCGTGGAATATGCCTTTGTTTAAAGTGTGGAGCCAAGACAATCGCCGTATTTGTAAATATATAGAGTTTATTATGTTCACAGTTTTGTTGCAGCATTTGGGAGCCTTTTAAAAAGACCATTAAATGTGGGCTTTCTAAAAAGAACATTTTTATTAAGAACCTCCGTAAGATAGGTCTACCAGATTCTAACTTCAGTATTACAGAGCGAAAACGCTGACTATTTCTTGTTCTTTAAGCATAAGCAAAGAGTGACTACGTTGACAAGCTAGCCATTGGCGAAACAACTCGTTGGCAAAACTACTACAATTACCTTGACCACCTATGCTTGTACCAATTTTGTATTTCACTTCCAGGCAATTGGAGATGAACTGTATACACTATCAACAACATCAAAACAATAACAATATAATTAATGAAGGGTATTCTTTCAATAATTTTTATGGCCTACATATTATGGCATGAGTACCATACCACACCATACCATCACATGCGATGCAATTCCATACCATACCACACCATGCCCCTTGCATGGGGACATGCTGCTGGGTAGGGTGTTTGGCCCCTCAGCCCTTAACAGGGTGTATAATTACAAACAAGTCTGGCCTTATGAGGTTCTGGACCTGTTCAACATGCAACAATAGAGCTGCAAGACTGTGTTGACAAGTTTTTAAGCAATCCATAAACAGTAATGTTTATCTGTATTTATTTTGCCAGTCATCAGTCAACATTAGATCATTTTCGGTACTAGATATTAGCACATATAGCATTACCTTTGTCCAAAACAAGGTCAGTGTTTCAAGCCTCCAGTGGCACCCCTATAACCAAACATGGGTCAAGAACCCCCTGGGACCATTTCATACCATATAATGCCATACATTTTTACAAAACTTTATTTTAATGTTGCTGTTGTGACGATTTGTTGGCCAATCTACCCAGTCTGAAGTAATGTTTTTTATTTAACAAAGGGTGATGTAATTGTTGCAAGGCCTACACCTTCACTTGGTATTCATAGGACATCTTGTATTGTAACTACCAGTACATGTTCATCTACTGACTCAAAAAGCCAGCAAAGAAGTGCGCAGTATAGCAATATGCCTTCTTCAGCATCCAGCGATTCAATGATCAGGGGAAACAGCAACCATACATACCACCACAACCATAACCACCGTGGCAATAAACGCCATCACAACAAAGGAAAGGTAAACAAGGATTATAGAAGTGTGGATCGCTTCAGTCGCACTGCAACTGTTCTACGTCAAGCAGGCTTAATGGAACTTACACTTCAAATTGCTCAGTTGATTAAAACTAATGAAGATCTTCAAAAAGAAATTGATGAACTGCAGGAAGAAGCTGTTCAATTTAGTGAAAATTTGAAAAGCCAGTTGCAGCAGAAACTAGAAGCAAATGGAAAAAATGAGCTCCAACAAGAAAAGAAATAAGTTCTGTTTAGGTACATTTTTAAAGCCTTTTATATTAATATATCTTTACATTTATTATAATTATCATGGCATGAAAAGTTGGCTCTGATCTATACCTTAGACCAGGGTCACAAGTGCTTACCCTAAAGGCCATCTTTGCCATACCATCAAAGGTGACAGAATTAGTACAGCTTTGACCTTTATTAGAGGTATGCTAGACTTTGACATCATGAAATCCCAGGGTAGAACATAATGGTCTTTTGACTAACAAACCTGTGGGTCTTGGATTCCCAATTGAGTTTTAAGTGTTGAGAGCAAAACTGGAGAACCCTCAGAGCAAGGGCGAGAACCAACAACAATTCTACCCACATATGACACTGGGTCCAGGAATCGAACCCGGGCGACATTGGAGGTAGGCAAACACTCTCACCACTGTGCCATCCCTGTTCCCCAAAGGACCTCATGTCAAAGACAGTCATCCACATTTGTCTTACTTTTGATTTGAGTCAAAAGCTGGACAAAGCCAACTCTTTGTGTTGTTTATTATTTTAAATTATTATTATTATTATTATTATTATTATTATTATTATTATTATTATTATTATTATTATTATTATTATTATTATTATTATTAAGCAATTCACTCATTTGTTTGATATTTTTGTGGTTGGTGTACAAATGCTTCGAACAAATCTTTATAACCAGGCATGCTAGCTTTCTCTTGTTATATTTCATTGTTTTTTGTTTACTATCTCAAACTTACATTTGTTGTACTTGACTGAGTAGCAAAGTTTTTTGTGAAAAGGGCAAAAATTAAAGGCCAGAACACACCTGGCAACATAAACAACCTAAATACCTACAAAGATAATTTTAATTAGCGGCGGACATTGCCTTTAAGTCATAATGTTTTTCTCGCTACATCCCTGGATTCAGTGGCACACTGTAGGCCATATTATATGAAATGATATTTCCATAAAGGTCAGAGTTTAAGTGATGAGTAATTCCAGCATCTGAAAATTCACAAATTATATATGAACTTGCTTCAAAATGGATGTCTGTGGAATAATTAATTGAATTAATCTGTACTATTGAATTGGATGTTTAGCCATGGAGACTTGTACCTGACAAGGCGAGGCAAGGACGAATGGTGCTGTGCAAACTTTCTATGCCAGCTGTCTTTTTGTGTCAAATGTTGTGGTTTGCTGTGCTTGCCAATTTTCTTATTCTGGGACCATGTCCTTACATAATTTGTGAGGTAAGGGTGAAAAGCGGCAATAGCTAGCACTATTTTAGCAGCATGTGTAAATGGGGCTTGTATTGTAGTTATCACATATTCACTACAATCACTGTAGTTAAAACATTAATGTTCATAGCATAAAGCAAAAGCAATATTCCATAGTTTTCTCTTAAGGTTACACAATACCTTCGGAGGGCTAATCTTGGCGAAAAATTTTCTTAAACACCAAATGGAAGATTGCTATAAAATCTAAAGTTTCCCATAAAATGAAATTAAAATCTTGAAACCTGCGTGAGTTTATATGTAGAAAAAAATTTTAATAAAAGTTAATAAAACTGTAAGGTGTCATAATCCTTATAGCGTGTTGGCTCCCCTGGGAGCCCTTAATACAAGGACTGCATTACTTTTGTTCGCTTACCACTAGAATTCCCGCTGATTGGCTGGCAGCACATTCTGTTGACGGATATCTCAGTAAAGGCGAGATGCTTTTTACAAATCTTTGAAGGGATTTTACGAAATTTAGCCAGAACATTCATTAAGCATTGAGGAACAAAAGTGTATCAGGGATTTTTAAAATTTTCGATATTTTTCTTTTGGCAGCTGCGAATGCACCGAGGCTAGGGAAATTTTCCATGGTGTAACTTTACGGGTTTATAAAAAGGTAACTAATCAGAATACAGGAAATCCCTGACACACTTTGAGAGATTGATGCTTGCTGATTAACAAGGTGCAGCGATTTTACATCAGCGCTTGCCTTTGACACCCGATTAATTTGGCGGAACGACAGTCTGTTGTTTTCTGTTTACCCACATCTTCCTTTTCACAAAATGGACGAACAGCATAGCCGATATTTTTTCGAATTCTACAATTCAAAACCTTTCCATTGATATGTAGTTTTTGGTAGTTTCCTTGAAAACAATGTAGGTAGGAATTTTTTCTGAAGGACGACCCTGAAGGTATTGTGTAACCTTTAGCTATCATTTCAGTCTGATTTATCCAATTTCTTACATTTTAGTTTAGGTATTTAATTATTATATAAAAGTAAAATGTAAAACATGCAGTTGCAAGTTATAAGGAGGTTAATAGGCCATTTTACAGTTACTTTCAGTGGAAGTGAAGGAATGTCGATTTTACATAGTATTTTTTGAGCTCTAATAAATAAATCACTTTATTTAAGTAATTTAGTTTGTGGAAGGTAGGAGTTAGTTTTAAGTAATTTAGTTTGTGAAAGGCAGGAGAAGCCAACATCCTTTACTTCATGTTTGCACGTCTGTTTTGCTTGATACAAAGCTTGTAGCACATTGAAAGAGCGTGGAATAAACTGTTGACAAGACAGTGTGATAAAAGCCTCTGTTTCATTTTTTCAGAGGGTCGTACAGAGTGTCAATCAAAATAAGATAAGATAAGATAACTTTATTTATACACGGTATTTCAATCAACAAAACAAGTCAATGGTTCATTGTATTAACGAAACACTATTGTTTCCCTTTATCATTCTCAATAGACAACTCCAACCATTAGTCCAAAACTGTCAATGAGGAATGCTCATTTATCACCGGAAATCGAATTTTTTCTTTCCACCAGGAAATTGAATGGCCCAACGACTTGGGAATCAGTCCTACAAGTGTTCTCATTTTGTACTGCTATGTTTTATAGAAGTATTGTTCATTCACAAGGCTTGAAAAAAATTCTACTGGCAGCGGAGTCTGCCGACAGAATGAGATACCTTGTGATTAACCTTTTACGGATACCATGCAGAATAAGGCGTTTCTACGAGCATACCTATATACTTAATATAGGGGAGTATCCCCCCCCCGGGACCTTCGCGAATCACGAAAAGCCTTTGGGTCACGGATCACGACGAATACTTTATTATATTCACGTTTCATGGAAACCGAAATCAGCAAATCACGGATCACTCGAATACCCCTGTAAAACCCTTCATTTCCGTGATTTTAATACATACAATGTACCCCATGGAATCTCCTGGGGCATCTCTCGAAAGCAAACTATTCCATTCAAAGATTAAAATGTATTTAAATTTCCTAACGATTATGACAGTCAAACCTGAACAGCCTGAATTTCAACCGTCTTTTCTGGTAGCCTGCCGTGGAGGCGCATTTATTGGGCACGAGCGCTGAAAAATCCTTCGTTCGTCTGCTACATAGCCGCCATCTTGGATGAGTATCGACCGTCGCATTTCGGTCAGAATCGACCCCAAGGGAGAAACTAACCTGTTGATAAATGAAGGAGGAAGTGGAGGGAACATGCTTTGCTGCAGTCTCACATCCCCTCCTCTATAAACCTCTACGTTTGCGCATCCAACGCTTGTCACGCGTTTTTTCCACCGGGGGACGAAAGATTGCGTGACGAGCAAACCCTAATCTCATACTTCTTCAAACCAGCTGAGAAGATCTGGGTACAAAAAATCCAACACTCACGTTTTCAGCACACGTGCAAATACTACATGTTTATTGCAATTCACGTGCAGTGTTACAGGTGGGTCAGTCGAGCCTTCGCAAGCAATGGTGTCGTTGTAAAATTTGCGCGAAAGATCCTTCAAAAGCTTAAGGTCGTTGTAAACTGGGAAAGAAGGATTTCTTATTTACTAAGCGAAGCAGAGCGAATTCAGATCTCGAGGGACCGAATATGTGTGAGGTTCTACATCTTGGTGGGACCATACTCAACACTTCTTCAACAGCAATCGAATGGCCGCAGATCAGCAATTCTTCTACGGATTGTGACGAGAAAAGGCCTTCTTCCTTTGAAAAGCCACCGATCGAGAAGTATGAAGTGAAAAGCGCGAAAGGATATTCTGACTCATCGAGAGCACGTTTTCACCATCACAGACACCATCCTTCAAAATCGCTAAAAAAGAAAGATATTGCTTTCCTCTCGAACATGGACAGATATCACAGAACCGCTGCATTGCTCCGTCGCTCAGGACTTCTTCAAATCTCGCAAAGTATTTCTGAACTCCTGCGTAACAATGAAACGATACAAACCGAGATCGACAAGCTTCGACAAATAACGAAAGAACACAGCATACAGTTACAGAAAGAAATGCGAAAGAAACTTGAAAACGAGAGCCAGGCGAGCGGTGTTTACAACGAGGAGGGCCAAAAGCTACTCGCAAAACTCTCTCAATCGCTACTTTAATAAGTGGAACTGACAAATGTTCTGAACTTTAGATAACGTGAGATCGTATCGTGTGCTTTATTTTCATACGTGTGCATTTCCATGCGTTTGCCAAAATACATGTTTTCTTAAAAATAGGTCCACAAAGCGTGCACGCGCTATGAGTTCTTTTGGGGGAGCGGGGATGAGGGAGGAAGTGTGTGGGAATTTCGAAAATACGGAACGACTTTCCGCCTGCACGCACTAGAGAATGTTTATTCTATAACTACTTCTTTGTTGAGAAAAATAATGAAAAAAATGCAGGGGAAGGAAACGCTGGTATATAGAAAACAAGAAGAAATCAAACCCAGAGGAATTTATATATACCACATTTAAAAGCAGAATCTGGTAGCGAAAATTAAATAATTTGCCTGTTTAAAATGTAAATTTGTAAAATAAAAATAAACAATTTATATAAATTGCTCTTAGCTTGAATTGATAATGAAGGAACTATAATCTGGCAATATTTTGTAGCCTTAAAATTCATTGTTCTCGTCAGCCACCTTCATTTGATGAGCGAAAATAAAATAAAGGAATTTAAAAAGATATTTTTTTTTTATTTATCGAACGGTACGATGAGAGGCAGGCCACTCATGAAATTCAGGCCCAGAGTCTCGCGGTTTTCCCATTTTCTGTCCTCACGTGCGTTCGCAAGACGGAACAACGAGGCACGTGAAATGAAACAGTCGTACGTGCGGAGCCAGCTGCATTCGAAAAGCGAGGGCGAATAAAGGCGGCTATATTCGTAAGGAGTGGAAAATCGAGGGGAGAAATGCTTAAGCTTAAAGGCCTCTCTCGCAAGTTTCTACGGCTTCCATTTTAATTTTTGCGCTCGTGCGTTTTTTTGTGCGTTCAGGTATAAAAATGCCAATTTTAAAATATTCCAAAACCAAATATAGAAGTTTAACCAGAAAGCCTCGCTGCCATGTTAAAATTTTGATATTTTGAACGTGGCATATTGCACTGCAACAAATTGTTTCAGTTTGGAAGGAAGTTTGAAGAAAAGTAGAACCATCCTCTATTTTTAAGACTAAGTTACTTCTTGAAACATGTTTATTGAATTTTGCAGACGCAATGTTATTAAAATGAGCCAATCGAAGCGAATGTTTTTCTCACGGGAGATTCGTCCCAAGAGTATTTTCTCACACGTGACAAGCGGCCATATTGGATTGCTGAAACAAAAGGCACAATAGAGCGTTTTCACTCACGTGACCAAGAAAAATAAATCGAAAACCATTCAGTGGATAGAGTCAAGAAACTACGATGTTATAGAATATAAATAAAGAAAGCACTTCTCCAAGTTTCAGGCGTGTACGTTATTCCAAACTTCAGATATTCGCCGAAATGTTTCACACAAATAGCTCAGTATGGAGCCGCCATATTGGTGTACCTCGGTGGAACACCAACATGGCGGCCGGAAATAGTGTTAACATCTGGAGTTTACTTTGGTTATCTAGGCCACTGGTTACCTGATTTGAACAAACAAATGTTCATATAAACACTTTTCCTAATACTTAATCTTCTCAAATGGCTAAATCTCGCGAGATAAGTTGTTTTTAGGCCCCTGTTTTAGACATACATGGTCACGCACCGCCATAACTCTGAAATTCAAATTGCGCTGGTTTCCAAACGAAGAAGGCTGTTGAGCTAAAAAGTCGTACACAAATATAAATTTAGCACCTCTTATGCCTGATGAGTATAAAACGTTTGGTGGCTCTTTGGTTAGTTCTTGCCAAGAATACACATGACTTCTACGCTGGTACCTCTGCTAAAGGGGTAAAACGAGCCCCAAATTTGAATTTGAATTTTAAAAAGCGCTTTATATGATCTGTTAGAAAATTTCTACATTTTTTATATGGGTTGGCTCCGCTCCGACGTTAAAACCTTTACCATTGCCCTTTTTAAATGACCGTTTTTTTCCTATCCACTTGTAAACTCCAACCCTTGTATTCCTGCAATCTCAAATGGGTACTCTTTTTCGGGTGGAGCTCTCCGTTTTTTCAACTATTAGAAGAATTCCTCCCTCCAACTAACGACCCTGGCACATATATAAACGTTCAAACGCCTGTACGTAATAGAATAAAACAAAATAAATTATTTATTCATCCCTAAGCCTCGATGCAAAATCTTTTGTTTTATTCCCCTAAGCCTCGGTGATATGTTAGAATATTAACATTTCGGAATTGGTCTATTTCAAGTGGTAGCAACGCTCGCAATGAAAATTGTATATAAAAAACGAAATTAAAGAGGAGTCGTACAAATTAGTAGAGAGCTCACTGAAAATTTTCCAAAATGTTGGATATCGATTTGACAACGCGATACAGCGAGATACAATTTTTTTCGTCTGTCTTTTTAATAAATAACGAAGCATCGCATTTTGTATGGCGTTTATAAATAAAATATTCTTTCTTTGGATCAAACAAGAATTACTGGTACTTACATTTAAAACTTTGTTACCAAGGCAGCCCGCAGGCCACTGATTAGTATGTTCAAGTCGCCGAGTTTGTCACGACTTCTAAAATTCTGCAGTTTTTTTTAACCCTCTTTGACATGGATAACATATAAACAAACTGTTTTCTTACAGTACTCCTTCAATGTTTTCCGAGATATACTGCTCGTCACAAATCACACGAATTTGGTCAAACGCTTATCCATAATTTATTAGTTTATTTATCTTTAAAATAAACAGCTCCCAATGAGACGTTAAAAGTAATTTATTCAAACGACCGAAAAATGTTGCAAATCATAATTAAATTTATGGACGCTTTGCATACCCAATAATCTAACCTGAAAAGCAGGTTTTTCGTGACACGCGCGCGAAAATCGCAATACAAATGTGAGAATTTCATTCACCCGCGCGTTGCGTTCAAAATGGCGAAGACTGTCCGGTCTTTGAGATCGAAACTTCTTTTTAACGGCACATCTCCAAATGCTGCTCGATCGTTGTTATTCTTAACTAGAAGTGGTAGTCACAGCGTTGCTGAAGTTTCTAGGACAACTACAATTTCACCCGAAAGGGATCAGATCGCCTCTAGTTCAGAAGAAACGCTTCACGGATTCAACTTCAACAACGGGAAAATTGCCTTCCGATCGAAAACTTCTTGGGAAATTATTCGAGCTTTGGCTATCTTTAGACTGTGCTCCTTCAATTTTCTGGTGAACAGAAACAAAGAGGTTAGTAAACATCATTTTAAGGTTTTCAATTACAGTTGTAAAATTGCCTTGCCAGCGTCGCGCAGAAAGAGCGGACTTACTTATTAACATTCACTTCGACAATTATAATTAACAATTTTTTAACTGAAAAAATCTCTTGGACACATTCCACATAGTATTTGTAGATTCAAATCTTGCAAACCCCGATATTACGTAGAAAACCTTTGCACCAGGAAATGATATTGTTTATTAGTTCATCCAACTGTTTACAAACTCAATACAAAAATTCATTTCACAGTTACAGTGTAAGAGATTTAAAGTTGTTGTAAGTTTAAATTTCAATACGTTGCTTTCTTCGTGTGTGTATACCCAGACTTCAGATTTCTTGATAATTTACGACACAGCGAAGGAGTGCATGCATCTGAGTCTAGGAGGAAGTATCACAGAGTTTATCACGATTTTGGTCAGAATTAGCTAAATTTAAACTTCTAACGCCTCGTCAATACTCAAATCATTTCTAAATCACTAATTTTACAACATCATTCCAAGTGAATTCAGAACAGAAGGACGAGGCAAAATTTGTTATGCGTGTTGGTTCAATAGTGCTGTCTACTAATGACGTCACAAAATCTCAGACTAACAAAGTCCAATTGTGTAAGAGAAGTAAGGGAGATGTATGCGAATAGAGAGTAGTGTGCAGCAATGTACCTGGGTCTAAATTCGAAAGAGAGCCGGAGGAACAGTTAAACGATGGCTGAAATGTAGAGGTTTGAAATTGAACGGGAAACGAGATAAGCTTCTAAAAGTTGTAAGCTTGTTTATTAAAAGAGCAGAGATCATCACACGCTCGATCCGAGAATTGACAATGGTAAATGGTTTGCGAGTCCCTTAACGCTCAAGATTCCTATTAATTCTTTGATCGGATGGCGCGTTTTTCCGTTGCAGAATATTCCTTCGGTTTTCAACTATCAACTATGGGCATGTGCACTATTACGTGTTGGAATCTATCCAAAATGTTTCTAATGGTGCCGAAGACACTGGGCCATATGACTGATAAGCCAATGAAAAATGGTAGAAAGTACGTGGATTCAGGTTTTGTGCATGATATTATGGACATGGCAAGTGGCGATCATTAGTTTGTGAGAGCTCATGTTTGATGTGTTTTTCAGATTTCTATCAGGTGGTGTCAATGTCTAGACAACTGATATTCAATTGAAATTCAAGCTTTATTTGGGAGCTTTTATCTTCAGAGCAGACGCTCGACTCGTTTGTGCTGTTGTTACATTTGCCTTGAGCGCCAGGATCAGGAAATTCGGCTGTGGGACCTTTTCCTCCATGCCAGTGAAGCGCACAGATATATGTGTTTATTGTGATGCTTTTCTGGGTGAAATATTCTCTTGAACAAGCCACTATCCAACGCTTACACTTTTCGATGTTCTTGCCAGCTGGTTTAGGAAACAGTATGAATACTTTCTGTCCAGATTCGTTCAACTCTTTGAGAGGTTTTGGCCATCTTTCCAGTCGGTATTACATTCAACCCAACAACAGTGTTTGGTGCTAACCATTCCTTGTCTTTCTGGAAGCAAATTCTACAATTTGATGAATTTTTTTGCTCTTTTCGTTTTATACTGCACTCCACGCTCATACATTTCTTTGTTGCGAGTCGCAATGTTTGTCTGAGTCTGTGTGGGGGGTCTCATGGGATCTAATGTGGCGAAATCTATTTTTAGTAATAGTCGACAACACTATTCTACATGTTACCTTACCCCCAAAAGGGACACTCCCGGGCATTTGCCATTTTTTCTTACTTAGCTGTCTATTTCCCACCCCGGGAACTCCTCATCGACCACAAGTATGTCATTTTATGTTCAAAATCAAGCTAAAAATACTGATTTCTGTAAAAAATAGCAAAAGAAGACCTAAACTTTTCTGAAAGCGATCACAAAGTCCCTCGCTACTCACAACTTGGCCGACTTGTTGCATATCTACTCATCAATTTGAATGCTTTTCTAGACTATATAATCATGAATAACAGAGACTTCATATATAGCATAAGAAATCATGAAGACTATTTTATATAGAAAACTGAAGGAAAAAAATCTAACCCGTATGTCTCACCACTTTCTCAAAAGGATAGGAAAGAAAGGAGCTTGTAAAAAAACGAACGAGAAAGGGAAAACCAAAACCTTCAAAAGCATACCGGTATTTCAATTTTGAAAGATTATGCTTCTCTAACCAGTTGGCTACATTTTTTTCATCGAGAAGGTACTTTAGATTTGCCACCTCCCCTGGACAAGACTGCTTAAGGTCATTCCCCTGAAATAGAACTGACAATAGATTTTCGTTCAAACTTTGCCCATTTGTTGTTTATCGTAAGGGGATTTAAATTTTGTAATTAAAAAGAGGGGTCCCCATATTCGTTTAGGAGCAGGAGCACCTTGAAAATACCCCATAATTCCTTTACTAGCTTATGTCACGTCTTATGGTAGAAGAAAAAAATAGGGAGAAAGCAAAACAAGGGAAAAACTATAGATATACTGAACAGCCTTCAAGGAACAATTTAATATATGTTTCATTATAAAAGCACGCATTTCCAGTCGACCTTGATTAAACTTGTTACTTGTATGCAGTGATCTCGAGACCACAACATCTGTTCAATAAGTTCACGTTTCCGTTGATTATTTATTTTTCTGCAATGAGAATTTGTTTATATTCCTGTTATAGGAAGAAAGTGATTGCTAGTCTCAGAAAAAAATATAGGTCACCATACTCGTTTACGAGAAAACGACGATTTATCTCCTTCGCGAGCAAAGCCGTAAATAAAACGCCGCAGTTTTCTTTAGGTGTGCGCGCTGATGACGCAATAAATCGTGCGCAGTAAGGATGCACAATGCAATACAGGGGAATGACCTTTATACTATAATTCCATTTTACAGTTCTGAGAAATGTAACCAGGCCTCTGTATGAAAGCGAGGCACAGGACGACCTTGTCATGATAAAGACCAGAAACTATTTAGCATGACAACAAAACGATTTACATATCAAAAGCCAGAGGATGTCACCTTCAGCCTCAATTCCACTCAAAGGCTTGGTAACTAAGCACAGAACTGTAAAATGGACTATTCCAGGCTGAAAGGGCTGGACTTTTACCAGAGTCTGCCGGAGGGGATGGCTACAGGTAGAATTGAACCACACTTTCATAAGTACTGATTCCATATGAGATGTGATGGGAAAACTTGAAAATGTTGGCCCGACATCAAACTTGATCTTGGCCAATGCCACCTGTATCATAATGCAGTTTCTAATAATTGAAAAGTGTCTCTTGAATTTTCGATGTGTTACTAAAAATAGCGTGATGCTGCCTCTTAATCTAAGGCCTAGTTTAGACGCCGCATTTTACATGCGATGGATATAATACTAATTTTCGACGACTCAAATTTAAAAGTGCAGAATTTGGTTTAAAAATCGCATTTAATTGTGCCAAATTGGTGCGAGCACAATTTAAATGGAAACATTGCCCATTTGCACCTCTCAAGAACAATTCGAGCTAACACTGAGACGGTGACTTCTAATGAGAATGGGAGTGAGGTCTGGGAGAGGACACATCACACTGGACACAGGTATTCATGTCACTCTCACTGGCTTCGTTCTGCAACATTTCTTTCGTAAAGCACGTTTCACAGTGAGCTAAGCTTCTTTCAGCCAGCGTTAGTACTAACTCTGTTACAGCTGTCCAACCAGGCATTTGAACATCTCATGCAAAAACTATTTTTTCAGGTCGAACATGAATACCTAGTTATTTCAAAGCAGGAACTACACATTCTATCAGCTGCCATGCTGTTTTCATTTCCGCCAGTTTTCTGTGCGCATATCATGTAACAAAAACTGTTGTAGTATGGGTAAAATATATTTAGCATATGTATGAATTAGATTTGGCACATGTAAAATGCAACATCTAAATCAGCCTTCAAACTTCAGTTGATTATTCGTCTGTATCAGTCAAATATTCGAGTGAACACACATTTATTATAATTGAAATATGCCAAATTTAATTGATTTAGATGTCATCGCATTTTACATGCAAGTAATTTGGCAATTGGATTTGGTGTATGTAAAATGTGATGCCTACACCAGACCTTACAGTGAGGATGGCCTTTTAATCTTTTTTTTTTACCAATTTCCAATGTTAGCCATTCATATGCATGTAAACAGACAAATTAGCTTTCGTATGTGCTAAAAACACTAATCCTTTGGTCTATATCAAGTAGCTCTCAATGGATAATCATAAACAAATGTAAAAAATGAAAGAAAAACTTTTTGAAGCAAATGTTTGCTTCGTGGACTATTGCTTGGCCAGAAGGAAGTAATCTCTACTTTCAGTTCCTAAATTCTGGAAGTGGTTGCATTAGCTCGTCTATAATAATTTTGCAAATAAACGCTGATGGAATATTATTGTGTTTTGATCTAATAGCTTCTTCATCTTGGCCAAAAAATTCTTGGTAAGCATTTGTTCAGAAGATTAATGAAAGCCTCTTTCTACGGCCATTTTGTGGCTGGCGAGGATCAAGAAGCAATCAAGCCTGTTATTTCAAATTTGGAAAAGTTTGGAGTTGGTGCAATTTTGGACTATTCTGTAGAGGAGGACTTGTCAGAAAATGAAACCAAAGGTCACATGGGAAAGGACCATGACGAATCGTTGGACCCAGCTGATGAGCATGCTCAGTACAAACCCCACATAGAATTTGCTGATAGAAGGAAAGGGGTCTACAGTGCCAGGACATATTTCTATGAAGGCGAAGAGGAGTGTGACAAGAGAGTCAGCACATTTTTGAAATGCATTGATGCAGCAGGTATTCATGATATGTCCATTGTAAATTTATTAACACATCAGTCTAGCATGGTCCATTTCTTATGATACTATAATTGCTAATAGTCCTCTAGTAGCATAGCCAATTAAAATGCAAGATTTGCATTGGACCACTAGTTGGGTGATGCTTATTAATATATTGGTTACTGGTAATTTGCTAGACTTGGATAAAGGCTACAATCAGCGACAAAATTGCGTGACACATTGTGTGTGAAAAGTGCATTTTAAGTGTAAAATACAACTATCATTTGAATCATGCTCTAAATTATTGAGAAGACCCCCCCTCCCCATTCAATGTTGCCAGTTTGTACCTAAATATCACAGGAATGACGGTACAACATTGTTTGGGGGGAAGGGGGATGAATTGGACTACTTAAGAAGGGTAAAAGATAGAACCAATGCGTAATAGGGGGTAGAAATGGTTAATGTGTCAACAATTTTGTCGCTGATTGTCCGAACTATAATATGGCACATTTCTTGAAAACAAAGTACATTTCCAACTCGGTTGTAACATGGCATTGACTACACCATTAGAACTTTCCATTAATGTACTTAGGGTCTGGGCTTCACGCACCACGCGCTAATTAGGGTTGATTCTGTCATTTTCTTGTGACGTTACAATCGACTGGTTGGGTTTTCAAACTGTTGACAACATGGTTAATCATGGAAAAATTGCGGATCAAACTCGTGCACTAGTGCGCATTGCACAAAAGTACGAAGGATTGAAACAATGTGAAATTATGGAAAAGTTTAA
>OX393569.1:6928793-7013793 GCA_947652115.1 Blastomussa wellsi
GTTCTGTATTAAATTATAATGTTGTGAGTCAAATAAAGATTGTTGTTGTTTTGCTTATGAATTTTTCTGTTAGGTGTAGAATTAAATAAGCTTTTAAAGCTAAATTGTTACAAACTGTGTACTCTCATGCAAGCTGCCAGGATAATGCCTTCTGACAGTGTATTGAGATTTATATAGCAAGACAGTGTCTCGAGGTTCGACCAGTAGGTACAACTGTACTATGAACTAAATAGATGCAACGTGGCGAGCTTGTTAGCAATGAATGGAGCTAACAAATATATGATTCAATCCAGGAGAAGCTAAGATATTTTGCTAGATTAAACCACGAGATAGAAGCTAAAATACCGACATGAATAGTGTTTGTACCAACTGCTAGAACAAGGGAACGTTCACACATGAATTGAGCTTTCAGTATTGCACTATTGCTTATCCTACTGGATTGCGTGACGAACGTAAACAGCCTAACCCTCAAGGGGTGTCATGTTCCATTAACTGCGTTTTACCGACCGGTAAAAGTGGTAATTATTACTTCTCTGAATTGTTTTTATGATTTCTGGCTATATGTGATTTTTTATTTCCAACAGATGAGAATTTCGGAAATCCTTAATCAGACGCAATATTTCTTTGATCACCTGGCCTCAGATTCTGTTAAGATGAATAAGATTGGAAACATTGTTGCCAGAGACAAGTTCTTTGAAGGCCTGGAAAGGCTTGGGGTACGATTCGTCAAAAGGTTTTTGTATTCGTGTTCTTGTGACAAATTAAGCTAGTCTTAACAACATCAGTTTACCACACCTCGACTACTTCCATTAAGAACAGGAAACAATCTATAAATTAAAGTGTTTCATGTGCTGTGGTGCCTCCAATTTGGCAGCGGCCTTGTACGATTTTTGGGTGGCAGGGGTTGCTTCAATTCATTTGTGTAGTCTGATAAATACTGGTAAAGCCCCCTGCTGGGAGCTTTATATACTGTCTGTCAAAATTAATAGTGATCATGAGATGTGATTGATGTGTGCGGTAAATCATAATGACAATAACCATATGTAGTACAGTTACTGTAATGTATCATTGGTTTGTTGGCAGGTTGAGATGAGTCCAGAAGAAGCCAGCAGAATATTTGACTTGATTGACACCAACAAAACAGGGTAAAATGAACCTCTGAATTACAGCTAGAACTAGCACCATTTACAACAATTTGCAAAGTGATAAAACAGTTGCTAATTTTGCATTCCCTCCACTCAACTATGAGAGAAAAATTTGATAAAATAATTACCGTACACTATGTTGTTATCCAATGACCTTTGTTTGACACTCTATATTATATACTGCTTGCAAGGTGCTCATCAAATGCTCCCTTGTGAATCACAAGAAGTGAAACAATATGCCTACAGATACTCAATTATTAAATATAGTATACCTATACGCAATTGTTGGACCAGTTGGAGCACATCACCTCAAACAGTGGAGGTTTTCCTCAACACATTATTAGGTTGATTTAGCAACAGGATGGGAACGTCAGCTGAGGACAGCGCATGCATCAAATAGCCAATCAGAAGTCAAAACAGAATGGGTGTAGTTGATGTCCACACTATTATGCGTGCGCTCTTGTTCCCAACTGACATTCCCGTCCTCTTGCTAACCCTGGTGAAAAATCTTTTTAAGATCCTTAAGGATCTTTAAAGATCTTTGTGGGGATCTTATGTGGATCTTGGTGAGGATCCTTTAGGATCTTCATCCATATCCTCAAAGATCTTGCAGGATCTTGTCAAGATCTTTCAAGTCCTGCAAAGTCCCTGTAATGATCCTTGAGGTCCCTGCAAAGATCCTTGAGGATCCTTCAAGATCCTAGCTGATCCTGGAGGATCTTAGCAGAATCTGAAGGATCTTTGCAGGAACTTGAAGTATCTTCAATGAGACTTAAAGAATCATTGCAGAGACCTCAAGCGAACTTTCCATTAAAATCTTTGAATATCTTTCAAAGATCTTTAAAGCATCCTTAAAAAATCCTTATCTTTGAGCATCTTTGACAGGTCCTTGAGGATCCTTGAGATTCTTGTAAGATTCTGTAAGATCCTTCGAAGATTTTCACCAGGGAAATCAACCTATTAGAAGCTGCAAAGCTTGAAGACTAAACTGAATTGTTAATAATGTATCATTACATTTTAATTAAATTGGGTTTTATTATTTCAGTGATATTGATGTGATAGAATGGCATGAATTTCTCACGCCACAGCTGAAGCTGTCGCAGCTATTTAAGGCTAAGCCACAGGGAGATGTAAGTTACTTGACTGGTTATTACGTTTTTACCAACTATACATGTACAAAGTGGGATTTCTAATTGAATTATAATTTTGTTAATGTCCTTTCTGCCTCAAGATCTCCATAAATTTTAGTTAACTTGAAAGTCACGAATTCTTAAAATAAATTAGAATGCAGGGCTCGACAATTTAGTTCTGGTTAGTAGGTTTTCGAGTTTCCACTAGCCACTTTGGCTAGCTAGTAAACAAAATGAAATTGGCCAAAGGAGTTTCTGTCTTCCTCAAGCAAGACAAAAACAAACACTGAAGATCAGAATTTCATCATGGACATCTCATGTTACCAGACTATTATTGGAACTGATTTCAGAACAATGCAATTGCCAACATGTATTCAAAGAAAGTCACTTGCTTTGTGCTTGCAAGTCTTGCTAGGGATCAACTGTTATCCGACCTAGCCAACACCAACGCTGGGCTGTAAAAAATTTGTTTTGGCTTTAACATCTAAGTTGTCACTAGCCACGAGGCTATTAAGCTGAAAAGTTAGCGTCGAGCACCGAAATGAGAGAAATTATTACTTGTAATAGTACAGAATAGCTTCAGGACTCGAAATAAACTTTTTTTGTTTGGGAGCCAGCTGGTGACTGGTCGCCAGATCGTAAATTTTGGTTGCCAACGTATTTTATGTATAACTTACACAAGAACACTATTTCATACGTTACTTTGCATGCAAGAAAAGTAACAACTGAAGAGCTAAAACGATTACAAACAGCACCGTTGTAAGCGGCCAGTTCCAGTTGCGGACACCTTTTCTGCTTCCCGAGTGTGTCCCCTTAAGGGAGCTTTGACTCATCACTGTATTTATTTTAAATGGAGCGAAGCATAAAACCTTTTAAGTCTGTGGTTTTTTATGATGCGACAAAAATTGGTCCTTTCGTATTTTTCCCTTTGCTACTTCTTCAACACGCAGTTCTTAATTTTCGACTTGCGACGCCTTTCGCTGCCAACAAAAATCGCCATCCTTGGCGCAGGCCCCTACACAACCACATTGCTCGTACCAATCTCGACCAGTTTCGGAAGAAGCCACTGAAATAATATGGTGGGTCGTAAGCACTGTGTCAACGTTTCGAAGTACATCAATTTTTATTATTTCTTTTAATATTCAGACATTATTTTTGTGGGGACAGTAGGGTGAGTTGCATACTAGCTACCAGATCCGAATCATGATTTCCTTATGTAAAGATTTAAAAACAAAAGTTGTGTTGTGGCTTTCTTTAGTCATCGTTAAACCGCGAGTCGCCAGCTGGCGACCAGTTCTGAAAATTTAGTCGCCAGTGCTCAATTTTTGGTCGCAATTTCGAGCCCTGAGCTTAGTTCATTAGTGGCACTACATCTATCTCTGCCAAAAATTGTTTCTTTTGATATTTTTCAGGAGAAGACAGGAAGGCCAATTATTTCAGTTCTTAAAGACCAGGAACTTCATCAAATGGAAAACATGGCTGGAAGGCTGACAACTCTTGCTGAGGTAAAGATATTCAATAATGTACGCCAAAAATATTAATATTAAAACCAAGGCGAGATATTCTGAAGGCAGACTTCAATTTAAGGGTAAAGCTGGCATCTGTGTATTCATGGTGTCGATGCTTAATCCAAATTCAACACAAAGGGATGATTAAATGAAGAAGGGAACCACCCAATCAAGGGTGGTTGTTAATTCAAGAAAATGTTATTTACTAAATTATCTCCAAGCAACTATTTATTGTTTTTTGTATTTTATAGACATGTTCTAATGAAGTTTTTGACAATTTTCCGAAGATTATCTGGTCATAGGGATGCTTCCATAGGCGTATGGGCTGGGGGGGGTGGCCTTCCCCCCAAATTTTGGGCAACTCAAAGATTTTTGGGCAGCAAGAGAAATTTGGGCAAGGCAACTTGGGAGGATTTTTTTTGCCAAATAGTTCGCCGCCACCCCCACCCCCCCTGGCAAAAAATTGCCAACACACTTATGGACGTTTCTGAATATTTTCCGAAGATTTCTGAAGTTTTTGTCGAAGACTTCCAAGGAAGACTTGAAGCTGTGTAGACTATAATTATGCACCAATAAATTGAAGTCCAGTAGGGCCAATCATGATATCAAATGTGAAGTCATTGATATCACCACACGTAAAATTATCTTAATTTTACACTGTGTTTAATTACCATTTTTCTCAGGGGCGAAAACCTTATATAGCACTGCAGTTTATATATTAAATAAATAATAATAATAATACACTGTTATTCATGATAACATTTCTGTTTATTTTCAGCATGCTGTAAAGAAAGGTGTCAGACTTATGGTAGATGCTGAGCAGACGTATTTTCAACCTGCCATCAGACATCTTACTTTGGACTTGATGCGGCAGTTTAATAAGGACTCTCCGCTTGTGCTTAATACATACCAATGCTATCTTAAAGTAAGTGATGCATCCCAGAATATTTTTTTTACGTGCATACAAGTTGTTTATCCATGTGGAAAGACTTGTGGCTTAGTGGTTAGTGTCTTTGACTCTAGAGCAAACATCATTTGTTTGTGTTGTTTGTTAAGATACTCAGCTCTTGCTGTGCATTGAGCCTAGTATAGCAGATGGTTACCAACAAATTGTTTGGGTAACCTGGCAGTGCCATTATTCTGATTCCTTGTAAACTTTTCAGGCGAACCTGAGGATAAATTAATTTACCTAGGTATTTACTTCAGAGGGGGTAAGTTTCTAAAGAAACTGTGCATCGGTGGGAAGTATAACAATATAATTTGCTTTCATCAACTGGGTTGATAATGTGAATTGGCCACCGTAAAGAGATTCAAGAGCTGACGTTTCGAGCGTTAGCCCTTCGTCGGATTCGCTCCGACAAAGGGCTAACGCTCGAAACGTCAGCACTTGAATCTCTTTACGGTGGCCAATTGACATTATCAACCCAGTTGATAAAACCATATTATATTGTTATACTTCCCACCGACGCAGCACCACAGTTTCTTTAGAAACTTACCCCCTCTTTCCAAAACAGTAGTTTTCTTTTTTTTCCCCTTTTTTTTACCCCTTTGATTTCATTCGCATCTTTTCCTCTTCTGCCCCTCTATTAAACTTTTATATCAGCTCCTATCACGCCGTCAGATTCGCTCCGACGAAGGGCTAACGTTCGAAACGTCTGCTCTTGAATCTCTTTACGGTGGCCAATTCACATTATCAACCCAGTTGATGAAACCAAATTATATTTACTTCAAAGTAAGAGTATTATAGTAGAGAGTTATGTAGCTGTAACCCTTTGCACACATTGCGGGCCTATTACTTTTTTTTATTATAGGCATGCAATGTGCACAGAAAGCTATGTGGCTGTAAACCCTTTGCACACATTGCGGGCCTATTACATTTTTATTAAAGCTATGAAGCTGTAACCCTTTGCACACGTTGCGGGCCTATTACTTTTTTATTATAGGCATGCAATGTGCGCAGAAAGCTATGTGGCTGTAAACCCTTTGCACACACTGCGGGCCTATTACATTTTTGTTATAGGCATATAATGTGTGCGTAAAGCTATGTAGCTGTAACCTTTTGCACACGTTGCGGGCCTATTATATTTTTATCATAGGCATTCAATGTGCACAGAAAGCTATGTAGCTGTAGCCCTTTGCACACGTTGCAGGTCTATTATATTTTTATTATAGGCATATAATGTGTGCGTAAAGCTAGTGATGTAGCTGTAATGTTTTGCACATGTTGCGGGCCTATTATATTTTTATTATAGGCATGCAATGTGCACAGAAAGCTATGTAGCTGTAACCCTTTGCATACATTGTGGGCCCATTATATTTTTGTTATAGGCATATAATGTGCACAGAAAGCTATGTAGCTGTAGCCCTTTGCACATGTTGTAGTCCTATCAAACTTGTATTTATTTACAATGAGTGCAGAGAGCTATGTAGCTGTGTATCCCCTTGCACAGATTGCAGGTCTATGAAACTTGTGTGTATGTCGTGTGTGCAGAGAGCTATGTAGCTGTTATCCCTTCGTACACATTGCGGGCCTAGCAAACTTGTATTGTAGGCATGCATTGTGTGCAGATGGGCTACATGTAGCTGCAGTAGCACTTTGCCCTTATTGTGGGCCTTTGGACCTTACAGTCCTTGTTGTCTCCCAGGACACCTACACCAAAATCCAAACAGACATGGAGCTGGCAAGGCGGGAAGGGTACATGTTTGGTGCAAAACTAGTCAGAGGTGCCTACATGGAACAGGAACGGCTTAGAGCAAGCAGTTTAGGCTACGCAGATCCTATCCACCAAAGCTACAAGGCGACCAGTAAATGTTTTGATGAAGTTATGAATGCTGTGCTGGAGGAAACCAAGAGGGGAAATGCTAATGTTCTTGTTGCAACTCACAATGAGAATTCCATTCAGGTGGCCATCAAGAGGTATGATAACCGGGCTGAAATTTATTTCAGCTCTGACTGCCATGTGTCGTGACTACATGTAATTAGGTTCTAAGACTAATACTTCCATCATTCACTGAACATACATTAACAAAAACATGCAATCACTTGACCCCCTTAACTCCCTGCGCAGACCAATCAAGAGACCGTGAGAGTTCAAAAGTTCAAACTCCCTCTCGTGAATACTCGCATTTGGCCTGTAACTCTCATCTCCTTTGAATGTGTTCAATGACAAATTTCTAGCAGAGCTCCAGCGGCCCGAAGGGCTGCAAAGCGGAGCCCCATAACCATAAGAGAAGGACAATCGTGCATGCATAGAAATAGGAGGACCATGCATTCAAGTTTTCATGGTCGACATGGCCAGTAGCAAGTATCGCAGGCATGTGCGCCCTATGACGATGACGGCGTCGCACAAAATGGCGGCTATTGGGGTAGCCATGTCTTGTCAATACCTTGTCAGCCTTATCAGCTTACATCTTTGGTATAGGACATCCATGTTATGGTCAATTGACAGCTGTCAAATTGAGGTATCCACTGACCAGTATCACATGACCAGATCGCTGGCTCAGGTTAGAATTCATCGAGGTAACTTGTTTTTTTTAAGTTGATCGCTGACCAAGCATTAGCTTTCTTCATTGATCACGGGCTCAGGTCCGATTTTTTTTCTTCTGGCAGCATTTTTTAATTTTTTATGGTCATTCTTAGCAGAAATTTTGCAATTGGAGTTGACAATTGCAATTGTTTTTAATTATTCTTATTTATTTCGGAGAAATTATTAAGATCCAGCAAAAATACGGAGCTCTGCTTTTAGGCTTGGCTAAATCTATATATTAAAGAGTCAATATGAACTGCATTTTCTCTCGTTTGACTTCATTATTTTGATGTTTGCTGGACATTGAGGAAAATTATCATCATGGGTTAACTTTCATCCTTTGGCCCAGGCTTGTGTTTATTTTGTGTGTATTTAGGCATTACAACTTACACTGCTTAATTTTTCAGCCTTCAGGTTATACTTTTATCATATTAGTAGTTTATATTAATTATTTGCAAATTTTTGATAACCAGTAATTTTTATTTTGGATTTTAAGGATGCATGAATTGGGAATTTTGCCACAGGAAAGGAAGGTTTTCTTTGGACAGCTTTTGGGAATGTCTGATGCAATCTCATTTACATTGGGTATGTTATGTTCCATTTGGCTGCAATGTAAAATAATATAGGCAAAGAATACTGTAAAGTCTTATCCCGGTGTCCTTAGCATGAAGCAACTGAGAGTATTTCTACTCCCCCTGGATGGGATGCTAGTCCATCACAGGTTTACCCCCCAGCAGTAAATTTGCTGATACCCATTTATACACCTGGGTGGATAGAGGCACTGCGAGAGTAACATGTCTTGCCCAAGAACACAACGCAGTGCCCCGATCAAGGCTTGAACCCGGACTGCCTGATCCAGAGTCTAGCACACTAACTACAAGGCCACTGCACCTCATTCCTGAGGAGAGACCCTAGGAACAAGGTTGAAGACTTCCATGTTTAGAGGTTCCTCTATATTGCAATACTACACTTGTCATTTCACTCCTTCAGTCATATCTAACTCTACAGTGCTGAGTTAGTACCAGTAATTAACCAATGTTGGTATTAAATAACTATTTTGTTTCATTTTCATTAAGGTAATGAGGGATATGCTGTATATAAGTACGTCCCATTTGGACCTGTGGAAGATGTACTGCCGTACCTCTCCCGACGAGCCATGGAAAACAAAGGTCTCCTTAAGGGAGTACTCAAAGAGAGAGGTCTTCTGTGGGGAGAGCTGAAAAGGAGGTCCCAAGAGGGAGAGCTCTGGTATGATCCAGCATTGGTACAAGTTGGTTCTTCCTAAAGCAAGTGGTACTAGCTTATTTTCTTGCTGTTAAACATGTATTCTTTCTGTGAACAGAGCACCACTGAATGTTCACATGGTAACAATGCTAAGAAAGTTCTCTAGCAAAAGTATTGTGGAAAGTCAATTGAAAGCAAACTTCAACTAAATACCAAGCACTTTGCCAGACCTTGCAGCAGCTCTTTACACATGGGCAACTTGTAGCATTGATTTCTAGATTTGAAAATTTTTGTAATAGACAGGGAGGGGGGGGGGGAGAGAATGAATGTTCTCTAATAATGTTGACATCTTTTTTTATTTTTGTTATTTATTCATACTTCAAATCTTTGAATGTGGCCATGCTAAAAATACAAATGTAGGATAGTTAACTTTTCCAAATGATACAATTTTGGTTTCATGAATTTTCTAGTTTGGGAAACTATGCATATAAATATTCTATTTATTTTCTAGCAAAAAGTTTTTGTCCTGGTAGCAACGAGCAGTATTATCATATAAGTTCCACATTACCCAAGAATTCAGCACAAAATTAATATAGGTGCATTTTTATGGAACACAAGGGAAAATAAATTATTCCAGGGGAATGCAGAAATTGTCTGGCCCCTGGTGTGCTATTTTAAGCTTTTGCTTCATATTTGTTTTGAAAACAGAAAGTGGCTCAAAATAATGTTATTTACTATTAGGTTCTGATATTAGTTAAAACTAATGTGCTGTTTTGGGGGTTTACATCTGACACTAGAAGAGTCAAATATTGTGATTTTCCCTGACATGTGGCAAACAGATCTATTAGAGTTCATTTGCAGAGAATAAGCACAAAAGTCAAATGTTTTGTTAGGGGGGGGGGGGGGGGGGGATATTTGATATAATTTAGTGATATAAAATTTATCTGCATCATTGAATATTGTAAGAATTCTTATGTACCCAATTTGGGAGAAAATGAATTGTAAAATACTTTGCATTATTGTACAATGTATGTTGCTGGCAACAGAATAGTCAAGTAAATAATAAATACTACAGCTGTGACTGTCTCAAGAAACAAGTTTGTTTTCTTATAATTATTACAAGCTTTTAGAATAGGTCACATTTCAGAGTCCAAGTGTGAAACCAGTCATACCAAAATGTGTTTCACCTGCATGTTAATTTTCATGTAAAGCAAACTCATTTTCATATGAAGTCTTGCACAAAAGACTTGTTTTAAAAAGAGGTGGAAGGTAACTCCGAAATTTCCAATGCCCAGTGAAAACGGGCCTATATTACTTGGAGTAATGTCGACTCCATCAACTTTAATTTGGTTGACCTCATTAACCAAAGTTCAACCCGTTTATAGCTAAAATTTTAATTAAAGCAGTCACGCAGACAGAATAATCATCATTGTTGCTTAAAGCCAACAAATTTAGTAGCCAGTGAAATTTAGCTTTTCTCACAAGCTAAAGCATTTCAAAGCTGCGTTGGAACAACAATCCAAGTTGTCACAAGAATGCTTCATGTTTAATTATGATAAATCAACTTTGCTCACGATGCTCAAAGACACAAGCTTTTTCTACGGCAGAAACGAAGCATCGCCACAAGTAATGCATCAAATTTAGGCCTCCCTCCCACAAACAGATACTCGATAACAAGCTTTATTATACATTGCAGTCACCATCTGTCTTCTCATTGGCTAAAAAGCCTACAGTTAATTCTGGGAAACAGTACAACCTACATATTATTCACATATCTGCTTGCAGATTTCCAAGAGCAATTTCAGGTTCACAGATTCAGTTTTGGTGATATCCAGAACAATCAAGGTCTCAGTTAGTGTTATCAGCCTCAGCCTTCGGCTGATAACACTCACCTCAACCTTGATTATTCCAGAAATAACAAAAACCAAATGAACCACATTTACGGTTACAGTCAATGAACCCCTAAGAATAAACAAACGAAATGGATCGATAAACTTTTGCGAAACATACTTTGGGGAGACATCGACTTTATGTTGTTATACTAATAAAATGCTTCTATTCCGAGTGGGTTAAAAAAATTAAACAATTTTATTATACACTGGGTCAACATTGTAGAATGGAGTATTCAATGTGCTAGCAAGTGTAATTTAGTTAATATTGTAACCTTGACGTTTACTCTGTTTTCTGGCTGATGAAAATAATTTTCCAGCTTAGGGGAAAATAAATGGGAATGCAGAGCTAGTCAAGAATGGTCAGACTATACTTCAGGTTCCCCAGCAAAACTACCGTAACAGTTCCAGACACGGTTCGAATCCTTTTGTCATCATTTGGTAAAAAAAATAGTGGCCAAATTGCATTGAGACACAATCCTTAGGCATACATGACGTATTGTAAGGTTTGCATAGAATTATAGGGCAATTTACCTTTTGATTCAATTTTCTGGGGGAACACAATGTCCAAGAAAAGGGACATTATGCATTGTCAACACAAAGCAATGCAGTTGCCATTTTGGCAATATGCCATTTCTGAGATGCTGTTTTCCTGTTTCAAAACTAGTCTGGGTGCACAACCTTTCATATGAAAATGAGTTTTACTCGCACATCTTTTCTCTTGAAATCAAACTCATTTCCATATGAAAGTTTGTGCACCAAGACTCGTTTTGAAACAGAGATAGAAGGTAACTCGGAAATGGCCTATTAAACTCAACCTTGTAGTCGCCACAGATACATACAAACATACGTTTATTCCAGAAAATCTCTCACAGCTGAACATGGGGGACGAAAGTTTAGTCACATCGGTGACTGTGTCGGTCGCAATTTCTAACCCTGGGAAGTTCCACTGGGAAAACTTTGGGGGATCAAAGGGTGGGCTCCAGACATCACTAATAAAGTCATGTTAAACTTCATTTATTTGTTAAATTAATTTTCTATTGGATTATCACTTTGTTTTTGACTTTGCTGATTTTACAGCATCAGGCAGATCTGAAACAAGAAAGATAAACCAACATCAGCAAGCCATAACACTGAAAACATTTTCTGAATCTTATATGCGTATCTGTTTTACAAAATGACATAACTTTTCTGATTTCAATAAATGGTTTCACCAGATAACTGGATTTATTGAAGCTCCAGAAAATCTCTCACGGCTGTACTGTTTCAAAGATTATCTACATGTGCTTTACTTACCCAGAGTTACCCACTGATAAATTAAAATCAAATAGAGCTCTATTTGGACGTCATAAAATGGCTTGATATTATGAAAAGGATTGGAACTCAGACGAGGGAATGCATGCCCCTGACCACAACAGGGTCTCAATTGCACTAGGCATTACTCTGCACAAAAGATCACACCTTTAGAACAAATGGAATTAATTTGCAGAGTTGTGCAGGCTAAAGTATGAGCCATGTGGTTTCTATTTTTAATCCATCAGATGGCCCCTGTGCATAAAATGTCATCACTGGAGAATCTGAGGCAGGGCCGTCATGCCTTACCTTAAAATAGCACACATCATCATCTGGATACAATAAATTACAGTACGACTTATTATGGAAAAAAATGACACAACTTGAGATCTATTAAGGCATTACAAGGGTGAAAATGGTATTATGGACCCACCCATAGAATTATATCAACAATAACCAAAGTAAAAGCTTGCAAATTTTGACTGCGACATTCACCATTTCAACTACTACTCTCTAACGAGAGTCCCCTATACTTCTTCTGAAAACAGTTTCACGCGAAAGTAATTGGCTTTTTCACGCATCACGAAAAATTCGAGAAGCAGTTCACGGAAAAAGGCAAGCAATCACGTTTCACGTTAAAATGCAAAGGCTAAATCATGTGTCACACGGAAATAAAAATTCTTTTTACGGTTCGCAAAACATACAAATACAATCATTACAAAAATGTACCGGTATTTAAACATTTTACCTCACATTACTGAATGTGCCATCTTTTGGTAATTTCAGACTCTCGTCGTCGTAAAAAAAGCAACCAAAAGACATATTAACACTAGGCCCTCCTGGTCCACTGTCGCTGTCGTTAGTTCTCAGTCCTCTATCCAGAATGGGCAGACCGTGAGCTTTTCAAATCTTTTATGAGCTTTAATGGTGCTAAAACCTCCAAAAAGTGAAAAATTATTCCCGCAAAAGTCGTTGGTTCACAAATCACGTCTAAGTAAATGCATATTTCACGGATCACGAAAAAATAGAAAACCAGTTTCCCGAGGACGGAAAAATATAGATTCACGAATCACGGAAAAATTAAATCCTTATTCACGCTTCACGCAAAGCAAAAATACCCATTCACGCGTCACGAAAAAAGTATAGGGGACCCTCTCTAACTGACAAGTTAAAGCCTAAGACTACAGCTGATCATGCAAAGACGCCTTACCAACTTGACTGACAGCAGGTAGATTGCTTCACTTCAGTTATCCAACCCCTCAAACTTGCTACAGAAAAGAAAAGCATGGAGGAAATGAATGACAGGGCTTCTTTGTTTATGATCGTTTGTTTAAAATGGATAACACAAAAGTCTTGATACATCTACAAGAGTCGGGCAACTCTGTCGCTCAGATTTAAAAAGCTCGTTTGTGGAGCCACACAGAATATTCAGCACACAATGGGTTAATCATCATCATTGCAACAGAAATGAGTTTCACATTTATGCAATTTCCTCTATTTGAAATGTCACCTTTACAGGAAGGACACTCTGATTAATAAATAGATTCTATATTGCTGTGCGTCTGTTCAGCAACAGATCGCTGATGATGTAAAAATGTGGTAATAACAAAAGCCGAGTATGTTTAAAGATGTTCTCACCACATTTTGACATCAGTGATCTATTACTATTGCCTCTTTTCACAGTAAGCCAGACTTATAACATCCAACTGACAAACAACTCTTCACACGACTCTGATGATGACTTCCGCTCAGGTTGTCAAAACATCAGTTAATGTCACCGACAACAGTCCTTCACAGGACTACCCTCACTCAGATGATCAAACTACACGATCGACTATCTATTTTTACATACAGTGGATTATCTGTCTGCTTACCGAATATCACTTACCTTACTCAAAATGACAGGAAACTTTCCGTCTCTTTGTAACCTGTGCACCTTGCATCTGAAAAATAGTGTTGATGTTGTGGTGTGTGAGAATTTTTTTAATATTCAACAAACACTATAGCCTCTCTTCAAGGGCATGCTCAGTTGAACACATGAAAATGTCTTCAGAATTAGTTCAGGTGAAGAAATTCATACTCCATCATGGCATGCCTTTGAAACTGAAGGCTGAAGAAAAAGAAGAAATGCTAAAATAAACACAAGTGTGGCTGCAAGGAGTCAGCTACAGACCGAGAGCAGCTCATTTTCCAAGAAAATATATAGCTGGCTCAATGATATCTGAATTCTATTGCTCTAAGCACACTTGTTCAACAAGAAGTTACAACTGCACCCCTCAACTTCTAACATACATGTACCTTTACTATGTGGAAAACTGTTTTTGTGGCAAGGCAGTCCCAGATTCGTTCCATCATGTCTTTTACAAATCCACTTGATTCTTCCCTTAATTATAAACAGTCCCTAAGGTGGAATTAAAAATAAAGAGATTCATTTTTACATAGGTACAGGAGCTTGAACCTTGCAGTACTTGGAATATCATGAATCTAAAAGAACTGTCAGCGACTTAAATTCAGTGAGTCATTCTGCACTGCCACAAGTAAATGGCATGCAGTCAACACCTCTGCAAAGTCTCATCATACAGCAACAATTACAAATAGACCATGTTTGAAAAGGAATCAAACACATTTCAAAATAGATCTGTTGATTGTTGTTGTTGTCAAACAACTTGCCAAGTTTCAACCCTTTTCAAAATCTCAGAATTTCATTTATTTTTGCCAATAGCGAAGCGCACGAGGTCTAAAAATAGATTGCATACTTTTGGACCCCCCGCGAGACTCAGACAAACATCAGCGTGTTCTGTGAGAATTAGAGGGCATGTAGGCAAATTTGTCCTTTCCAAAAAGTGATTTAGCCGCCTTGTTTCGCTCAGTATGGTTAGTACCAAGCACTGCTGCTGGGGAACATGCAACAGTGATGCCAGATATCCGAATAATCTGCATGAATCGCTGAAACAAATGCTGAAATTAGGTATGAATATATTTATACCCTTTCCGAAGCCATCGCAAGGAATCGAACGCTGTCAACGCTGGGTTAATGCTTGTTCCCGTGAACATTTTACCGTCGATCAGATTACTAGAAACACATACATCTGTGCTCTACACTGGCCAGGACAGAGAGGTCCAACTGATGAGTTTCCCGATCCCTTGAAAGCAAACCTTACAGCTCAGGAAGTGTTAAAAGCATCTCGCCCGAAGCGTAAAGCACCTCAGCCGAGAGTCTTGGTAAACAAACGGGCAAAGGAAGACGATTTCGACTCGCACCTTCCTTCGACTTCTTCTGAGGATCTGTCAGAAGCTGAAAGGAGTACTTTAGAGACTGAGGATGTGTGTACCGACAATAAATTATCTGGTTGGGGTGAAGACGAAAACAACAAAGCAACGCAAACTGAACTCACCAAACACGAACTGTCAAGTAAGATCGAAACTATTATTTTGAAGAACGAGTTGAAAGCTAAGACCTCTGAAATTTGTGTTAAGGTCGTGAATAAACTGTCTTACGAAGTGGTTGCAAAAGACTCGAACCACATGAAACATTTTGTTGGATTAACAACCCCTCAGTTCGAGGTTCTGTATGACTTTTTGAATGATATCTGCCCTTTGGATAGCATAACATATTGGAATGTCGTTGGAAACAGAAATCCTGTGAAAGCCAACCCACCAGCTAACCGTGAAAATGTTTGGAGCAACAGGGAAAAATTGTTCATTTGTCTTCTGCGACTGAAACGTGGATTCACCATTCAAACATTAGCATTTCTGTTGAGTACCCCTGAAAAGCAAATTTCTGAATCGACAATAAGGAACATTTTCACTACATTTATCCAACTCATGTTCAAGATCTTTCGGGACATGGAGAACGTAATGTTCCCTTCCAAAGAATTACTAAAACGATATCACCCTAAAGTCTTCAAGAGCATGCCAAGGGTACGCTGTAGCGTTGATTGTACGGAATTCAGAGTGCAAACCTCCCGTAATTTTGCGAGACAAGGTAACACTTTTTCAGCATACAAACATGCTAACACTTTCAAATGTCTTATAGCTGTAACACCGAATGGTGGAGCGTGCTTTGTCTCCGATTTATTCGAAGGAGACATATCTGATGTCGAAATATTTGAACAAAGTGGAATTTTGAAACACATTGAGCCATATGATGTCATTCTGGCGGACAGAGGTTTCACTGTACAGCACTTAGTAAATCCCCTTCAGGCACAGATAAACATTCCTGCTTTTCTGAAAGGCAGGAAGAGCTTGAGTGTGGCAGAGGAGTTGTCGACAAGAAAGATTGCTAAAGCAAGAATACATGTTGAAAGATTTAACCAACGTTTAAAACAATTCAAGCTAGTAGGGAGAACCATCCCCCTATCATTGGCACCACTAGCAACTCAGATGGTTGTGGTTGCTTGTGGCTTGGTAAATTTTCAGGAAGTTCTTTGTAAGTAATTTGTCAATACCTTTATTGAGAGAATCTTACAGAGAATCTTAAATTTTTAGGGCCACTTAGCCAAAATTTGTCCACGAGTGGCTTATAGGTGGTTTGAGAGATTTTAATGCTCATATTAACCATTTTAAAACTGATTTATGTAGTTTTCATAGATATTTGAACCAGTTGTTAATCAATATTCTTTAAGCAAAATCAACATCTGTACAACATATTTCAACACCGAAATTCAAAGGTTCTGCTAGGTTGAAATCTGAAGTAAAACTTTTAACAAAGTAATATGTGTCTATAGTGGTAATGAAGTAAGTAAGACAATAAATGCAAGTGCAGCCATACACTTCTGATATAAAGACCTGAAAACAAATTCAGGCTGTGAATTATTTCAGGACTTGGTATCAGAAGTGTATGGCTGCACTTGCATTTTTTTGTCTTAAAACTTTGAATAAATTAATTATTTTAGATGAGAAAAAAGTGAAATATCAGGAAAACTTTCTATCTTGAAACCAGGCTAAAGACTTGTCTTTAAAAACTTTTACCCTTTCAGCCCTAACATCCACATTTATATTCTCAACATTGATCCCCATACATTTTCGATTAGGTATACCTATGGTGAGAATTATGTCTAACAATCAAAACCTTTTTCACTTGTTCTCTTCATTTTTTCTTACGACTAATCAAACAGTGTTTCTCTGTAAGGAGTTAAAGGGTTAATCAGTATAAGAATAACAATTTTGTAGTAAGTTATCTACACAGTCCATTACCTTCATTCTCAATCTATAAGTAACCAATTGGCATGGTCTGATCTCATGCCAGCTCAGTGTTGGCTGTATGTATTGCACAATTCAGGGTTCTGAATAACTTTTTGAGACAACACATTAGAGCATGTATGAGAACATGGAAACTGTGGCCGGGGGGGGGGTAACTCCCAAAGTTGATAGGAAATATAATTTCTGACGTTTGAGGGACGAATTAGTCGGAAATTATTATTCTGACGGCACGTTGGAGAGACCCGCGGTGCATCGCGGGCTGCTTTAGGAGTATTTAAGGTTTTGGCGGGAGATTTAGGTTATTCTAGGTCGGTCAGTCGGAGTGTTCGCCCGCTTTATTTTTTATTTTAGGATTACGTTTCCATTTAAATTAACTCGTATATTGTAAGATGCCCTTTCCTCGGGGTCTCGTGCTGCTGCATTAGATGAGGAATACGTTTCCACATATTTTTTGGCCACATCTAAAGGGTGGTTTTTTAGTGGTTTTTCGTATCTGGCGTAGCACATTTTCTGAATTCTTGAGCTCTTTAGTTACCTTTGTGAGGAACACATAATTATGAATAATTCAATAGATATTAGGCGACATTGAATCGCACGGCTCATGGCTGACTGACTCATCCTAAATAAACTTTTCACATTGAATATCTCGTGTGAGTGTAGTCAGAATTGTGCCTCTGTGAAGTGTAGGGTTTTTGATCAGTTTCGTCTAGGATAAGGTAGGGTATAGATATCAGAGAATTTTTTTCTAGACTATATGAGTGACTACAAGAGAAATAAAGGATCTCGGAGAATGGCAATTCTGGAATAGGGCAGGAAGCTCTGGCATCCAGTCTAGAAAAGGGTGGCAAAATGCAGCTGAACATGGTCTAGTATAGGGTAAGTGGTATCAGAGTCCCAGTGGCACATTCCTACCCAAAAATATCCAGAGTACCCCCCCCCCCCCCCCTCAAGGGGTCCTGTGGCCCTAACAAAATGCAATCCTGTTATATTGGTATAAAGATCAGTAATATTGGAAACTGTATCTCACTGAGTACTATACTATGTAGAGAACATGACTTAATGAAAATCCTCTTGGATGAGTGTGAAATAGTGCAAGTCCAGTTTTTCTCTGTCTGGATTCTTGCAGGCCATCATAAATGAGCCAGGTGTTTCCATGGCTAAAAACACAAATATAATGATGCCCATTCCAGAGTGTTACACTGTGGAGGTACAGTACCTTTCCCTGAAAAGTGATGGTTTGTGGTAAATCCTTAATGTCTAGGTTTCTCTTTCTACTTAGTAGGTCAACAGAAAAAACAAAGAAGTTTTTGAAAGACAAACATGAGCGTGGAAAACTTGTCCTCACCCCAGAACAATGCCAAGACACAGACTGTGTACCATCATCACGGAGAGTTGTATCTGAATGACATGGTATACCATTTGAAGGCTTGTTGGGAAACCTTCTCTGGCACTGACTTACCCTTGGATTGAGCCAATCTTGAAGGGAAGTATTAAAAGTGTTTTCTTTCGTAGAAGTGCCAAGGGAGATACCATATGATGTATAAGTGGTAAGCACTGTGGGACATGAAGGTAAACTACAGCAACTGGTGACAGCAGTAGCCAAAAATGGTTGAATGATTTTAAGCAAATAATCAGCTTCATTTCCATAAAGATCTATAACTCCCTTCTTTACTGCTGGTACTGTAGGCACACATTCAAGTTTTGCATCTCCATATTCATGGTGATCTACCAAAGAGAGTGCTGTTTTGATCACATTGCCTGCACCACCAAGATCATCAAGATTTATTCTGCCAGATTTTACTAGTGCCTGAAATATCATCAACCAGTTATCAACTGGGCAGGTGTTAGCCAATACTATGCCATGTCTGGGTGTACCACCCCAAGGTATGACTGCAAGATCAGTAGGTAGAATTCCAATGAAAGCAGGAATACTTGATTCAGAAGTACATGTGGCAAGGAAATTTGCAATGTCAAGTTCATCTTTTGAGTGTTGTAATGTACAAGTTGCACCTTTTGGCAGGTCACTGTTGGGGGTACCTGGTGGATTAGTGGGGCTTGCTGCAGCTGGTAGTTCTTGGCTGTCAGGGGCGTTGGGTGGTAAAGTAGGGCCTGTTGAAGCTGCTGGTATCCCTGTCTTAAGTGTAGTCAAATACGCGGTGGGCTGTGTTACATCTGACGGCAGATCTCTGCTGGGTGTGATCAGTGGTACACTGGCCTTTGTTGCAGCTGTTGGTATAGGGGGTGATACAGTGGGCTTAGTTGTAGGTGGGGGTTGGTCACTGTTTGATGTGGATTCTGGTTTGCAGACATTGGTGACAAATGGTGACAGAATGTCAAATGCTGGTTGTGTCAATTCATTAAAAAAGTCACTTGGCAACACAAATGGTAAGAGATCTCTGGGGACCTTCATCTGAAAAATTTCAGGTGCTACAACTCTTTTCCAAAAAGGTGTTAGGACACTTAACATGTCTGCGATAAATTTTTCATCCCTGTATATCCTTTCTATTGACACTGGTCCATTCTTAGCATACAGCACAAAATCACAGAAGGCTCTTTCTGTTACTAGTAACTGCATTTGAATTTGATAAAAGTAAGCATGGCTTTTTTTAAGGGTGCACTTGTTATCTTTGATAGAAAAACACTGTCTGTTGATAACATCTTTAGAAATCAGACTTCCCTTATCAGTACAAACAGCAGCTATGCTATGTTCCTTGAATAGCTTCAAAGATTTGATCTCTAGAAGTCCATCCTGTCCCAAGAGACCATCAGGTGAACAAGCAAGAAAGGGAAATTTGGGGTTGACCCACAATCCAGAAGGACTCACATGTTGTTTTGTTTGGGTTTCATATTTGGATATGGCATCTGCCTCACTCTCTAAACCATATTTCATCCAATAACTTTGCGGTTTGTCACCGTTAGTGTTCCAAATATTGGATGAAATGTATTTCTTTGATGAAGCTGATGCATCGTTTGATCCTTCCTTGACTTTCTTTCCAGCTTTATATGCATCAAAGCAAGTAGATGCTGTGATTCTAGGCCATCGTTCAGAATACCACTGTTCACTTTTATTTTGGGGCGTGGTACCTTCCATTTGGCTTAAACAATCTGGAGTAAGATTAGCCATCAAATTGGAAACTTGTTGTTCTAACACAGATGTGTCTTCAAGATTGAAATCGTTATAAGTAATAGTTAATTGTGTCTCCCACATTGAAGTTTTCTTCTGGTCTGCAGAAACTGCCTGCAGGTTACGAACAAAGTTGTTGATATGGCTAATCGAGACTTTTCGATATTTGGTAGGCCTTGGATCGAAATCGATCACTTCAGTCTTTCTTTTTTTTAACTTTGATGGATACTTCGCCGCTGACAGCCTTTGTGGGGTTTTCTTTCTTTTTTTACCTTTATTCCACGTGCATTCCTGGCTAGTACAAGGTGTTGTTGTTACTGTTCCGTTCTTATTGACATGATCGACTAGTGAAAGTAAAACTGCTACAACGTGGCTGCAGCGTCCAAGTTCTGAGGCTTTGCAGGGATCGCATGAAGCATGTATTACTGCTCCGCTTTTTACTGATAGGACAACCAAAACATTGTGAGGAAAATCAGTACTCATAGAGGGCCACACATGTGCTTTAACGAAGTAATAATCGTCCGTCTTAGTATCTGTCAAATCATGGACGAATCCAGAGTCTACGTATTTACGTCCATTAGAAAATGGTTTGTCTGTCATGTGTCCAATACCGCTAGTAATTTGTTCGTCTGTGTCCTCCCCATGATAATTTTGCTCCCCTGGCAAAGTCGGCAAAGATTCAAGAGCATAATGGTAAACATGGCCATAGTTGAATAACGATGGTAAATCCTGCGATGGGAATGCCTTCCAACCAGACATCGGAATTAGTGGAACATCAGTCGCAGTCTTTGTACTAGATGTAAGACTTTCAGCACTCCTTTCTCGCAAAATTTTAGCTTCAAGCCATTTCCCATTGTCTATACTTGAATCGAGGATGTAATGGTTCCCGCCATTTACACAGTCCTTCACACGTGTAAGCAATTCTTCCCTTTTCCCTGCCTGTTTAAGGCCCCTACACTTTAACCAACGCCTTAATTGCTCTACAGTATAGTTTTCAGGTTCACTCTCAAAAGTACAGCCCGGAACACCGTCATTTTCTGTCAGAATTGTGGCTTGCGCGCTTGAAGTCCTTGAAGAAACCTTCAAATTTTCCGCCATTCCCGGGTTTGTTTGTCTGAGTCTCGCGGGGGGTCTAAATTCTTATGACGTCACTCGTGCGCTTCGCTATTGATTCAGGTATATCAATCTGAACAACAATGTGCAACATGCTGCGTTCCGTTTAACATAAATAAAGAAAAACATTTTGCTCTTGAACTTCATGGTCTTGTGTCTGTGCATTACAATAACCCAAGCAAGCCAAAATTAATAGTTCACTGCCTGAATTATCAAAAACAGCTTACCTCTAGAAGGGAAAATTCTGTTCGACTCCATCTGAAAGGATGACACAATAATAAAAGGATGTTAGTGAATTAAAGATATTGCCATCCAGTCCAGTCAGGTAAGATTAGAGGCTCTGTTAACTGCTCAGACGATCTTTTGCATTCATTGTAAAAGTGGGGTAGTACTCCACTCATCTATTAAGCCTTCTTTTGTCGTCACTGCAGTAACAAAGTTGTTAGAACGAGTTCACAGAAATCACCTTTACATGCTAATGAGTAGAGTTAAACAATAATAAGAAAGAGCAATAGAGAATCATGCATGATGAAACAAACTGTGTTCTTTTACATTCTAATTTGTGTGCGTACCAGGTTTCCAGTTAAGTTTTAGAGGCAAGGTTCCAACAAGGAACTCCAATGGGTCAAACTCCCACCGTTCCCACCAAATCATTTTAAGTTTTCAATTTATTTGTCAGGTCAGAAAGCTGACCTTGTCTGGTTTTTGACCCAAGACCCCTCCCTTCTCTGGAACACTGGCTTACCAGTGCTCAATTGCACATTTGTTCTGGCACTCAGGACAAGAACTACACAGAGCAAGCATTGAAGCAAGAAACTCCAATTAAATTATTTGCCAATTTTGGGGCTCATGGGACAAACTCGTCTGAAGAAGAAGTGAAACTAACTTCATTTGAAATAGTATATATTAATATAGCAAATGCTCTCTCATTTGTGTGGTCCAGGGGCTGCATGTGATTCTGTATTGCCCTTTCTCGTTAGCATTAAATAGTAAATGTAATAGCATGCAAAAGTCAACTTGTGGGAATTCATTCTATTAACTGCTTTACACAAAGACAAATTACGGTAAAATTAATGGCCTTCTAGAGCCATGTTGACAAATGAAAGCTGTCAAATAGAACCCATTTGTAAGCTGCACAGCAAGTGTTGAAAATAATATTGCATTCAAAAGGCATGTAGTAACAGCAAAATAATGATCAGAAATGTACAAAAAAAAAAAGAAAAAGAAATGTATCAACAAGCAATAAACTAAAGAGGAATACTGTTTTTGCACCTAACAATGGTCGCATCAAGGCAGCTTGACCTTTGCAAAGGACCTGCATGCTGTGTTCTTGTACAGTTGATCCTCGTATGGATGAATTATGTTACAGTAGGAAGACACCCCATCTCCATAACAGTCAGAGGGTCTTTCACATGTGTAGGCTGCATGTGTCATTTTGAATCTTGACCTGCAAAAGATTGTGCCAATATGCCATAAGCAAGTCAGGCAAATATGCTGAGCCACTTCAGCATCCAAGTTATCAGATGTGCATTGAATTCACCGGTCAGTTAAGAACAATTTCACTCCTGTTTTGTGTCAGAAGAACGAAAGTTTTATTTACTCATCACTCCAGTGAATGCAATGCTTACAGTACATGTATTTCCCACTTCCTAAATAACAGTGCAAGCTGGTATAATTTGCTACAGGCCTAACAAACCTCATCAACCCGAGGGCAAATAAAGGTACAATGATGAACAGGTCACAACAATGGAGCAACAACAAAAGAGAATAGGCCATTCAACTTATAATTCAGTTGAAACTTTTAAAAGAATGAAAGAATCAACGCTGCAGCAAGATCTCAACCCACAATCTTTGACCATAGACCATATGCAAAAGTGACTGCTATTGTAGTATTATTTAATGGTTTAATAGACAATATTTGTATTCCCCGACAGCCCTGGGGCAAGAGCCTTCTGAACATGAATGTGATGCAGGGAACTTTGCTCAAAATACAAAGAATCATGAGGAAAATTACAGCTTGGGTGTCGGAAAACCAAAAAAGCATTAAATGCTTCAAGGTTCTGGAGCTTATAAGTGATCTGCAGGCAAGAGAAATACCAGTATTAAACAAAAATGCAAAAAAAAAAAAAATGTGGCGGGAGTGACAGAGAAGGCTTGAGTGGCTACTCGTACTCGTCATGCACACAAGTTGTTTACTTTCTATTATTTGCAATTCTGTTAAATAAATTTATAGACATTTTTTGTAGGGAGAAAATTAAATGATCTTCAAACTATGGACACCACTATCGCTAAAGTAAAATGAAAAGCTGGTCTTTGGACCGAAGGTTTGATGTTTTTGGCTCAATACTTAGGTGGAAGTTTTGGTCAGGTTAGCGATCAAAGAAGCAGTTCAGCAAATTGTTTTGACAATAGTTAAAAAGTATTTCGCTGCAGAATGAGGACATCGACTCCCGACTGACTCGTAATCTCCTGTCAGATCAACTAAGCTGTGAATCTTCTCGGTCACTGCTACCAAATCTTTTTGCATGTTCGCTTAATTAAAGGGCCCTAGTCAGCCATACCTTTGTTATTGTTTACATGCGAGAATTTCAGTATTATACTTTACGCGGATCGTAAACAAAAGAAATCCTTGAGAAACCTGCTGAAGGTAATTTAAACACTTCTAGTAACAACCTACGGCAATACAATACGACTGCGCCTCACTTTACAATTTCCATAATTTCGATGCCATCGAAAATGGCAGAGGCTGACTAGGGTCCTTTAAGGTATTCCTCTAACCTGCAGATCACTTACAAACTCCAGATCCTTGCAACTTTCAATGCTTTTTTGGTTTTCGAGCACCTGAGCTGTAATTTTCCTCATGTTTCTTTGTATTTCCGAGCGGAGTTCCCCGCATTAGCCTCGCATTCATGTCGAAAATACCAACATTGTCTATTAGTAATGTCAGGTTTCTGTAGTTATTGACCGTGTGCATGCATATACCAAGTCAGGGTTGTCCCTATAGGTTACGTAGCTTTTTTGGACTAAAAATTCAAGGACACATTTTCCATTTCAAGGACTCCATGCACTACAAAATCAAGCGTTAAGCAGCTGCTCATAGTGGTGAGTGTGCCTACCAGACTGGTAAAGGTCCAGGTTGATTGAAATTAGCTGCAAATTTCAAGGACTTTCTAGCACTGACTGCAAATTTCAAGGACTTTTAAGGCCTTGAATTCTTATTCTGAGATTCGAGAACTTTCAAGGTGCATGTGAACCCTGTCCCTAACGGCCAGAATTGACTGGCTACTTGGGTTGCTTGTGCCAGCTACTTTTGTGGGTGTTTATTCCAATACTGTTGCAGATATATGAAAATCTTAACCCTTTGGCGCCTGTGCCGCCCGTAACCGCCCATGCGAAAAACACCCCTAAAATGCCTGTGCCGCCCGTAACCGCCCGTAAAAACTGCATGGTGGCAAATGTCCGTTCCCTCCCTCCCTGGAGGTTTTTTGGTTTCCCTATTGTTCTAGAGATAATAAGGGCAAATAAACCAATCAGAATCTGTTTTCTGCGCATATTTTTAGGGGTTTCTTGGGGTCCTAGAGAGAAGGTTTTTTTTGTCTTTACTCGTGCGCTCAAAAGAACAAGAACATGATGGCGCATCACGGCACGTATTTACAAACTTCCAAGGCCATGTTTTCATTCTGAATACGAAAAAATTCCTCTTTGGAGTTAAAAATGAGGAGGAGAAACACAGATTGATTTTTTAGTGGATTTGAAATGGAAAATCATGAAGAATAGACTGCTTAAACCTTGTTGATGAAGGATTCGTCTATCCTTTTACGGCCTTGAAGACATGATGTCATGGCGCTTACAAACGTGTTTTGAATTCGAATCACGAACCTGTACACGAAGTTAATGAGGCTTTTCAAGACTTTTGAACACAAAATGGTAATGTACAATGTTGCTTCGAATTTGTAGGGAAGTTTTAGAAAGATCGGTAAAGCCACTGAGTTATGAATTGAATGCAAAAGCCGTCTGCTAAAATTTGAACTTTCCACTTTTAGCATGAAGCCGAGTGAAATGTGAATAAACTAATTACGCATGCAGAATTGCACGGCTTTGAAATTTTCGATATTTTGAGTACATTTCTTGGGTTCATCTTCAATGACATTTAATTTGAAGCAAAGTTTATTTGACGTTTCTATCATATTTCAATTTTTTGTTCAAAATTTTAGCCTTTTTGGAGCGAACAGATTTGGCACTTGCACGCACATGCTTATCTGATTGAGACGTCCCGTCTTCGTGTTTTGGCTTTCATTTATTTAAGCGCTTTCAGTCATGAAAGGTGTTTTAAGATTTACAGTCATTGCTTCAGAAAATACAAAGGAACATTTTTAGTACGATTTGAGCTAAAGGAAGCGTAGAAAGCGTTGCTAGTGTTCGTTTAGTGGAAGGAACTTTGCAGTTTTGTGACCGACACTAGACTGTTTCACGCAACCGTGATATGTAAATAAATTTACCGTCTCAAATTACCGCTTCACTGCAGCGAGAAAATGCTTCAGTACTATTGGAATAATGGCAGTGATATTTGTATTTCAAGTATTTCAAATTGTTTTTAAGATTTTGTACAAACTTTCCGTGTTTTTCTGTGCTCGAAAATTTCGCGCAGAAGTGGAGAAAATTTTATTGCTGTTTGTAAGTCGTGTTTGGGATCAGTTTATCACGGCTGATAAGCTCTTTACTTAATAAATTAGTCTTTCAGCATATCTAGTTGAAATAAAAGGTAACTTTAGAAAGAATTCATTTCTCTGAATTTACTGCGCATATGGTTTATTTTTTCCACCCGGACGTGTCCACTGAATGCTGCAAAAGAGCCAGGCATTTGGGGGTGGGTGCGCGCTTAAAACCTTCAGGCGTCAATGGGTTTATTAATCACCGTCTGGCTACTTCCAACTTTTTGCCAGCCACGACGAAGGGCTAACGCTCAAAACGTCAGCTCTCAAATCTCTTTACGGTGGCCAATTCACATTATCAACCCAGTTGATAAAACCAAATTATATTGTTATACTTCCCACCGACGCAGCACCACAGTTTCTTTAGAAACTTAATACCCCTTCCACTTCAAAAGTTGTGGACAACCCTGCCAAGTATGTATTTTATTTTACAGTTGGTGTGATGTCTTAAGATTTTTACCGACTTTACAAATGTAAAGTTTTTTCTTTCTTTTCAAATACTTAGGTTTAAACACAACTGTGAAGATCAATGGGATGCAGAGGACAACTCGACTAAAAATTTTGCCGGCGTGCGTTTAGCTTGCGTTTGCACGTGGGTAAGCTGAAATGTTCATGTCCAATATTTTAGATTGGCTGAGCTTACATTTAGAACGTCTCCGTTGTTTCATAATCAGTTTAGGCCTTTGCCGAATTAACAATAAGAGTTTTCTGCAAACTTATAGAGTATAAAAAGCTAAAATTACACAAACCTTCCCGCTCTTTGTCCTCCAAAATGGCCTCCGCTTTCCATGTGCTCCAACTTACCCATAGTTCCTTTCAGGCTTATTCCTCCCCCAACTCACCGCGGCCAGTCACGGACAAATAATGGAGTGGTTGGGAAATGAAATGAAAAGATCGATGGAAAAGCGCACACCAAGAAAATAAAGACTGAAGAAACGCCAGCTACGAAAGGTCGCGAGCTGTGAAGTTTATACAATCATAGCTTGACAGAGATCAAATTATCGAAGATGGGGCAAAAGATGGTCTCATAAACCCTCAGCTCTTTATATGTTGACCTTTGTGTTGTTACGTGACGATTTGCATATTTATAAGGATTTGTATGGGGAAAATAACGATTGTTTCTATAACCTTTGAAAATGCAGCAATTTAAATGAAAATCGTCTTACCTTACTTTAGTTGTGTGGTTTTACCGTCCTGTGTGGTCTTCGAGCCGATTTATGGCCATTCTATTAGTCAATTATAAAAGCACAGAGGTGGAATCGATCCCGGGTCACTCAGATCACGAGCAATTCCCACTAACCACTACACTACCGAGGCCCGGCTGCTGAGCGCCGAAAATTTTAAGAATTTATCGTCTTGAGAGTTAACCGCATAACCGCAGTGCTTAGTAAGCTAACCGGATTGCTGCTCAGTAGGCTAACCGGATTGTTTAGTAGGCTAACCGCAGTGTTATAATAGGCTAACCAGGGTGATTTTGTAGTCTAATTTAGCTAACCAAACTCGTTCCCAGTGCATTCCGAGCCCGGAGTCATTCCTGTAATTAAGCGCTGCTGTTTCAAACCTATCCTGGCATCGGCGTACCTTTCTAGCACTTTCGTAAGTTTCACAAGTTTATTTACCCCCGGGGGGGGGGAGGGGGTGGTCCGACGTATTTGTTGGGTTGAAAATTTACACGCTCGGTATTTTTTGGGTCAAGAAATGTCACAGTGACATGTCACAATGACATGTCACAATGTGGTTGCAGGTTGCGCGTATTTTTTGGGTCACATCTCCAAGCGAAATTTTTCTTGCGATCGGTGGATCAGAAAAAACTTCATTCGAATTTTCAGTGGCCTGTGTAGCTGGCGGTTTATTTTGGTAGCGCGCTCGATCGAAACAAGCAGTGAAACCCGCGAAACCGGAAGCCGAGAGGTCCTGAGGGAGAGCGCAGTGAATAACCGCCTGCCTCATGCTCAGGCCCTCTGGTTTCGCGGCTTTCGCTGCTTGTTTCGATTGAGCACGCTACCAAAATAAAAACGTACAGGCTAGTGTATTTTTTGGGGTTTGCAATATGAAGTTCCATCGGATCCCCCTGTCATGTCTAATGCGAGTGTCCCCCTGGGTTTAGCATGAGAACAGGCTCCGGGGGTGGGTCGAGATCAAGCCGGAGCCTGCTCGCAGGCTACCCTAGGTTATTTACTGCAGCTTTTTCAAAGGAAAATGTGGAAATTTGTCGATTAAATCAAAATGTCTGCCGTTCAAGGTCTGGCGTGATTCGAAGTGCAATTAAAACGTGTAGCAGGTTAAGAAGTACAACGTTGTCTCAGAATTCAATTTAATTGCGATGAAGTGTTTCTATTGGCATTTTCTACAAGGATGAAATGGTTTTCTCTTCAAATGGCCACGGGAAATGCGAATTGTTTGCAACACTCCATTACAAGAGTATTGCTCATCGAAACAATTTTATCGATCTAGGCCCGTTACTGTTTTACAGATCCCGGATACTGGAGGTACGCGAAAAGGTTATTAGGGACTTTACGAAACCACGACGGCAACGCCAACGACAACGTCCACAAAAAAATGCATTTAAATTTTGCGTAAGAATCTCGCAACTATCAGAATTTGTTTAGTGTGATTATCAGTATCAGCGCTAATTTCTACTTCGATTTTTCAGCGCTGTATTTAATTCAAACGAGAAACACGAAAAACTCGCCGTTGCGGTCACGTTCTCAACACAACTCAGAATGTAGTCATTTCACGTCGTTGTTTTGCAGAGGACTACTAAGAAATGAACAAAGATGGATAACGCACGTGCAGGACTATTGTTCTACTCATTAAATCTTTTATTTGGCGACGTCCTGGTTGACGTCGCCGTCGTGGTTTCGAAAAGTCCCTCTTATCTTTCTCCAGGCCATTAACGCGCTTCTGACTCATTAACGCGTTACAAGTGGTTTGACGCGTTTAAGGTCCGTTAAATTGTGCCACAGGCCCAATATCGCACTCCAGGCCCGTTATCGTTGCTTCAGGTCCTTTCTCATTCTGATTCCGGGAGACGATGCCAACCAGATCAGAGCACTCCGGTTTGATGGCGCCACATTCTAAACTGACTACACTCTAACAACTTGAACTTTCAATCAACTGCTGTATCACTGGTGCTCTGCTGGGTTTGATCACCCATCAAAAGCCCAGAACGAGGAAGCCTTGCCACTGAAGTCTCTTTCACGTTTGACAAATGAAGAGAACGACGACACGCAATTGCCAATGAAAAAGTCAGCTCTGCCTAGAATGGCAAGGTCTATCTGTGGCAACCATGGGTTCAGATGAAAAACTTGTACCTAGAATGGATTTAACAAAAGGAAAGCTTAATGAGTGAAGATCACCACTACGATAAAAGACAAAAAAAAAAAAACAATTACACACAAACTCTAGTCACAGAAGGCACTTAGAGCAGTCGTTCTTAAAAAATATCAAATATTGTTTAAAACTAATTCCTAGCAATACCACCCCCCATTCCGTCACTCCCATTTGCCATTCACCTTCCACTGCAAAACAAAAAAAGAGTTATTTGCCCTCTTATTTGATTTGGACTGAGCCCCTATACATTAATCTAACTTTGCTGGGTAAAAACGTTGGATGAAAGTTGGTTTAAGGTCAAAAGGGCCTCTACATTGATAAAAGTGTAATCACAATAAACATAGTTTTATAGTCAGTTGATAATATTGTTAAAAACTGCGCAGCGTCTTGTTCAGGTAGCCTGCGAACACAGACGGATTTCCGGCTTTTTTTTGGCGTGAAACAAAAGCCGGAAATCCGTCTGTGTTCGCAGGCTATGTTCAGGTGATACCAAAGTTTTTGGTATTCTTTAACGCTATTAAGTTCGGTTATGTTCACCGACGTTTCGGCAGAGCTGTCTTCTTCAGAGTGGCATGTTGAAAGTCGACTTTGTGGACTTTGTGGAATGTAGGCTTTCAATATGCCACCCTCAAGAAGGCAGCACTGCCGAAACGTCGGTGAACATAACCGAACTTAATAGCGTTGAAGAATACCAAAAACTTTTGTATCATAGTTTTATAGTAAACTTACATTCAGTCCCTTAAGTCTGAAATTTAATTCATCTAGCATTGGGTCGTTATCAGTGGCCACGAACACTGCCTTGGCGCCATATGTCCTCACAGCTTCTTCAGTTCTGTTGAGTATGTCTTGTTTGGGCGGGAAGCAAAGATCCTTTGTGACAGTTCTGTATCGCGAGTATCCAAGACACTGCGGAGACGCCATGAACTGAGGTATACCTGCTACATGATCACAAGCGTTTTTCTTGCAAGAAAAAGATTAAAAGGAGAAAAATTATGTTGAAATGTGCGCGAAAATTATGCTTTACTAATTTCTTTACCAAGAAACAGCCTTGGCTACAGTCGACCTCAAAATCTCAGACAAGCAGAATCTCTGAACGAATTTCGAACATCTTTAAGTGGTTCTTACATCAGTATTGTAAGACAAAGCATTTACGGAAAGCAGCTGTTGTAGGACTTATGGTACATTGCACATTGAAAGTGATGCGTTAGTACATGATATAATAGAGGGGGTAAGTTTCTAAAGAAACTGTGGTGCTGCGATCAAGTGATCAACGCGCACGATGCAAAACATGCCCTTTCATTCACAACGTTGACAAAATATCGGGACTCAAGCGATCTATCAAAATCACTGATCATTTCACCTGTTCCTCAGCCAATGCCATCTACTGTATAACTTGCACTCTTTGCAAAAAGTTATACATCAGCGAAACAGGGAGACGACTTGGCGACCGATTCCGAGAACACCTTCGTGACGTAGAGAAAGACGACAAAAATGCATCGAAACCGGTCGCGAGACACTTCAATCTCCCAAATCATTTTAAGCAACATATGGCAGTCTGCGGCCTTTCCCTTCACCAAGGAAACACGGAAAGCCGTAAAACTCTAGAACAAAAATTTATTTTTCAAATCGGCACTCTTAATCCTCACGGTATCAACGAACGCTTTTCATTCAACTAATTTATTCCGAAGTTTTCACGTTACAAGGCACCAGCCAATAGCGAAGCTCCATCTTTCTGTATATAAAAACACACGACGCACAATTCCTTGATTCGCTCCAACGAAGGGCTAACGCTCGAAACGTCAGCTCTTGAATCTCTTTACGGTTGCCAATTGACATTATCAACCCAGTTGATAAAACCAAATTACATGATATAATAGATTTCCTGTTGAGTCAATGGTTGCTAAGCAACAAACGTTATCCTCGGAATCAATTTTAGCATAGAATGTTAGTCCTTAAAAAAGGGAAGCAATTTTAAGCTAATAATTTCAATTGTACCATAATTATAAGGTCAATATTTTATAGCGACCTTACTTACGTGTTGGGAGGTGCAGTGCTCTACTGGTAAGTATGCTGGGGTCTGGGCTCAAGCAGAGTTGTTGGTTCTTGATCAAGACACTTTACTCCCAAAGTGCCTTTCTACATGCAGGAATATAAATGGGTACGGACTAATTATTGGGAAAGAGTAACCTGCGATTGATGGACCAGCATCCCATCCAGGGGGAGTTGCAATACTCCTAGCCGCTTCATGCTACAGAAACAGGAGTTAAGCGCCGGCAACTATGAACCAGTTGGGATTAAAAGGCTTTTACAGTGCAACTAAGTCAACCGGGGCTACCCCAACGTTTTTTAGCCAATCACAAGATGAATTAAGAACAAAAGAATCAGAGTTTTTTCATCAGCAGTCCAATCACAATGGGGGTAGAAAATCTACCACTGATGAAAAAACTTTGATTCTTTTGTTCTGAACTCTTTTTGAATGATTGAAAAACGTTGGGTGGCCCCGTTTGAGTTAGTTGCACTGTAACACTAAGTGCTATAAAATGACAGGGACAATGATGGTGACGATGATGATGACGACAATGACAGCAATGATGATGATGACGATGACGATGACAATGATGATGACGACGATGATGATGATGATGATGATGACAATGATGATGGAAAACTAGTGCTTCAAAAAGTATTTTCCAAAAAAAACTAAATAAAGAGCATAATTAATATGTTGGTGCAATTTGATAATTTTTAACTGTCTTTACCCAATCAATTCCATTGCGTAGATGAATTCCAACAAATGGTCCTTTTGGAAGAATGCTCTGAATATACTCATCTACCTCTCTGTTAATCTTGTCAGACCACTTTAGGAATGCATGCACCTGACGATTCTGCTCTTCAACTGGAAAACTAGCTGGTGCTCCCCTGAATGCAAGTACTGGGTGACTTGATGGAGGAAATCTGTTTTTAAATAATGATAGATTTGCTGAAATTCCTATCTGCAAGGGTTATTAAACTGGCAGAACAGCAGGTTTTGCATGGTTCTTGGCTAAGATGAAACAAGTGTGAGGTTTAAGTCTTCACTCGCAACAGCTGAGCACTATATGCCTCGGCATTCTGTCCACCCATAGTTGCGGAGGCAGCGTGGCCGAGTGGTTAGGGCGCCGGACTTGAAATCTGGAGGTCACGGGTTCAAGTCCCGCTCTGACCACTTAGCTGGAGTTGTTTCTTGGTGGACCCTAGTTCAACTCCTCGGTCTTGCTTGTATATAGCCAACTGGTCCGCCTCCCGCCAGTTGGGATTTTCAAGCTTGTTATGTTTATTTGAAATATTGTTTCCCTCTGTTTGAGTGGCATGTCTGAGAATTAGCTTGATGGAGCTAAGTGCATGACCACTATAATCATTCATTTGACATTTTTTTTTTTTGACATTTGACATTTTGATTTCATTGGACAAATGAAAAATTTGGTCGGCCATTGAATGTCCGATATTCAATTGTTATTTACAATGTATAGCCTTGCATTCCACTCATGTTTTATTGAGATGTACAGAGTTCTGTATTTCCACATTACGATCACTGATTGACTCGTTGATCTGAGCCCCTGAGACTTCGGTGATTGTGAGACATTTTGGTTACAGTGTACGTGTCAAGCAGGAAGTAATATGCCTTTTAATATGAGCATATCAGTGCTGCTTCTGCATCAGGCTCTTGGCAGCATTCAACTTACTCACAATAATTTGTAGTTTTAATGCTGTGTGATTAGGTACAAACTTTACACTGTTATCAATTTAACTTATATAAAATTTTAAACCAGAAGGTATATATTTGGTATGTTCAAGACAGCTTTTTTAAAAATCCCTAACAGAACTTACTCTGTTTTCCATTGGTCCCTATCATAAGAGTCCCACACTCGAATTCCAATATGGTAGGCAATTTTCTCATCAAAATCCACTTCTAGTTCATCCCAAAAAGGTTTAAATGGATTTCCTTCCTACATTAGAAAAAATGAACTTGTCGTTTGCATTCACCTTGGTACTAATTTTAAACTAAAAATAATTCTCAAAAAGACATAACAGTTACACAGCATGACACGCCTTAGTGTGGCCACTTAACAAACTTTTCTGACAAGTTAAAATAAGCCAATCACAGAGTGCGAATTTGTTTGAGCTGTCCCGCCTCCTTGCAATGTTCAAAGCTGTTGTCATGAAACCTGTTGTGCTTTTAACAAGGAGGCGGGACAAATCTAACAAATTCACGCTCTCTGATTGGCTAACTTGTCAAAAAAGTTTGTTGGGTGCCCACACTAAAGCCCGTCGCGCTGTAAGTTAAACTTTACAAAACATGTTTTGACATGTTTCTCATGTCATCTTAAGTTGCAAATGCCTTTTACAGTAACAGTTTGAATTTCTCTAACAATAAAAATACATGAACTTTTAAACTGGACCATCTGGTCACAGCTGTTCACAGCAGGGTTAAAACACTTACTTTACGATTATGTTTTCTAAGCTTTAAATCATGATCTCTTCTAGTGATTCTGGGAGTTTCTGTTTTAGCTCTATTTTCAATTGGCCAAACTCAACTTGGACCATACAAATTGTTCCTGATCAGTTCTTACCTTCATAACACACTTTCCTTTAGAGCCAGGGGGTAGCCAACAGTAGCCACACCTTTTTCCTCTGGGCCAGTAAGTGGGTGCTAAGTGCTTCATAAAGTCGTCTGCTAAAATAACTCTGTGGTAGGATTCAAGGGGCTCCACTTGGAAGAAGTCTGAGAAAGGGACATTCTTCTAATATAAAGAGGAAACAAGTACAGTTTGGATGTTGGAAACAGTGAAATTTATTTAATATTATTTGAATATCATGACTAAATGAGCCTTTTTATCATAAGTCAAGAAATAGTGAATGGCATGACATACATATGTTCTCCAAGGTGGAAGAATTAGTGTTCTGTCAAGAGCCTTAGCAAATGCTATAGCCCCTAAAAAATGCTCAGCTTGGTTTCCAAATCTTCCTGTTAAAAAATAAATTACAAAAACCTATTATTAGCCTTATGGGAGTTTATGTCCATCAAATGCTTTTCTTTTCAAATTATCCCTCCTTCCTTTGGTATGTTTACTAATTTATATTATTTTGATGACAGTCTTAATTTCAGTAATAAATAAGTTTTCCTTACAATCATTTATTGTAACATATGACCATAATGAAAAAAATATTGGCTGCTACTGACAGTGTTTATTTATTTGTTGTTTTATTTTTTAGCCGAAATGTGATTTTTTTAATCGTGTATAGAGAGTTGTAAGATTGTTGGGAAACTATAGGAAGTCCATGAATCATGGACGTTCAAATCAAACTCGGGTAGAGTCGGCATTCTTGATGCTAACCAAAAGAAAAGTGGGCTCTCATTCTCAAAGGTGTAACTTTTGATACTTTGCTAGGCCTCTGAAGTCTAGATGACCCTTGATGTAAGGTGCACCACAATCCCCTCATTGTATGCAATGGCTAAAGTGCAACCTTCAAACTATGAGAAGTATAATCTTGTGCAATGTCTGCATCATGATTTGCAGGTGGCAATGGAAGACCTAACTCTGCAGACTGGCTGATCGTTATCTTTGTCTTCTAACACAATTTATAGTTAGTTATAAACATCTGCATTTGAGCCTGGTAGCCCACCAGGTTTGAGCTTATCCCTGTTCACATAGCATGAAGCGACTAGGAGTATTTCTAATCTCCCACAATGGGATTCTAGTCCATCAAAGGGTTACCCGCAGCCGGAGATTAAATTTGCTGGTACCCATGAAATTTAAACACACATGGTTGGAGAGAGGCACTGTAGGAATAAAGTGTCTTGAACAAGAACAAGATCAGTGCAGTGACTCTGGCCAGGACTTGAACTGATTGATCAAAAGTCCTACGCCTGCCATTGCACTACATATGTACAAGAACTTTTTACACATCAAGACATTTTCTCTTAGAGATTTCAACTCTCCTGCTTTCTTCGTGAAAACTGTATAATAAACAATAAATTATAAGCAAAAGATTTCCATCATGTGATAGTTGATAAAGGCAAAGCCTCGATCAAAGACACTAGACTTCGCTCGCTTAGGTCTTTTCTTCTTCTGAGGTCGACTTGACTGGCAAGTCTACAAAGATGCCAGCTAAAAGAGTTGAACAATCCAATGAGAGAAATGTAGTCTCACTAAGAAAGCCACAAATTAAGATTTTCATTTTTCATATAAGAGCCACCGTTCACATTTGTATGAAAATCTAAAAGTACAGGTATGATTACTCGCTTCTCAGCGAGCCCGTATCATACAAATGTGATTGGCAACATATTTAATTTGTATTTGACAGAAGGTGAAGAATGGAAGCATGGTGGCCAAATGGTTAGCTGGACTCCGGATTGGACAGTTCGGAATCAAGCCCTGGGGCCAGTTTCTTGAAAGCCCTGGAAACTTTTCGGGCCCGTAAAGCCATTTTTAGTTATCTGTATCTAAAAAACAGCAACGTGTATAGGCCTGAAACTTTGTATGAAGGGAACCACTGTTCATATCAAAAACATGTGAATAAAACAGCTCTGTATAATCATAAGTTTTCAGATTTTGCTATGGCTTTCTGGGTGCGAAAACTTTATGGGACCTTCAAGACACTGGTCCCTGGCCAGGGCAGTGCAATTGTGTTCTTAGACAAGACACATACCTCCCACAGTGCCTCTCTCCACACAACTGTATAAATGGGTACTGGCAAAATGATGCTGGAGGGTAACCCTGTGATGGATTAGCATCCCATCCAGGGGGAGTAGAAATATCCCCTGCTGCTTGATGCTGCAGAAACCGGGATAATGGGCCAGTTGGCACAAGGCTTTACCTTTCAACATTCCTCAACTTTCCCCATAAATTCACTATAAATTGTGCTGTGTTTGCCCCCAACAGAACACCATGAAAAGATATATCACTAGTAATACAATCTAATATGTGTAATGTAATCAGTTGATAAAACATTTCAACTTATCATGATTCTTTGATTGGGGCAAGATTCTACGGAACACAAGATGATCAAGATGGTATACCACCACACTATTACCTTGTGCTCTGGATTGAATGTAAATGGGGGTCTTGGTCTCACATCACACAAGTATGTGACATGTCTCTCAGAAGCAATCAAAATGTCACACATTGCAAAAAAAATCTGAAAATTATTCAAACTGCTCTTTTTTAAAAAACAAAGCTGGCTACCAAGCTGAAAACAGGCAAGCAGATATAGCTTTAAAATGTCTTTTCCTGAATATGAAAAAAATGCCATAACATGAAAAAAAAATTGGGGGGCTTTCTTTTCAAGTTTTGGGGTCTTAGCGGGTGGGTGGGGGCTTTGTTTGTTTACAAGACACCCCCACCCCTCCCCACCCGTCCCCACAAGTCACAATTTCTTGAACAAGAAGAACTTTTGTGGCAGGAGTGAAATTAATACTTATTAAAACATTTAGGGAGGAACGGTTATGTTTCATACTTGAAGAAAAGTCATTAATTATGTCCACACTAATTTACTCACCCATACAAGGACAATAAAACACGTAACCACGCGAGTCCCACGTAAAACTCGATTTACTGCCTTCCACTTGTGAAGAAAACGCTTGGTTAAGTAAAGAAATAAAATATGAAAGATATAGAAATACGCTTACATAATCGATACGCATTTTAGATGGGCAGAAATGGAGCTATTCAGTAACAAAAACTATAAACAAAATAAATATAAATCATGTCGGAGCAGCAGGTGTTCTTACAAAGATGACCGCTGAAGGATTGCGGTCAGTTGTTTCCCACGTATCTGTTCGCGACTAGTTACATCAACATGGCGGTTCTTTCAAACTGCAGAATCGAAACGAAGAGATTTTTCCAATCCAGTTTTCAGGTAAGGACTTCTTCAGTTTCATTTTATGCCGTTAAAATTCACATGGCTAGGTATTTAGCTGTTCGAAAGACCAGTGATAGGGAAAGAAATGAGATCAGGCAGTCCAGAGTTAGATGAGGGTCCGGGCTGGGACGATAAAACTAAAATGATAAACCTAAAGCGATAAACCTAAAGCGATAAAACTAAAAACTGCTAAAAAGCGACATGCTTCCTCTCTCTGACATCTCATGCACAAGGTCTCGGCACTCGTTTCCGAGAGAAACGATGATTTGTCTCTCTCGCGAGCCAAGCTGTATAGACTTGCGGCTAAATACAGGAATCGATCCGACCTCCGAATGCACCGGGAACTAGTATGGTTAGCTCCCAGCTCTTTCCCAGCTCTATTGTTTTAGGGCTAGGGTCCATTGTTGCTGTTGTTTATTTATATATTTCAGCCAATATTGTACACCCCTCCTCCGGTTAGCCTAGTATAGCACTATAAATTTTTAAAATTTTAGGGTTTGGTTGGCTGGGCCTCGGTGGTGTAGCGGTACTGCGAAGCGCTTATAATCTGAACGACTCGGGTTCGAATCCACACCTCGATGCTTTTAAAATTCACCTGGTCTTTTTCTCTTTGTTAGACCAAAATATCAAAGTTTAAAAATTTCTAAGTCTCCGGATCGATTCCTGTATTTAGCCGCACGTGCTGTATAGAAAAGCCGCCATGTTGTTTATGTGCGCTTATGTGTAAAACTCTGCCCAGTGAGGATGCGCAATGCAATTCTGAGGAATAATTGAAGTGATCCCCATGTCTTCGCACCAAACTCACATTCCAAGTCATTGAAGTTTAGTAAAAGTACTGGCCAACAGATTTACGAGCCTGCGTCACTGTGCCCAGACACCCTGGATCTCATGGTTTGGAACCTTCGGGCTCCTTGTAATTTTTCTTAGAGCACAGCCTTGTAATGTGCAGAACACCGAACGCACACGTCGAACACACTGTTTTCTTGCCAGTATTACACTGTATTTGGCCCTTTCCAACAATTAAAAGCTAACCGCAAGCAAACATGAGTGAAACAAACCGCAAGCAAACAATTAGATTTGCTCCAAGTCGCTCGTTTTTTCTTTGTATCGATAGACATGGCAGGGTTATTTGAAAAACATCGTTTTAAAATCGCGCGCGAGTAAACAAAGTCGCTTGGAAATCCAGCGCGAGAAACATCGCGGAACGCGCGAATGGCTCGGCGCCGCCATTTTGATTTTCAAGCCGGCGCGCGCCCTCCATATCTAGCGGTCTGCCAGGTCATTTTGATTCGGACTCCCGCGCGCCCTCCCTCCGCGTAGCGAATCGAACGAGCGACTTGTAGGAAGTCTAGCAAACAATGTATTCGGCGTTCGGTATTTTGGTAATTATCCCGGATGCGCGCAACGGGCGCTAAATAATAAGATATTTCCAAATTGGACAGCATGTAGTCCTATTACATATACTAATATACAGATTTAGCCAAGGATAAAAGCGGAACTCCATACTTTGTCGTTGGTTCTTAATAATTTGTGATAATGCTCTCATTAAAAATGCTAGCGCAAGCGTGCGCAACTACTCAAATAAACATTCCATAGCCGAACTAAATAGTTAACTCCGATCTCGACATATGATCTCTCAGGAGTTGCTATCATGTTGTGCGACGTCGTCGTCGTATGTACGTAGGGCGCACGCGCCCGGGAACCATGCTGCTAGCCATTTTGACAATGATCAATGATCTTCATGGTTCACTTTTTACTTTCTGTGGTTATGGGGCTCTGCTCTGCGACCCTTTGGACTTCTTTCACTTTGAATTCAGTTTGGATCCATAACAGCCTGCTATTCTCATGATCACATATGTACTGGCTAAAAGAATTCTATGTCTTCTCGTCGAACCAAGACAGAAATACGCATGTCCATGACCGTTACCGCTGCCTTTCTACCGCGGGAAAACTACAGGCTTATTGGAACACTTCGATGTGCCATACAAATATTGAATTTAATGACGTTGGATGGAAATTAGGGCTATCTTAGCTTTTTTTAACGTCGACGCAATGAGAAAAATAAGCAGAAAAGACCGACAATCGTTTTGCAGGTAAGCATATCAACATCTTATGATTAGATCAAAAGATTTCAATTTGGGGTAACATAGGATCAAACTGACTCGCTCAAACACTTGGTAAAAATTAAGTTTTATATCAACACCTTGCTGGGCTCGAAATTTAATGAAGAGGTGTCTTGTGGCAGCTATTTTGAAATCTTATCCTGGACGGTCTAGTTGCTGGCTTAAAAATCTACTTCTGATCAAGAGAGAAATTTTCGTTGTATCAACAGGTGATACAGGTAAACTATCAATTTGTTTGTTTTTTGAAACAACATAATTTTAAGCTATGACGTAGAACAATTTCCCCAGATATATAACTATTTTTAGTTTAATTCCAAACCGGACAAACTGAATTATATAAGAGTTTCTCCTTTTTCAGAAACAATTCTCGAACTTATTTGACAGAAGTAAATTAGGGTGGTACAGTTAGCAAGTCCGCGAAGAGTTCCCGATTGTTACTGTCCAATCACGAATTAACACGAGCCAATAAGAACCCGACCCGAACATGTCACGTCGGTTTGCCTCCATGAAGTTTCATCATGTCAGTCGGGCAAACTTTGCAACAGGAAAAACATACAGGCTTATTCAAGTCGTTTGAGCGAACTCATTCTCGACGACCCAGGGACAGTTACTGGGGGCGAGGGAAAGTCGAAACTGCAGGGAACGAATCGATATCGGGAGAGAATTTTTCTTCGTTGTTTTTGTTTTTGTTGTTTTCGCAGCTTTGACTTTCAACCCAAATAACTGCCCCAGGGTCACTGAGGACGGAGCGAACTCCGCGAATTGGGAGTAACCGGCTGTGATAGTCTAGCATCCCTAGCCTGCCTGTGAACAGGTTACGGGGGTGGGTCGGGGTGGGTAGGGGACGGAGCCTGCTCGCAGGCAAAGCATTCCATCGTAGTCTCTTCGCGCTATGGATTTCGGGATAAGCTCCCGCCTGGTAAGTCACTAAGCTCTAATGTATACTCTACCCTAGTCCTGTCGAAACCGAACTGATTTTTAAAATTTATTTTCACAAATTTCAGATAAAATTGTTGAAAGACCAGAACAGTTATGGAAACGGATAACGACGAATTTGAACCAAAGAAGAAGAAAATAACTTTGTTAAGAAGTAAAGATCTGCGGCCTTCGTGTTATTCTTCTACAAGGAGCAAAAAAGTCTACAAAATAATACTCAAGCATAGTGTTTTCTTCATCTCGATTATTTTCGGAGCGGCTTTCGTCGGCATTCTAACGAAACATGATTTTTTACCATACTTCGCCGAGCATGCGAGAGAACTGTCAAAACATCGCACCAGAGGGGAGGAGCTGGAGTTTCATTCTGTTCATAACATTGAGAAGTTCCCTCACAAAGATCAACGCCTTCCGGAAGACTTAAAACCGCTCAGTTACCAGCTGGATTTGCGAGTGAATTTGACAACGCTAAAATACAGTGGTGCTGTAAAGATACGAATTCTTTGTGAGAAAACAACCCGTTATGTTATTCTTCATTGTGGAGATTTGGATGTCATGAACGTTTCTGTGGCAAAAACAGAGAACGGTCAAAAGAAAGGAATGATGATCGAGAGAATCCTTGCTTTCAAGGCACACCAACAGCTCTGTATAGAGCTCAGGGAGGCTCTCCGCTCAGGAGAAGTTTATTACGCAGCTTTGCAGTTCAAATCCAAGATTTCCGATAGACTAGAAGGATTTTACAAGAGTTCGTACACCACTGAGGAAGGGGAGAAAAGGTGCGTCGCTATTTGATCACTGCTTCATACCCAGCTGTCGCCCCTTTGTCGTGCGCGATGCGCTTTGTGTTTGCATCCTAACCATTCTCCCTTACAGTCCTGTGTTCTTGTGCTAACCGACCGGGGCTGACTTGATCATATAAATGTCACGATTAACGATTTTGTAAACCCCATAATGGAATTTGCTTTATAAATGCGCACAAACAGCCAACTAACAGAGCATAGTAACCGTCTGTTGGAATAATCGCAATTTGATTCGCTACCCAGGCACCGACTTTTACCAGGCCCTCGGAGCGCGGGAAGCTGTGAGAGCAGTTTTTATGCTGTTACAGTGAAACTTTGTCAACCCCGGGGGACTCGCTTGCTACGGAAGGTCGGGATCTGCTGCAGATATAATTATCTTCGTAGAAAACCTGAACAGCAAAAGGTGGTCCAACAGTAGACTTTTATTTGAAGAACAAAATCAAAAATAATTTTACAATGCATTCTATTTTAGCACTAGTCAGTGACACGATACAAATGAAAATAACACAGAAGAAAACGCTATTTTTGAAAACATAAACCAACATTCAAAAGCGCTTTTGGCTAACGTTAATTCTTCCTTTGGATCTTTAATTATTTCCAAAACCTCGCAGGTGGATTACAGCTTTCTGCAGGTTACATTTACAGTTTGCTGTTATGATCTTACTGCTTGTAAACAAAACAAGAGGTCGAAGTTAGCGGTCAAAAGTCTGCATACAAGCCTAGTGGCCCATCAGGCCGGAGCTTATCCCGGTTTCTGTAGCATGAAGCGACAGAGAGTATTTCTACTCCCTCCTGGATGGGATGCTAGTCAATCGCACGGTTACCCCCCAGCAGTAAATTCGCCGGTACCCATTTATACACCTGGGTGAAGAGAGGCACTGTGAGAGTAAAGTGTCTTGCCCAAGAACACAACGCAGTGTCATGTTGGAATAAATATAATAAAATCAAACTCAATCAACGTATTTTCTCCCCTGGCACAGCTTATGGCTTATGGCTGGAATTGAGACCAAAAGGTAGAAAAAATCGCTTCATAAGCAGTTTAAACCAAACCGTCAATGAATGATTTTTCACGATATCCAGTTTTTCGTCGAAGAGACTCTGGGTTATTCTCAAACAACTGAACTGCTCAGCTAGCACTCGTTCTTTATCGACTCAGATAGTACTCTACCTAGGCTCGCCTCTTCTCCCCTAGCCAGCTGTCATAGAATAATCAAGCGCGCATGAAATCTGGTTTCGTTCGTTCCTTATTTTTCTTGTCTTTCTTCCAACAGGACAATTGCCGTGTCTCATTTTGAGCCCGCTCATGCCAGAAAAGTATTTCCCTGTTTCGACGAGCCCTCTTTTAAAGCGTCCTTTACCATATCTATCACTCATGGCCCTGGATATTACGCTCTCTCAAACATGCCCCGGGCCCGGCTCGTGACCAGAAATGATGGACTTGTAGAGGAACAGTTTGCGCCTGGTGTCAACATGAGCTCGTACCTCGTGGCGTTTGCTGTTCTGGACTTCAAATATAAAGAGAAGAAGACCGATTTGGGAAGACTGGTAAGATTGTAATGTTAGTGCTGTTGCAGGATAAAGATGATTAGGGAGGGTCTTACATTTGTGGGATGGTTTGTGGGGCAGCCAGAGAAAGATCAAAGTTTCAGCTGAAGTTAATTTTATTTTGATCGGAGTTACCATAGCAACGTAGTGACGTCATGCCCCACTTTACTCGAGACTTAATAACCTGTCATCAAGGGATAATTTTGGAAAACCCTTCCTGGATCTTTAACCTGACATACTTTTCTTGAGGTCTGCCAAATTTGACAAAAATTTATAAGAGTGATTTCGAGAAAATTTACGGTGAAGTTTTAAGGTGTTAAAATACAACAAAATCGTATTATTTCCTGAATGTTATTAAAAAGTTTGTTCACTAGGCCTAAGTAAGATGCCTTTGGTCTGAAATAAATTGAATAGCATCCAATTACATTAGGTGAAAATCTTAGAAAAATCGTTCTATTCGATTTTCACCTTGAAATAGTAGAGGGGGTAAATTTTTGTTCTAGAGTTTTGTGGCTTTCCGTGCTTCCTTGGTGAATGGAAATGCCGCAGACTGCCACATGTTGCTTAGAATGATTTTTGCCATCATCTATGACTCCGAGGCTAGGAAAAAACGGCACCATGTGCTCCAGCCTTCATTGTGATATAAAAATCCAACGAAGCTATTTCTCGATATTTCCTGACAGAAGTCTTGTACGTCTTGTCAAGAAAATGTTTCCCTGGGCATTCTATAATGTCTTTCAAACAATAGAAATAGAAAAGGCCGCCATATCGGTAAAAAGGTCTATTAGGCTCGACAAACAAACACCCCCCCAACAGGATCAAGTCGATTTTGATCACAGGTAACCCAAGCTCCTAAAGGAGCTGTCAACATAACCATGCGCAGTCGTACGGGCTCTTACTCCGTGTACCGTATGCAAATGTATCACATTGTTTTACCTTTGTTCGTGATTCTTTGTAGTTTGGGTCAGCATTGTTTCTCATCATTTGTTTCTTTTGTTTTACGTCATCTGTGTCCGGTACACGAAGAAGGAGCCGACGTGCGTGTTACATTGTGCTTCCCTTGTTTTTTCGTGGCGGTTTGGGACCGTTTCAGGGCGATTCAGTGAGTTTGAAGATATGAAGAACACAAAATGGAACAAATGTATGTCGTTTTCATTGAACTTCAATCCCCTATTTTGAGCTGTTGTGTACCATCGTTACATTCCTATTCAAACTCTTATATTTTACACTGTTACGCAAGGTCATGTTGACAGCTCCTATAGGGAGCTTCACAAAGCTACAATTTTAGTAACCTCTTGATTTTATGTTTTGGATAAAGGTTAGGGTCCATGCTCCACCCGGTGATTATGACCGTTTGGATTATGCACTAAAGACTGGTGTCAAGGTGTTATCTTATTACGAGAAGCTTTTTGGGGAGCCATTTCCTCTGCCGAAACTTGGTGAGTCAAATATTTTTTCAAACCTAACTTTGCCTTTGTCATATATAAGTCTATCGAGGCAGTCAAGTGGCTGTTCAATCAAAATGTTACATTTGAACCACTGTAAGGCCTTGTTTATTCGTCGCACAATCGCCGAATTTAATTCGGACGAATTTAATTCTAGGACCTGCTGGTAATTAAATTCGACGATTGTGCGACGTATAAATCGAATTAAATTCGTCCGATGAATTAAATTCGTCCAAGACGTTCTATCCGTCTGGCTAGGACGGATACAATTGCGATAACGCGTCTTCAATTTAGACGTGGCACAACTGACGCATCGAATTAAATGCATACATTAATGTGTATCCTTTGAGCCCGTGGTAAGTTTCGTTCATGTCGCATGCGCAAACAGTTTCTTCGATCTCGCTTTTCCCGCGCCTTTCCCGCTTCGTATGTTTTCTTCGCTCGAAATGTCTTTGTGGGGAAAAGTTGCCGTACGCGTGCACAATTTTCCAGAGGAATACAAAGTATTGATGCATAATTTGTGGAAAAAGTGTATGTGTTCGATTGGAAGGGATTGGGATGTTCGATTGCCGAAGAAAACGATTGCAACAACAGACAAATCAATAAACACACACGGGCAAGAAACTTCTTCTTCAGTGGCCATTTCGGAATAAGGTGTATAAAATCAGATTAAAACAAGTACAATGTATTTGCCCTATATTTCGGTTTGAAAAACAAACTTTCTACGGGGGCTTAAAGAAAATGAATGCAAAAAAATACAATATGACCCTTACATATAGGAGCTTTGAAATATAAAATAAGAAGCTATGATTGGCTAAAAAGTGGCTAATTTAATTTTGGTTCATTGCGTCTATTAATACCAAGCGGCTCAAATGCTGAAAGCTCGGGTACGAAGGCGCGAGTAAAAAATTAAATTCGTGTCATCAATTCGACGTCTAAATCAACCGTCAACTAATCGTCGACTGAGCGACGAATTTGAATTTAATTTGAATTGAATTTCGTCTGAATTAAATTCGACGTATAAACTAGGCCTAAGAAAGGACTTTTTTCCTTTGGGTTTTAACCAATAAAAAAAATTGGACTTTGCTACGCCTTTATTTTTTGTCAGCTGTGTTTTGCGTTATCACATTTTTACCTTGTTTCCAGACCTTCTGGCCGTACCCGACTTCCTAAACGGCGCGATGGAGGAATGGGGACTGGTGATGTTCCGGCGAGTATATCTTGTGTATGATGAACAATTTTCGTCTTCTGACGTCAAACTTAAAATGACGAAGGTCATAGCACATGAGCTGGCTCATCAGGTGATTTGTTCTAACTCAAAAATGCCTTTTTATTAAATTTTTGCAAACTACAGTGAAACCCCACCTTTAATACGGCCACCTCGTTATTACGACCCCTGGGGGGACTCACATATGAAGGGGCTGGGATGCTGGTCGGAAATTTTGAATTAAAGCCCCCAAAGGCGACCGATCTGGACGTGGCCCAAGCTTTTTTGACCCCTAAAAGAGACCATGAAAACTTTAAAACGAATTAGAAATATACATATTAAATATATATTTTTATATTTCTTCGCGTGCAACCCTAAACGAGACCTTCACGGCTAAATATAATGGCGTTTTGCCCAGAACACCCTAAGTGAGACCAAATTCCAAAATTTACACCCCTAAGCGAGACGACAAGCATCCCCGACTCTTTAATATGCGAGTCCCCCGAGATTACGACCATTTTATTTTGGACAAAACAAAAGCTTGGTCAGTCATTTTCTCTTTAAGAGAGCCTCTTTAATTCGGCTACCTCGTTAATGCGGCCAGATTTTTACGGCCCATTGCTGACCGGATTAACGGGGCTCCGCTGTATTTAAAAACAAGTAGCGCTCAATAGCTTTATTTGAATGTTGCGTTGCTAAGGTTTTATCCCAGACTTGATAGTTCAGTTGAACCAATAAACAGTTCTACATGGATGTGCTACTCAAGTCACTTCGTTGTAACTAACAGGTACTTTATTTTGTCCCGGTGAAAGTCAAACGCTCATACATTTTGTTATAAAACAACCCCGTTAATGTGATTACCCCGTTGATACGGCCAACGGCCACATTGTGAAATCTCAACCTTGTAAATCCTTTATAATTTTGCCCCGTTAATACGGCCTGACTCAAACAACATGCACATTCGTAGTAGTCCAAACAAAACAAATAAATTACTTGAAAACAATATTGAATGTGAAGTAACATGATGTTAAAGTGCATCTAACCCCAAAATATTTTTTAATAATAATAATAATAATAATTTGCTAATTGTATAGCGCATATTTACATATTCTGATCAATAGCGCTTTACACTACCATGAAAATAAAATAAAGTTATAAATTATAAAAAATACTTCTTAAAAAGATAAGTTTTAAGTTTAAATTTAAAACTGTTAAGTGATGTTGCTTGTCGAAGCTCCTCGGGTAGGCCATTCCAGAGTTTCGGAGCTGCTGCTGAAAATGATCTAGCTCCCAGTGTTGAAAGCATCTTTGCCTTGGGATAGTCCAGTAAGCGATTGCCAGTAGACTTAAGATCATATAATGAATGCGATTTTATACTAATAAGATCGCTAAGATAAGTTGGTGCTAGGCCATAAATACATTTAAAAGTCAAAAGTAAAATCTTATAATCAATACGCCAGTGCAGCTCGTAAAGCGCCGGTGTAATGTGAAGTCGAGCTGCTGCATTTTGTACACGCTGTAATTTAGCGATCTGCGCCTTTGGTAAGCCAAACAATAAACCATTACAATAGTCAAGACGGCTAGTTATAAAAGCGTGAACCAAAGTAAGGGACTGTGCAATAATTATCTGGAGGGGGGGTTCTAAGATTAATAGGGGGGGGGGGGGGGCCTGAACTTAAACAAAAGCGCAGGGTAGGGGGGTAAGATGTAATTTCTTAAACATTTGTAGAGGGGTTAGAAGTTAAACTGAGAGGTCTGATCTCAATCCATGGACTCAAGATAATGTATATTACATGTAAGCTAATCAAAATCAATTTTTGGAATCTTTTAAGAAGTATTAATATTAACAAGAGAATCCAGTAACACCCAGTGCATTTAGAGCATTGAAATGGACTGTAAGTGATGTTGATGAGAAACCAACCTTGGTTCGTACCTTTGACCAGTCCTTTGTAACAGTGCGACCGAAAGATAAGAAGCTATTGGGATCATCAGGAGCAGTGTGGGCATCCGAACAGATACGTCTGGTAGAAGAATTTCCCACTGTCTTTTGTCTTCCAACTTCGCTGCATCCGAGCTTGAGTACATTTTTACTAAGAGTCGTTTCCCAGAGCGACCTGTACCATACCCCAATGTCTTAGAATTGACAGACAAAGGTCCTGGAGCAGGTGTCCATAATATAGAAGTCCATGACTTCTTCCTTCTGGTGTGCCAGTTGCTTGAATCAGACCATCATATTCGTTTGCATAGGGCGCCGCATGACTCGGCGCAGAACGAGGCATAACGCACTAATGCTGCAATTGGAGAAGCTCTTACGACAGGAAGTCCGGTCGCCCCACCCAATGACCCTTTTCATGGGCTTCCTACTACAGAATTGGAAAGAATGTGCTTGAAAGACATAGAACAACACTGCATTGCCTGAGAGGAAGCAAATACTTGGTCAATGGCCAACCAAATTGTACAGCGCATTCATGACGAATCGGGTCCTGGAAAGAATGACTTCCTGATCTCCCTTGCCAGCTACCATCCGGAAAGTCACATCCTGCTTCATCTCTCCAAGTACCTTCTTCAATGGAGGAAGGCTTCTCCACAGCAACGACACAAAATATGCGGGAACGGAGTTTTTTCAAAGCTTCAAAAGATGAAAGATGCCCATGTGAAGCAAGGACAATACTACCTTGAGTACTTGAAGTTTTCATGTGACCCAACCTGTGATGAATGCGAGGAAGAAGGTTGGACAGGTGGCATTCCCATTACACGATCTCCATTGCCAGCCCTTGATCAGTTGATGAACCTCGTTTGGCTCCAAGCTAGGTTGACAGTATCCTTCCTAGTGTACAAGTGAAGAAGATGTTTGTTGAAAAGAAAGTGACCTCTACTGATAACCAGGCCATACGGCAAGCATGCTTAAAGCTTAACATCGACGAAAGTTCTTGCAGAAGATATCTTCAGCACCTTGAAGTCTTGGCTGTAAAAGCAGACAAAAGAAATCTGGAAAGAAACACCATTCCAGAAGATATTTGTTGGGAGAGCAGAGACGATGTTGAAAGAGTGACTAACAAGCAACTTCGGCTCTATCTAAGGCAAGAAGTTCTAATGGTATCTGGAAACAAGGCACAATTAGTTGAGCGAATACTTAAGCATGCAGATGGTTCTGTAGCAAGAACATTTGATGAAGACATCGAAGATGATGATGAAAACATGCCCTCCAGTTCTCATGATGATACCTCAATTGATTCTGGGGAGGAGTCAACCGAGTATGAAGGTGGTTCATCAGGCGACGATTATGTGGAGCGCAGCTTCCAAGTTTTATTTATTGATGATGCAGACATACCAGAACTAGTGTAAAGGTAAAGAGGGATGTAGGGAGGATCGGAGGTTGGGGAGGGGGGGGGGTTTGAAAGTAATCTCCCTTCTAGACGGGGGTGGACAAGAAGTTATTTTAACTTTAATTCATGGGGGGTGCAACTTTATTTTAAGGCCTACTTTGCTAATTTTAGAACCCCCCCCCCCCCCCTCCAGATAATTATTGCACAGTCCCTAATTAAAGAATCCGTCGATAGGTATTTCTTAATACGTCTCAAGTTATGCAAATGATAGAAGGTTCTTGACACACGGGCTTGGGCTCATACGATTATTACCCACAGTAATGGAACACGAATCTAGTTTATCAAGCTGTTGTCGTGTGCCAACCAACAAAAACTCGGTTTTGTCATCATTGATCATTGATCATTGAATCATCCATTTCCCCACCGCGTCAATGCACACTTCCATAGCTTGTATAGCATCAGCATGAGCAATGTTACCGAGTGGTTTGAAACTCAGGTACAGCTGCGTATCATCAGCGAAACAATGAACATCAGGAAGATAATGTTCCACGATCTTAAACGGCTTGGACACAGATGCCCTAAGCATGAGCCTTGAGGTACTCCGCAGGTCAAGTCGAAAGGACGACAAAGAACCCCATGCACAGAAACACGCTGACTTCTATCAGACAAATGCGATCTAAACCAATTAACTAAGAGCAGTCCCACCTATGCCAACCTCATCAGATAACGTCTCTAAAATAAACCTTTGCACTTTTTCCAAACGCATTGCACCTTTCGTTTCTCCTTTCTACCAAATTCTGACTATTTATAGCATTCAAAAATTACGAAAACTTGTGCAACATTTGTTCTATGACCGAGTTATAAGGGGCGTGGGTCTATTCCTGATACGACGTCACAAACTGATTTGCATGCAGTTTTACAAAGACTTGATGCGATGCAAATCAGTTTGTGATGTCATATCAGGAATAGACCCACGCCCCTTATGACTTGGTCGTGGAACAAATAATGCACAGTTTTTCGAAACTTTTGAATGCTATAAATAGTCAGAATTTGGTGAAAAGGGGAAACGAAAGGTGCAATACGTTTCGAACTGGTGCAAAGGTTTTTTTAGCGAAAAAAAAAATACGATTTCGGGGCATTTGTTTTGAGGGTGTGTGTGTGTGCAGGTTCATTCTTTATTGGTTAATCCTGAATGGGCTGATTGAAGTTTGTAAAAGAACCTGCCATAGATTTTCGATGAAACTTGGTACACTGTTGTAACGGAATAAAAAGTGAGGCTGACCGTGCTCGTTTCTACGTTACAGTCCTGACGAATACGGCTATTTACGTTTCTTTGGCAATAGCCGTGCACAACCCAAAACTAGACAACTAAGGTCCATGTTTTCCATAAAGATTCCAACATCACACAGCACTTGATTCTATTGTTTATTCACCTACGTAACAAAACAATGCCTTCGACTCGCTTTGTTTTTAATCAGCGCTCAAAAATTGAGTTATTTTCGATATGCGCTGTTTGCCCCTTTATAGCTCAATGTCGATTTTCAGAAACCATGACGTCATCGTTTTGTTGCTATGGTAACACCGATACCAATGAAATCTACATTTTTGGAAACATTATTCAATCTCTAGTAAATGCGCCAAAAATCTCGCCTGACCGACCCAAGACAGTGAAGTATTAGCTTTTTAAAGTTGGGTTGGTGTGGTTCTGAATAACTGAGATGAGCCACCTTGACTAAATACATTATTTGTTTCACGTTGCAGTGGTTTGGCAACCTGATAACAATGAGATGGTGGAATGATTTGTGGCTGAACGAGGGCTTCGCCATCTTTGTTGAGGATGAATTTGGAGCTGATCACGTATTCGATGACTGGAACATTGTAAGCATACCACAGATTTGTGTCTTGATTGAATGAGCCTAGCTTTTCAGGGCTGGCGTCTCATGCAACGTCTAAACAAAGCTCGATAAATTTGAAAACTCAATTTTCTTCTTTCCCGATTGGCCTTCCGTTCACAGCATAAGTGTACGAGCGGGAACTCCCAGACCCCCAGTTTCGAAAATTGTCGACACTTTTCGGGCAAAATGCTCAGGATTCGGGCAACAGCAGTTGCAATTTTTGGTCGGTTGTTTACCGGTTGTATTCGGAAATCGTGTTATTTTTTCGGGCAGGGAGGTTACAGATCCCCCCCCCTCCCCGAGTCCGAAGGAGCCCGTACGCCCGTGGTTCACGCTAAAATTGCGTCTTTGGGAAACAAAACGGAACTCTTTGAAAACGCTTTCCAGAGTGGATAATTTGCAAACGCTGGTAAGCCGTTGTCTTAACGTGAACTGTGGGAAGGGAAAGTTGACATCAAAACAATCCTGTTGGCTCAGGTAATGTGTGCACGCTCTCGTCTGCATTTAAGTGTTTCTGGCGAGGGAGTGTTTCATGGATGGTGAAACGATTTGAAAACGATATAATGTGGACAGAAAACATGTTATCCGTTTTCGGTGCGCAAATGCTGTTTTCAAATTTATCCGGCTTAGTGCGGACGTATAGCCTAATCTTTCCCAATCAAACGAGCTTTGTCGTGACAAAGCTTCTTTAAGAAATGATATGACTTAAAATTATCTTATTGAATTACTTTCAAACTGAAGTAAACTTCAAACTATTCGTTTTATAACATAGAAAAACAATAACGGGGTTACAAAACCTCAAAACTAAGCAAGGATGGTTTCTGCTGATGAAGACGAACTACAAACGACCAACATAAAAATGCCTTTTTTCAAGATCCTTTCTCGCTCATCGTTACCTTTGTTTGTTTTCTCCCTCTACCTTAAATGCAACCAGAATAAGCCAGATAGTCAAAAATGAACCAGTCATAACATTGTTGTGAATTGCTTTAATGCTCTTATTACGTCTCTCGGTACAACCTCACTTCAAGCTCAATGCTAATTACTCTCGATATAAATTTTCCATTACTCGCTCGCTCGACTCGAAGACACGTGTACAAAAAATCTATTTACGGACTATAATCAGTTCTAAGTAAATATTAACGGCGTCACACCCTTATTACGTAATCATGTTCTCGACAACATATATCGGTATTCATTTCACATAACGGCTGTTGATTCGCAATTATATTTGTTTTATTCTCAATAACAGTACTAGTATTCCTCTTCGATAATCGTTTCATTAACCAATCAGTATAAAGGACGGAAATAACCCAGGAACCTGGACAGGATTTGTTTAACAGTCATACAAATTTTATTCATGTTGTTACTTACTTACTTAGTCCTCTTCGTGCTCGGTAGCACATAAGGCCGTTATTCATGTTGTACCTGGTCTATAAAGGTTATTGAAATCAAATAACTGTTATGCTAGGCTAATCAAATTCCAGTGTTAACTGATAACTCTGCTCTTGTTTCAGAACAAAGTTTCTTAAAAGTACATTTATAGTATCTAAAATAAGATATTTGCGTAATGTTTCTTTTTGAATAATTTTTTTTATAAAAACATTGACTACCAACCGTTTTATTAACCAATCAGTATAAAGGACGGAAATAACCTGGACAGGCTTATTACTTTCGTGGTTTACTCTATTTGAGCTGTGCCTTCTCACAACAACATAGCTGGAACTTAATACGTATACCATAATTTGAAACACAAACTATTTAGCGTAAAAGAGGAAGCTTTAATCTATTGCAACCCGTCTTCAAAGCTTTTCAGCACTCTTGGCTGTGCGACATATGATTTAGCGACCCTCGCTAACGTAAAAAGGAGGCTTAAATCTAGTTCTGAAATAAAAAGCTAACAACAAAAAACAAGTTTTACTCGTGAGCCGCACATGAACGCTATACGGACCTATTTTGATAAATACCGGAAAAACACGTACCGAGTGAGTGACACATGATCACACGTCTTTTCACCTTAGCCCCCATTTCCCCCTTGTTTTTTTCCCCTGGTTTATATAATTTTCACTGTTCCCAAAAATATTGTACTCGCGGACTAAATCAAGTCTGCAGGTCTTCAGAGGAGCTTGTTCAGCTGGAATATCTTTTGTTTTGATGAATTTCTAGAAATTGGCAATGTTTGCTGTAATGAAAATTTCCGCAATGTATTATTATTCCCTTTCCAAAATAGTTGATGCTATTTTAGCGAGACTTAGCTAGGACGTGTTTCTCCTAATGATCAGAGCACAGTTTCGACCCGGTCAAGTTTTAAACTAGAGTAGTTATGGCATCGTTTATCCAGAAAAGCTTGGTTCGGAATCGTGGCACCGATTGTTGAAAATGACATCGACCAGTGTTTCCGAATTTGATAAGAAGCCAAACACAATACCAATTTACTAATAGCACACAATAAAAGAAAAGAAAACAGCAAATGTCCCCAAAATTGCCCTTCACCAACGCCCATTAGTTGTGTTTTTGTATGCCTTATTGAAATTTAGTACGATGATTAGCTCAAAACAGAAAACAGTATTTTTGGAAATTGTCCAATTGAAGTGCTAGTTCCATTACCCTCTGGCCTAGAATAATGCATGTGATTTGATAGAGTAAAGGTCACGCCGGAACAAATGACAGTGCTGTTGCCCCTCTGTCCAGACCAAGATGCCGGACCAGATATTAAAGCTTCAATTTGATAACAATTGTTTTTATTCAGTTTAACTGCAGAATCGAACAAAACTTCAAATCCGTAATAATCTCCATTTGCATATTGCAGCAGCTTGGAAGGAAATGTTCCTGTCTTGGACACTAGAGCTGAATTATTCCTTTCTTTAATCTCCAATCTCACTGAATAGTCGTTGTTCTTACTTCCGCACAGACACAGGCCATGTAACATGATGTCTTTGTCCACTGTAAAGTTAATATAATCAGTTTTCCCTCCATAGCGCCATCCTGTTCCTATCTTTTCCACAGATTGAAATCTGTTGCAGTGGTTAGCGTTATCATCACAGAAACCAGATCGTTCCGTGTCTAAAAATTCCAACGGGGTTCTCAGCGCTGAATTGTAGAATTTGAAGAAGGCGATGACTTCTTCTGGTGTCAAAATCCTACTGTCAAGGACGACATTGGCGAATTCCGCTTCTTTCATTACTGGAAAACGTATCTGTTTTACGATGGATTCTCCAAGAATTCTTCTTTTGACTTCACCATCTGCTATTAAACCTTTTCTTTCACATTCCTTTGTTGCCCACTGATTGACCGCTTTGAACAAATCTACCTCTTTTACGCTCAGGGTGTCCCTTTTGACAACTGCTTCAAGTAAGGACCCCTCGATTGTCGCAAACCCATCAGATTTTACAGCCTCTTCCGTCTGTTTATCGATGACTTTCCAGCATCGATACACCAGACTTTTCTCTTCGTATTTCTGAGCAAAGGGCAAGATGCTGAAAACGCTTGATGGATCCAAGTGATCTTGTAGATATTCCGTGCATTCATGAGCCAGTGAAGGCACCATGTATTTCTTTGCCAAATACAACACTCCCATCACATTACTTCCGCTCAAGTTCACTTCATCGCTGTACATGTAACGAAATAACTCCGACAGACTCTCGTACTCACAGTCAGGCAGTTCAATAGAGTCTCCAGTCTCCGCCAGCTCACCGTAAAACATGGCTTCAAACACAGGACTGCTAATCGACAGCACGAACTTGTGAGCAGGAATCACTTCTTTACTTTCACTTTCACTCATAGCCTTTGGCACAACAAACTTCACATCGCTGAAGAGATCGTTGTTGAACATGAACTTACTTCTTTCCTTGATAGTCGGTCTTGCTGTTTGCCAGTTTTTCTCGATAATAGCCATGGCTCTTTGGACAAGGATGGCGAAATTTTCAGTTCTCTGAACAAGAATCTCTGAAAACGGAAGAAGTAGGATTGATTTGTACAATTGCAGCGGTAGTTGAACAAATTTGCATCTCATCTTACCGACCCGTCACACTTCGCCGAGTCCGTCGGACTCTCAGAATTTCGGGAAGCTGACAAACTCGGCCCTTCTGAGAATCAGGTGCGCTATCAAACCCAACCTCGTTCCCATGATGATACATATTTCTGATTACGAGCTTACAAAACTATGGCTAAACTTCCAAAACCAAGAGAAGAACTCTAAGACGTTATGAAAAATATTTGTCATAAAGAAAGGAAGTTGATAGGCCATTTCCAAAATGCCTTTTCGAATTCATGTGTCTGGAGCAGAACATAAACGTGAAAAAAAAAGAAGGGTAACGATGCTTATTGGAAACAAAGCGCTAGATCAGGAAATTTATCTTGGATTTCCTCAATTTAAAAGTTATTTTGTACATCGCAGTTGATGACATAATTTGTCATGAAACATCGATCGCAGCGCTAAACCGGAAACGAGAGGCGAACCACGTCGAGAAAGTGTAATTCAACTACTCTGAACGATTCGAATGCAAAATGCGATAAATTCGCCCTGACTGGGTGGATTTTTACACTTTTTTAGCTTTTCTAAATGATCCTTTGCGGAATTTGTTTCGACAAATCAAACGGTTCCTTCAGTACAATCTTTTTGCGATCATTCGAGGTAATTCACTTATCAAAACCCAGAAAATCTTCCGTAGTGAGAAGAAAACTAGAAATGTATGAACAACCTTAAAGGAGCTCTGACATGGATAACACATTCTGAATTGTTAAGCCTAATTTTTTCAACCTTGTTATTTACAGCCTTTGTTCTTTGATCTCAAGCCATCCTTGTTCATTCTCAGTTTATCGTTACCTCGCTTCTGTTTTTCGTCCTTGGTAAATTATTATTCTAATTTATAAAAGATATGGCTTCGGTATCCATGGTGACTAAACGCCTTTAACTGAATTAAATTGCATGTTATTTTTTTCAGCGTGAACCAGTTGTAGCTACCAGCTGGCAGTCTGCTTTGCAAGCCGACTCCGCTTTGTCCTCTCATGCAATCAGCGTCAAGGTCCAAAGACCGGAAGAGATTGATGACATATTCGACACCATCTCTTATCAAAAGGTGATCAGACCATAGCACGTGTGAAGCAATGAGCTGAAATACCCAAATTAAATGAGACTTAGCTGTAAGGTGAAGTTTGATTGGGATTCTGTGAGTCATTGGTCGGAAGCGAAGAAGTCATGTGATACTTTCCCGCGGCTCGTGTGCTCTCTCACGTGACTCCGTAGCGACCAATGACCAATGGCGAAACAGAGTCATTGAGTGGGTGGCTGTCAGCTGGGATGTTGCAGGTGCTTCAAAAAAGATTTGTCAGAAACGGAAATTCTGAAAATCTTGATCAGTTGAAGAATTTTCTACTGTTTATCAGGGGATGTCAGTCGTGGGTTTCGATAAATAATGGAAATGTCAGAGAAGAAGTGATAAATACAGTCAGGGGAAATAGTAAAGGACCAGTTGATGTCGAAATCCCGCCTCGAGACAGGACTGAGCTCACGCTGTTCGTCCCTGAAGTTGCTATGTAACATGACGTGTTTGATTGCGCAATAGCTTTAAGAGTGCTCACCCTAGTCTTTGATTGGATAAAATAAGTTGACAACTCTTGCAGAGTGCTTGAACGAAAATTTGCCCAAACTGGCACTTGTTCCCGCGACTCAATAAGTGATGAACAGTCTGTAGAGCGATTCCCAAATAACTAGTCTGCGTAGCTGGCGGTTTATTTTGGTAGCGCGCTCGATCGAAACAAACAGTGAAAGCCGCGAAACCGGAAACTGAGAGGCGAAGCCGCGAGGGGCCTGAGGGAGAGCGCACTGCGCTCAGGCCCTCTCGGCTTGCACTCCTTGTTTCGATCGAGCGCGCTACAAAATAAACAGCCAGCTGTGCAGGCTACAAATAACGAATATACTGTAGTAGTAATTACAGGCAATAATAGCGTAATTTCCGATTAACCAAACGCAGGCCTCGAAAAAATGACCCATGAGAAGGGCGGGGAATTTGCCGTTTGCATTGTCCTTTCTAAAATTGCTTATTCTACAATCCCTGACCGTCCCGTTTCAATTAAACTTGGCTACCTTCGCTGCAGGAAGTGTATGCCTTAGGTTTAGTTGTTGTCAACTCCGTTCTTTCCAAAACAAATATATTCTAGTTAATTTTGTTGAATACTTTTAGGGAGCAATGATCCTTCGCATGCTGATGAATTTTCTTGGCGAAGAAAACTTCTTGAATGGAATAAAGGTATGGTCGGATTGTTCTAAGAGTAAGAATGCCAAGTTGAATGAGCAACGCCATGATATCTTGAGTTATTTTTTGCGATGAACCAAATTACCCTTAAAATATAGGAAACCGAAAACTAATAGTTTACTAAGGAAGAAAAACACCAAAGAGGTGATACTAATCCAAAAAGGAACAAGGATGGTTAAGGATGGAGGGGATTGAGACGGATTGCAAATGACGATTTTGAAAAATTTAGGCTAAATTTTTCAAAATTCACAAACCGTGACGTAGCTCCTTTAAGGAGGTTCGCGCGAATATCTTCCGGCAGTGAATTCACCGCTAGCTGTGAGATAATGGGTTACCCCAAGAGAAAATAAATGGTTACTCGTGCAGGAAATGTAAAAAAAACAAAGAATCCCTCACATTTTCACACGCCTAACAGGTGCCGTCACATGACAAGATTTAGTGCCGCGTGAACAGACAAATTGGAAATTTTTAAACCTTTCCACGTTGTTTTTTTTTTCTCGTCTGTCTAAAATTGTAAAAGAAAGTTTCATTTAAAAAAGTAGGTTTCACCAACCGTTTAAGAGAGGAAACTGCAACTGAAGTTAACGCAACGGCTACAAGCCCTTTTTAATTATACGGTTAAAAAATTTTCGTCCCCAGAGGGTGCGACCTTTTGGTCAGCACTAAGCTAGCATCGAGACCTCTGGGCCTCCAACACCGGAAGTCCAAGATTCACGGACTCATTGTCAAGCCTGACAAATATGATTGGCTGAAAATTACAGAGCGAGTACTCTGCGCATGGTCAAATATTGGGGTCTGCCAGAGGTCTCGAGCCCTTGCGCAGATCGTACTTTTCGTACACTACTCTTTTAGAACATGCCACTGTGATCGTAGCTGTTGCGTAAATGATGTATAGAGCCTGCGAATATCACCGTCTCCCGTCGTCAGTTGTGAATCCGCGAAGTTGCCAAAGTGTGGAATCTTAGTTGTCTAATTGCTCGTTAAAATCTCGATGTAGTTCTGCGGATTGGGAGGCCGTTATATTTTGACGGTTGGCGCAGCTGTACAAAGAAACCCGGGTCTTTAACATGTCAGCCATTTGACAAGAAGAATCATTTTTCCACACTTATTTTTTCGTCCATAGCGCTACATACAAACGTACAAATACGGGAACGCTAATGCAGAGGAACTGTGGGATGCTATTGGCGAGGTAAGGTAATTAGCAACTGATTGATGTCGTTCCTGGATGGGATGCTACTCCATTGCAGGGTTACCTCCAATCATTAAATTAAAAAAAAAATGAAATTCACCTCTACCCATTTTAACACTTGATTGGAAAAAGGCACTGTGTGACAACTCTCCGTCTGCGAGACTTCGCGGGGGCACGATGACAGACTGAATTTTTGGGAAGACTTTACTAAACATTGACCGGGACCAGATTACACACACATGAAGGTCATTCTACACATTTCAAAATAAAAGAAAGAAAATATTTTATTCCAAACATCAACAATCGAATCCGGGAAAATTCGTCTCACTTGCCACTATATACCAACTGGACGCTAGCTGTCAGAACCCCCCCCCCCCCCCCCCACTTTAAAATACGCTCCGCCGTCCCTGCTAACTAACCGGTAAGGGGACTAACCACAAGTAAATTGGGATGGAAGCTAATCCCAAACAAACTGTCGCTGCGCCTTGGCGTCTAGTGTGCCCCCAGTCTAAGTCTAAGGCCACGACGTAGTGCTCCCGGTCAGGGCTTGAACCCGGAACGGACGATCGGCGTCAAGCGCACTAACCATTAGGCCACTGCGCCTCTTTATAACAAAGAACAACCGCAATCCATCTAGCTTCAAACTCAAAGCTTTCTTCATTTACCTGGTCTTACAAAAGATGTGAATAATGAAGCATATAGGCAATACTGCATTTTAAACATGTAGTGACAAGGCTTAATTGTCAGTACTCTTTTTCCGAAAATTCTTGCCTATTCCGGCTCAAGGCAAATGGAAATATTGACGTGAAGGGAATGATGAAAGCTTGGACAGATCAGAAAGGATTCCCGATCGTCAACATAAGAAGAACAGGAAACGTATTTCACGTTGAACAGGAGGACATCCTTGAGGATTTGAAGAAAGACAGGGATCGGTCAGACAACAGGTAATCAGGAATGAATAAACTTAATTTGTTTTTCATTATTTAGGAGTCGGTGGACTACAAGATGTTTCTCAAGATCATTCCAGTGAGCTAACACGCGAGCCCGCGGGAGTAGGGGGCCAGTACCCCTCAATTTTCCTCACTCGCCATACAGAAAGACGTCAAAGACTGCAGGAAAAAAAAAACTTTCATCTCTCGCCACAGTATGATAATAAATGGCATGTAGGACGAAAGTGGTCCAGCTCTAAAATTTGTTAACATAACTCTTTTTTGTTGAAATATTTTCATAGGGAAAGGTGGTTCATTCCTATATCTTACGTCACGCAGTCCCATCAAACACCGCGGTGGGTTTCGATGTCACCAAAATACCGTGAGTGTGGAACTTTATCTCCTGTTGAATTTCTTTCTTTCTTACTAATAAATTATTTAGCTACAGAATTACTTGTCATTACCTGCACAGCAAGAAATGAGGCAGTGCAGCAATGCCAATCTAGAACCAATCACAGACCTAATATCAATCGCAAAAACCACGAAATATTGATGACTCGTGCATAAGCAAAACTATGATACTACTGATACTATCCAGTGTTAGATAATTCAACTACCATCTTTGTTTACTTTGATGTCATGAAAGACAAAGGTAGGTAAAACCTCGTGCCTAGTGGCACGTGCTGCCGGAGCTCATCCCGGTTTCTGTAGCATAAAGTAGCTAGGAATATTTCTCCACCCCCCCTAGATGGGGTGCTAGTCCATCACAGGGTTACCCCCAGCATTATGGTGCCGATACCCAGTTATACACTTGGGCAGAGAGAGGCACTGTGAGAGTAAAGTGTCTTGCCCAAGAACACAACACAGTGCCCCGGCCAGGGCTCGAACCCGGCCGTCCGATCTGGAGTTCAGCGCACTAACTAGGCCATAATGCCTCCCACACATGAAAAGAAGTAGAAAAGACGATATCAAATGGAGAAAAATATAGGGTAAATGGGCTAGCCTGTCTAGCACTTGCTGCCTACCTGTACTTTCATGAAACTGTTATGCAACTCCTCAACACAAAACGTTGTGCGCGATGCGCATAATTTTCAGTTTCTGTTTTGTCGTAACCGAAAATAACACGCCCTCAACTGAACAATTGCCCGTGTATTTGCGCACGTATCAGTTACCAACTCAGCACTGTTTCACTGTGTTTTTGTCTCTGTGTCTTGCCTCGTCAGAATCGTACCAGCTAACCAAAGCGTCCACTGAGAGCTGGATCCTGGTTAATATTAATGCTACAGGGTTCTTCATGGTGAATTATGATGAGGAAACCTGGAAAAAGCTTGCATCACAACTCAGAGAAGACCATCTGGTAACAGTTTATTCGTGTTTCTGGTCCTCAAAAAGAAATTGTTAGGACCAAACCCTTTTTTGGATACTTTTAACCCCTTAAAGGGACACTGTCACGCGTGATTATAGAAAGTTTTATGTTCTAATTTCCATATTATTGTGCCAAATGCCACCAAATACACGAATGAATTTGATAAAAAGATTCCACAGAACAAGATAGAACAGGTATTTTGGGAAAGTATTACAGGATTACAAGGATGGAAGTGGATTGCAGTTCATCAAAATTGATTTCTGGACAGGATGTCCAGAAATCAAAGCTGAAATTCTATAAGGCAAAAACTGCTGAGCCTCGTTTTCACGTTGAACGCCATATTTCGTAACTACCCCTATTTAAGTTGAGCCTGCGATAATATATTCTTTTGTAAAGACAATATGCGAACGAGGCGAAAGGGTCAAAACATCGGACAACACAATGCACAATGACCCTTTAGCCTCGTTTGTATGTCAAACCGCTGAGAACTCCAATAAGAGCCATTCGGGAGTACATAGTACCTAGTCCTAAAGAGCAATTCTTCCATTAGAATCCGGTGTTAAACCTTTTCTGTCGGGTGGGTTGAACGAAACAATTTTTTTAAGGGTCCAGCTCCTTGACTATCTGGTGAAATTTTGAATCTCTTCCGTTATTTTTTCTTCTCAGTTGATATTTCTTTGCTTTCACCACTTTTAGCATTTTTCTCCTTCTATTGCAAGACGATAAAGCACGATTACAGCAAACTGCAGGCCATACTTATTAAAATATGATATATCGGGCGTGACAGTGCCCCTTTAATCAAAATCCATTATTGGCACAGATGCATTTTTCATTAATTTTTGCCAACTGTCCAAATTTAAAATAAATTGGACAGTTTTTGTTCAAACTGTCCAATTTAAGAAAAATCTGGATACCTTCCATAAACCAATCAATTGTCAAGAAAAACTAGTTTGGAGGGCGAAACATTTGCCGTGTTCATAAATTTTTGGATGCTGTATAATTAATAGGTAACAGGACTACATGCTAGTCCAATTTGGAAATATAATTGGATTTAAAACATTCCTCTAACTGCCAAATTGGATGAGGCCGTAGGCCTCATCCAATTTGGCAGTCCTCGGAATTTTTCTCATCCAAGTATTTTCAAATTGGACAGCATGTAGTCCTATTACATATACTATTCAGTGGTTTATCCGCCTCTTAATACATACAATAACATACATACATACATACAGCCCTGGGAACGAGTTTTGTGGCAACCCGCGTTTTTTGGCGGGAAATCCATTCGTAATGCGAGGCGAAGCGTTGCGTTTTTTACAAATTTCTAAAACGACAGTAGGGTCAACGAGTTTATTCAGGTATTTTTTTAAGTTCAAAACTTTGGAAAAAACATAGCTAATACCCTTATATCTTGTTATATCAATGTCGGCTAACGGGAGTAGAGTAAATTCATCTTCGAGGAGACAAGGTTTAAGCGAACTGTGACTTGAAAGAGAGCTAGGGAGAGCACAGGCGGCCCAAGCTTACTTCATGTAGCCGTCATGATGATTTTGACTTACAGACTTTGTATGGGAACTTCACTTCAGTTCTCAAAATGCAAAATACAACCGTGAATGTATAAATAAACTTCACCTACCTCTAAATGGAATTGTGTTTGTTTCTTCCGTGTAATCCGGAGTTAATTTGGGGCCATTTGAAGGTAGCTTTTGAGTCGGGCATTGTTCGGTGTAGTCTCCTATAAGAACCAAGTGAAAGACAGGAGACTCGGGCTGTAATACTCCGGAGGCGACCCGACAAATCACTCTCGCATCACAAAATAAGGCAAAGAATTCCATAAAAAACACCATATCCATGTAGCCAGATAATTTCCCCATTGTATTTACTCTTCTTGGTGTTTGCACTGGGATTTCAACATGTTGAATGGTATATTTCAATGTTCAACATCACATGATACATTGCTCAACATTTGTTGTTCACCAAATGTTGAACCGTGTATCACTGGCTTTGCGTGGGGTAAAACTTCTTTCGTCGTTCCCAGAATAATTTCCAATTCCTTTTTTAAGAGGACAACCTTTACAATATTTTCTGTTTTGTTATGCACCGCTTTTAGGTTTTCAGTCCTTCCAACAGAGCTGGATTGATACATGACGTTTTCACTCTTTCTTGGTGAGTATTCATGGCATGGACGTGAAGACGGGTTTTGGCCATCCTCGCAGCAGGAGCACAGAAGATAGGACCTGGGTTCCAGTTCAGTCCAATAAGCCATTTCCTAGTTCTCTTTTGCCTCAGTGTCAAAACGAGTCTAAATGTGAAACCACGTGAAAATGTGTTTCACCTGCATCTTCATTTTTATGCAAAGCAAACTCATTTTCATATGAATGGTTTCGCACTTACACTCGTTTAGAAACAGAGGTCAAAGGGAACTCGAGCAGACGAAAATGGACCCACTACGGAAAGACGCGAAACTTTTTCTTTTGTTGAAATGGCTGGAACGTGTTCCTAAAGTGTATTTTCTTTTTCAGTGGAGGTCTGTTGGATCCAGTCCTCGCTTTGAACCTCTCAACATACCTGGTCCGAGAGCAGCACCCAGTCCCCTGGGCCGTAGCGAGACACGTGCCCAAGTGTCTCATGGGAGTATTCACTAAGCCTCACAAACTACTGTACAAGGTACGTACACCTATCTATCATACAGAATAAAAGTTGGTGATGTGAAAACTACTGCTTCCTGGATTAGCTTTTACATTAATTAGTTCATTCTCGTCCCCATAGCCCTTTTCGTTTCTCTTAGCTGGTTGGGCCTTGGCACGAAAAACGAAGTGCTCTGGGGACATAGAATTCTAAAAAAATTACTGATATTTTTCTATTGGCTGGCTGAGATCAAAGAAATCTTAAACGGAAGTCAAAATGTTCGCCGGCCGCCATATTGCAGCACAAAACATGTAGAAACAAAAATACTATATACATGAAGTCCGGAGGTGCTAGAATCTAGGACTGGAAATTCTTTGTCTCCCCGAGCCCTTCGTTTCTCGTGCGAAGGCCCCGCCGACTAAGAGAAACGAAAAGGGCTATGGGGACGAGGATGGAATTAGTTAACCTTTCCGATTAATATCCATTCACATCAACCAACTTGTTTTATTGAAGTCACCAACAGAAAACGGAAAGACGGAATTTATTACGAATGCTTTCATTGTGCCAAATTTGAGGACAAACATCAGTTAGAAGCGTTTTAATTTTAGGGGAAATAACGATTTTAAACAGACCTGAAGGTGGCAGACAATAGTTTCCAGCATAGGGTCATTACCGCCGCTGTTTAACAGTTTTTGCTATAGTAACGGTATCAAACATTGCCCAATTATTTGTCAACAAGGTTTATTAAGGGATGGAAAATGCTAGAAACCGTTATGAGCCATCTTGAACGCGTTTTAGCTTTGGTGTGAACGGGGTATAAGGAACGCTAGCTTTCCTGGCGCGTTATCACTGAATTCGGAGAGTTATTATTGTTATTATTATTATTATTATTATTATTATTATTATTATTATTATTATTGTTATTGTTATTGTTATTGTTATTGTTATTGTTATTGTTATTGTTGTTATTATTATTATAAATGGGGATAATCCTTTATGCCCCTCCGCTTCTCACTGGACGCTACTCGTTTGGCAAACTGTCTTATCATCATTCCAGTTCTATTGTTCTTCTCCAAATCTCCTAAGACCAAAGTAATTACATACTTTTCTAGGGCGAACTCAAGCTTAGCTAATCCACTTGTTGCTTGTGTAGCTTTGGCCCAACTTGCAACAGATTATAAGCAATTATGCATGTGAAATCTCATTTGACCTCTTTATGTTTCAGCAATTCTTGTGGCGCCTTCAAGATCACCTTATCAACTTGGTTGGTCAGGAGGACGTTGGAACTGACCAGGAGAGGTACTTTATTAAATCAAATGAAAAATGAATGCTGTTAACACTTTTTGTATGTATCATTTCATTGTTAAAGCTGGCAAGAACGTGTCTATTGGCTGGGGCCTTGTTCAAAAGACAGTAATTATTCCGTCTTTTGAATGGCGTTAGTTTCCTTTGAAGTCTTTGCATTCAACGTCGTTCTTTTGGGCAGGACTGCCGCCATAGGTCAGCAAAATAATCTTAGGGAATATTTCGTCAGGTTCAAAGTCAGACAATTTAGTATTTGGTAGGAGAAACTTTTTCAAAGGAATTTTATTTCAGGGTTGTTATGCAGTTTTTGACAATGATCGTTCTTTATAACAATCGTCTTATCACTGATTTTAAACTTCTTTATTTTAGCACGATCAAGTAATAGCTAACACCAATTGCATGTTTCTCAGATATTTTCGATATGATGTGCTATCCGAAGCCATGAAGAGCGGACAGAGAAAGGACATCAATGAAAGATTCACTCTCTTGTTTAACAAACTAAAGAATACCTCTCTTGGAAGGTAAAGAAATAAGGAAATCTCTGTACCACAGCCTTTCAATATTGATAAAGTTATATTATTAATTTTTTTGCACTTTCACATTTTTTAAACAATCCCTTTTCTTCTTCCCTTTACTTCCTTTTCCCAGTCTTCCGGGTGTGGGTTCCAACTTCCGGAACTTGGCTTTGTCATTCGGAGTAAACAAGTCCAGCGAGGAAGACTGGGACTTTCTGTGGTCAGTTTACCAGCAGTCTCCTTTTGATGCAGACCGGAAGTTCTTGATGAATGTTATTACGTCATTCAACACAGGCAACATCAGGTCCAGGTATTAAAAAAAGAAACTCTGATCTTTAGCTTACATGTAAGTATCATATACTCAAGAAGCAATCTGGCCTCGGTTGTTTAAAAGCGGGAGAACGTTCTTCAGCGGATACACTTCCTTGACGGGGTGTATTACTCTTACGCCCTCCAAACAATACCTCCAATCCCCTTAGGTGCTTTTCACATAATATAACTCAGAATATAATCTATCAATATAAAATAGTATAGTAATAAAAAACCTAAAAACGTAAAACTACAACAAGCTAAGGTTTAAAACTACAAATAACTAAAGGTTAAAAATACAACTAACTAAGATTAAAAATGTTTTCTTATAAAAATTTTAAATTTTTGTTTAGAAATTGTCTTGAGTTCACTTAACGGTAAGGCGCAATCGATAATTGCCTTGAAATAAACACGCCTGCTTCTTGAGTTTTGGCCGGACAGGTCTGAACTTTTTCAGGCTTCTTTATTTCAGCTGCTTAAGAAATTCACTGCGAGGATCATTTCTCTCTTTCATATTTTCCTTATGATTGGACCCGTACTGGTCGGCCATTTCTGGCTAAGGGTAAACTCCCTTGGACTACTTCAACTCACTGTAAATGTTCGAAGAACACATTTTGGCGTTATTTTGAAGTAAATTCGCCAGGCTTTTCGTTCGGCTTTTTTCAAGAAAATTTGTTCTGGAAGTTGGATTTCATGTATCAGCGCTTTCAACCGGGCTTAAATTTCAGCCCGCGCTAAAATTCGCTATGTATGTAGCACAATAAATATTTAATCACGTAAACCTGATTTCACTTATCATACAAATCAACTGACTTCTGCAACAGTTTTTAATTTGATTTATATTTTTTCATAACTGTGTTTGGAGTGTATTATATTAAATCTACAGGCCATTTTCGGTTACATGTTGCCGAAACCATTCCCTTTTTTGTTACGTTTATCGTCGAATGCGTTTCCTGATTTTGGGTCGGTCGGTCGGAAAAGAAGAAAAAGGCCCAAAAAGATAGTTGCAAAAAAGAGTCGAATGGCTGGGGACAACCACGAGTAAAATGTTGTGTTTACATAGAGAGAGTGACACGTTTTCTCTGTAGTTAAAATTAAAACTAAAAATCTGTATGGGCAAACCAATGTCTACACTTCAGATTAAAAGTGTAAAAAACGTTCGACTGGGTTAAATTGCCTTCCTCCTAACATTTTTTTCAAAACGCGAAAATTTGGTTCGGTCGGACGACGCTCAGTATAAACGGGGGAAAAAGGGGAATGGCCCACAAGACATTGCTTATAACTAAACCCTTTCTGATTGAAATGCCATAAGTGTCAGTTACGCAAATTGGCCATGTCTGAAACACAGTACTTTTTTGTAGGCTTCTTTGAATTCTTTTTTCATTAGCCCATAAATCAAGGGATTGAGAGCATGGCTACTTTGAAATGTAAAAACGTTGAACAAGTAAACTTGGCGCGAAGCGTGTTATAGCCAGCAAAAATCTCGTAAAAGTCGACGGAAACTGTAGGGATCCAGCAGATGAAAAATGCCAGTATAGTTGTAAATAGAAGCGTTGTTATTTTGACTTCCTCGGCGAACGCAGTCGAGTTGTTATTGTGAATAGAAGAGTTTGCGACTTGAACAAAATGCGCGCGAATTTTTCGAAAGACTTTGTAATAACTGAAAACGATTGCTAAAATTGTTGCAGAAGTCACAATCGCGTAATTAAAAGCAACATATTGTCCGCCGTTTTCCGCCAAATCGAGTTTAATAAAGCACAAACACTTTCCTGGATGATAATAAAGCACTTTTTTACCAAAGCAAAAGGCGCCGAGCACGATGACGCCAGCGATAATCCAAGATATCGCGATAGACTTTAATACGTTTCTTCTTCTGAAAATTTTCTGGTAAAGGCTTGCAGTCCTAACGATCTTCACGTACCGGTTAATGGCGATTACGCCCAATGTGAGCAATGAAACAGCGCTACAAATCGCCAGCAAACTTCCTTGTAGCTGACAAATGAATTCTCCGAAAGGCCATGTACCTTTTACGAGCGCCAGAAATGTGAAAGGCATACAGGCAACTGCATTGACGACGTCCGCGGCTGCCAGCGATACCAAGTAGTAATTTTGAGAAGCTCTGAGAGTTCGTGTCCTGTAAAAGGCCAAGCACAACAAGATGTTTCCCACGAAGGCGGTCAATATGAGTGCGAAATAGACTCCGGACTCGATACCAACCAACCAGCGCTCTCTATCTCTGAACGACATCACAAGCTGTATCACTCTTCCTTGCACAGTGTTGTTCATAATGCAGCGTCCATTTTCCTCTACAAATTTTCGTTCTAACTCGAGGTTCACCAAAATTTCGATGAAATTCTCCCTGACAATCTTATTAATCTACAAGTGACAATGAATGGTGAACAATTACGCCATGTGTGTTTGATGTTAAAAGATAATAGATAATCTAAGTCAACATCTATATTATTGGTTTCTATTTTACACAAGACACCTGCCTCTTGGAGTGTTAAGACGAAATTCGCCAGGACTTCGAGTATTTATTGGACAAAATTATGTGCCAAAATTATTTACACCTTATTGCAAGCTTTTGTGTTACTGCTTCAAATATCTTATCAAGAGAAATATTTTCTAACAACACCAAACATCGAAAGCAAATTTCGAAGTTCCACTGAATCCCTTAATTGATGTGAGATTTTGCCTATAGCTCGCGAACTTTGAAATTTATTTTCTCAGGCTCTGATAAGAAATTGTTGTACCAAAATTATTTACACCTTATTGCAAACTTTTGTGTTACTGCTTGCAATATCTTATCAAAAGAAATATTTTCTAACAACACCAAACATCAAAAACAAGTATCTAAGCCGTCCACTAATTCCCCTGAATCGCTTCAAGACGATTTTACAAAATGGCTTCACGTAAGATTTTGCCTGCCCTATAGCTTGTGATCTTTAAAATTCATTTTCTCGGGCACTGATAAGAAATTGTTGTCGGTGTTATCACGGATAATTACTTACATCTTTACCTTTTATTAAGGGTAGAAAATAACGCAATATGATTTAAATTATTCTGGTACTCGATTTTTGTCCGACTTAAATAAATATTACTCGACTTCCTGATGGATTCCGTCTTAACACGGACCCGGAGGAGCAAAAGCCCCCCTCAAAGTTTACTCATTCGGCACGAAGGCGGGGATGGGGATACTGGGCTTTTCTTTTGTTCAGCACCTGGAACGCGCGCAATCTGGTCAGTTCGGATTTCTTGAACATGCCCAGAGCGCTCATTATCGAATGTCAATCATTAATAGTCCTTTTGCAACAAACGGTCACGTGGTACAAAATACGCCCTGCTGGAGGGCAAGCGTAGTATTATCCCCACACTGAGAAATTCTAACAAAGCGACTTCAAGCAGTTAAGCTTGACATTTCTTTGTTTTGGCTGTCCCAGTGCGGGAATAATAATGAGCTTGCCGTCCAGCAGGGCGGATTTTTTCCATGTGGCTGTTTGCTGCAGATCTGAGTCCTTCTGAGGGGCACAAATGTGGCCGCCGTGATGCACGCGAAACCATCTGGAATTCGCTATTGAATAGCGACTACTTTTGGCTCATGAGCTGTTATACTTACACATAAACACCACTTATATCTGAAATGTTCAAACATCTGAAAATCGAAAGGATTCTTGGTTTTCACGTGACGTCAGAAAAAACTAAAATTAAAAATTTTGAGTTTTCAGCTCCATCAGGTAAAAGTCATTTTAAACATATATCTGCTGGCCTGTTTTCAGCTCGGTAGACTGCTTTGTTTTCAATACAGAACAGTTTGAATTTCAGGTTTTTCACAATGCGTGACATCGGCATTGTTTCTTGGTAACATGTTACGTGCGCGAAAAGATCGATTCGCCTGATGTTTTCGAGTTTTGAGTAACCGATATGTCGAGGGAAGTGTTTATGCGAATGTTTTCAAGTTTAACAAAGGGAAGAAACGTTTTGAGAGAGCCAAAGTAAACTCCAGATGTTTCCACTGGTTTCCGGCCGCCATGTTGGAGTCCCTCAGAGGGGCTCCAACATGGCGTCTCCATACTAAACACTATAATTTTCAGTGATACCCTTTGCCGAATAACTAGAGTTCGGAATATCGTACATCCCCGAAACTTTGGCACGTTGTTTATTTATTACTCTTCTACGATATTTCAATTTCTTGACTCAATTTATTGAATGGTAAGCGATTTTATTTCTTGCGTGCGTGAAACTTGCGTGATATTTGCGTGACGTGAAAACCACCAATAGGCTTTTTCTAAACAAAACAGTTTTGTCACGGTTCTCAGCTTGATGTCATATGCGGCCGAAAACTCAAAACGAAGGGTACTTTAGCTGAAAATTTGCGAAATGATATATTTTTAGGTAGCCTTGCACCTAGTGGCAACGAAAATTTAGCAGGCCTAGCGAATTTTGATTTCAGAATTTCATGACATCACATGAAAACCATTCATGAAACCATTCTTTGAAAACCATGAAAACCATTCTTTTTCTCTTGAATAGAAATCTGCTCTTCGGTTTGGATGGAAGCAAAGTTCGACCCCAGGACAGCTTGTACTGGATAGAGCTGATTGACAAGGGACATGGAAACTCGGACGCAAGATGGGATTTTATTGTCAAACATTGGAAAACTCTTGAACGAAGGTAAAGAAGCAGATCAACAGATAAATCGACGTAGAAGTAATGGGGTATAATGGCTACTCCCAGTCTCAATCTAGTTCCTAGAGCCCACGTTGTCCTTCACCAGCGTTCACGCTGCCGATCCGCTGTATAAGGTTAGCGTGGGCTCTTTGAACAAGATTGGCCTCGAATAAATAGGAATCAGGTTGCTTAGCAAAGAAAATAATCCAATAATGTGGACATTTTAGCTTGATTGCAGTGAAGATATTTTTTTGGTTAGATATGGTGGAAGCTACAAGCTTGGAAATCTTGTAAAAGCAGTAGCTGGAAGTTTTCACACCAGAGACCAGCTGGAAATGGCAAGTGTATCTGATATTTTCTCCTTTCCTTCTGATTAGGAAAATTATAACAATTCCCGAGTCACTGCAAGAAGGGTTTTCTGGATATTATACCGTAATCTATTCTCCCAAGTATTACTCTTAAATATATATAGAGAACAACAGGAGAATTTATATTTTGACAATTATCATGAAAGGGCGGCATTAGAATTAAGCTATGTGTACTACGAAGTAATACAGACGGACACATGTTTTTTACACGTACACATATTTCGTACATCTGTAAATAGCTACCTAAAATTCCGTCACGATCGACCTTCGCTACTTTTGGATTTAGCAGCCTTTTCCTATCGCTACATATATACATAGACCAGGAGGGAACAAATGAACTTTTACGAAAAGAATTCAAATCGCATCACACAGAGGAATACGTGACCTTGGTAGCAAGCATCATCTAAAATTTATAAACATTTTATAAACATCTGCTTGTTAGACAGGCTATTTATGCTGTTTTTTTTTTCATAAAATTCAAACTAATCGTGAGCTCACTTCATTCGGGATTTGCTAATATCCATGAAATTTAATCGCTAGTGTATGGAGGAGGGCTTGGGAGAATAGATGCCGGTATGGTTCCGCAGTGCGGGAAAAAAAAGAGGGGGGAGAAGAGAGTGCGTCAAGCGGCATTCCCAAGGTGGTAGGAACTGAAAATTCGGGAAAATGTTCGCAACATGGCGTAATATTTTGCAATAGAAAAAGTAGAAAGAAACAAGAGCCACTGAGGAAAGAAGTCCCCTATCCTACCGACACCCCCCCCCCCATCCCGCTCCTTCTCTACTGCCGGAGGATCACGGCTTACAGCGTGCTGTATGATCTTTTGCTGCATTTACGATTTTACATTCATAAAACGGTTGTTCGGCAGTATTTGGTGTGATTTAAATGTCTGTGGTGCACGCTATTCTGATGTCACCACGAAATTCATTTCACCAGGTTAAGAGCTTTTTCCACTCATTACCTCCCGGAGAAATCGCGGTCAGAGCTCAGAGCAAAACCCTGGAAAAACTACAACGTAACATAGCTGGAAAGCCAGCGCAACTAAAGACGAGCGAGGCAAGAATGGTTACATGGCTGAAGGAGTACAATCGAAGTTTGTGAAGTGGCTGAATTCTAAGGACCGCTTCTAAATTGGAGCACTCATTTAGGAGTTCGGTGCACCTGTACTGAAGGTACCAAACGTAGTGTACTGTGGCGAGGACCACTGCTCTGGGTCCCTCAATCATTGATGGGACTTGATAACATACCCTTACCCGAGATTACAACTGTGGGGTGTTCTGGGTATACCTTGCACGTTACCGCCATGAAATACACTGTGGTACGCTGAGGACAATGAAGTGGTATCTTCTTATTGGACATTACAGATGTAGTGTTTGTTTGTGACCAGCGTCCCAAATGTAGTGTAATATGGGGAACATAGTGGCTTAAAGTTATGGGAGGTGCCCTCAAACTGAAACTCGCAAATGCTGCATTTGAATCTGGGCCGGTCGAACTAAAACTACCATCTTCGCCCGCCACTATATGATAGTATCAAAGTGAAAAATACACTTGAACAGGACAATATTTACTTGTGTGAGTGAATCAGAATTTCATCATTTATCAATAAATCATATTTTTATGAGTACCTCATTATAGTGCGGTCGTATATTTGCCTATTTTCGCAGGATCGTTTCTTCACCCGTATAGGGAACATTTAAGCATCGAGTCACCCTTCTGCGAGTGATGTGTCTTGGTGGTCTAGGAGTAGTTTATATCGTATGGGAGAGCTCAGCTCGTCTGAAACTGACACAAAAGTGAGAATAGCATATCCAATTTACGCAATAAAAATTCGTGGATCGTTGGTTCGCTCATCACACAAATTTCAGTGTACCCACGTCTCCTCTGAAAAAGACGCCATATCGTTTCGTACACTTATGAGGACTCTTTTCTACAACATTTTCCCATCGTCATCTCTCAAAGGTCAACAAAAGTAGATCGACTGGAAAAGTTTATTTTTCATACCCTGTTCATACCGAAGCAATTTTCATGAACGTTGTGGCTTAGTGACGGTTCATCTCCACAAGGTTCCTATTGCCCTGTGTTAAAGCTAATGCACGTGCAACATAGCACGGCATTAACGAAAACCAGAAGCTTATCACCTGTCAGCTTCTGCGTGATAAGCTTCTGTGTAAATGTAATAGAAATAACAGCGGGTTCGTTATAATGTAACAAGTTCAATCCATCATAACTTGCCAAAGGGGTCCTTGTTGATTCTCAAACAATGGGGAAACAGCCTAAAAATCGAAAGAATTATAAACAGTAAGGACGCGAGACGTAAACACGCTTAAAACAACTACGCTACGGAGGTTATGGGTCATTACGCATCGAAAAAATTCAGGTCTGTCAGGAATAAGCAATAATGCATAAGGAAGACACTCATTTCTCATCGTTTGGTTGCGTCCACACTAAACCGGATAAATTTGAAAACGCAACTTTTTTTCGCTGGATAGGCCTTCTGTCCGCACTAAAACGGCGTTTTCTGTCACCAGGAACGTAGATAAATTTGAAAACGCTGGCTTTGTAGGTGTGTTAGTGTGGACGGCGAAAACGGAACTTTTAAAAACGATAACATCAACTAAGTGGATTAAACTGACTCAGCTAATGTGTGCATCCTCTAGCGTGTATTAAAGCGTTTCTGGTGAGGCAGTGTTTCAATATCGATGGTGAAACAATTTGAAAAAGATATAGTGTGGACAGAAAACATTTTATCCGCCGAGTCGAAGCGAAAACGCCGTTTTCAAATTATCCGGCTTAGTCGTCCTCATTAGGAATATACTTAAGCATAAAAAGTAAAACAAAACTGCTCGTTTTATAGTTATTGTGCTTAACTGTATTCTTATACTTAGCGAGCACTGCATACTGAATAAGAATGAGTGTGCTCGTTCTCCTTATGTGCTTATCCTCTCGCTTGTGCCGTTTCCCGGGTCTAAACTAGCCTTAACAATACGTTTCATCCTTCCATAATCCATTCGTTATCTTTTGCAACGAACCAAATTAACTTTAAAACGTCGGAAACCTAAAACTAATGGTTTACTCAGAAAGAAAAACACCAAAGAGGTGATAGTAAAGCAGAAAGGAACAAGGATGGTTAAGGATGGACAAGATTGAGACAGATTACAAATGACGATTTTGAAAAAATTCAATTTCCCATGTGCACAAACCATGACCTAGCTCCTTTTCCATTCCAGAACATCTCTGTTTCTCCTCAGTACATTGTCTGCTCACGTCTTTGGTGTTTAAAACGTTATCCTACCTTGGTAAATTATTTCGAGATTTCCTTTGATTTGAAGGCGATTTTATACGTTACACGACCCACAATTTCTTGATTCGCTCCGACGAAGGGCTAACGCTCGAAACGTAAGCTCTTGAATCTCTTTACGGTGGCCAATTCGATTTATCAACCCAGTTGATAAAACCAAATTATATTGTTATACTTCCCGCCGACGCAGCACCACAGTTTCTATAGAAACTTACCCCTCTATTCATATTAAATATAATTTGTTATACCTGACATTAGGTGTCAGTTAAAGGACAAACCAGTTTACGAATTTTAGCCTCGCTCAATTCACAAGGATGATTGATGCTGTAATGAGTAGGCTGCTTGATAAAAAACCGAGACAAAGTGCAGAGAAAGTTCGAAAGAACAGATGAGACAGAAAAAAAACACTTCATTTCAGCGCGAACACGATTACAATACAGTAGACCCTTACGATAAGACCATAGCAACAATAGAACTCTAAACTTCACACGCTATTTTTCATTTTAATAACTGTAGGGCTGATTAAAAGTTCAACTGCGTTGAGAATCTTAACACGTAACACATCGCTACAGGTGGTTATCAAGAGCTATTAGCTGAATAACTTATGCATTCATTATCTACGTTTGAATTATACCCTCCTAACCTCGCATGCACTCGCTAATGATTAGTGGCAAGCTTCTGGCACCCTTCCATCGATGCGTTGCAGTCAAAAACAGGCCAAGTCATGACGACTAATAGCAGTAATAAAGCAATTATGTAACTACGAAACGAAGCAAGAAGAGAATTTATACCTGAAGAATGGTGATTCCATTGAATAGCTCAATTCCAAATTTCGCTTAGAAACATGGTTGTTAACTAAAATGCAAAAGACAGTGTTTTTCCTTTTTTTAAAATATTATTGCCGCCGGCTATAGAGATACAGCTTAGCAAATTCCAAAATTCCTAATTTTCAAATAAACACATCAAATGTGTCTTTAAAAATACTCTCGTCATTTCTCTGAACTAGAACCTCTTTTGAAATCGCGTATTTTGTCGTGCTTTGACGTAATGTGTCTATTAATACCACTGACATCTAAACCGCTTAGTTGTACAGTTTTGTCCATGATGAAAACAAAAGCTTGCCGCGATAGTTTTCGTTTTCTGCTTGACTCTCCCATTCAGTTCCCAAGTCGAGCTGCTAATCTCTTATTCTTCTTCATTACAGTCTGTCGCCATTTTGTTCCCTGAGATTACGGGATCAAGGTATCCATCTTTGATTTTATCAATCGGGGCTCCACTCCGTATCAACAGTTCCGCGCATTCGAAATTTCCGCTGATGACAGCCGCTTCAAGTGGAGTGAAACCCTCGGAGCATTCCAAAGTCAACTTCGCGCCATTTTCGATCAGAATCTTCGCGCATTCAACGAAACCTTCCGAAGCGGCTTCGTGAATCGGCAGTCTCCCAATCGAGTTCGCTTGATTCACGTTCACGTTTCCCTCTCGCAGTATCTTCGTCAATTCCTCCGTGTTATTCTCCATAACCGCGGAAAGGAGTAAAATCTCGGGGCAGAAGGAAACAGCTCTTGGCGGTTTTTGGCTTTCTTCAGTACTCGCGAAAATCGGCATCGATTGATACCTCCTTCGGACTGTTCCATCGACGTTTCGGCGACTTCGCATGATGGCCTGTGTTAGCTCTTCGCCTGAAGACAGCTTTCTCTCTCTTGTCTGCTCAGGTTTCGAACCTTCTTCTGTTTTCGAAAGCACTTCCTCCGGGCACGAAAACTTTCTTTTCTTCATCTGTGCTCTGAAAGACATTTTCCCTTTTATTACTTTCATAGCTGATCCGTTATTTGAGGCTGTCGCCAGGTATACTTTTGTCTGGGGATCAAACTTACGCTTCCTAGTTAATTGCAATGAAGACACAACGGTTTTACAAGGCGAGAATTTGCAAAGTTCACCCGACTTTTGGTGAGCTTTTGTGTCAATAACGATGGGAGTATATTAAGAACTCGTCACGCCCCTTGGACATTTACCAACAATTATGTCAAACATCTACAAACAGCACTCAAATCGCAATCTCAAACCCTAAACAATGGAGCAAAATAGAATTCCACAGCAGGAGGGCCAAATACATTTACAATAGACTCCATTTGAATGGAGTCTGCTGGCAAGTGATACACTCAGGTGCAAAACAAAGCGGTCCATATTGGGACGAAGCCATCGTGTCGGCAACCCTGCCGGGATACGAATAACTGCTACAACTCAAACGTTTTTGGTTTTCAAAAACTGATGTTTTTGCAAGATACGAAAATTTGTCATACTCCAACTAAAGAGTGGAATAAACAGTTGGCTTTGTTTACATTCAACAGAATCGTGTTGCGGCTTTTGTAGGTACCCAGATTGTAATTAACGGTTGAATAGTTTAGCGGCTCGTTTATTCCGCGTATTAATCAGTGGCAGCTCATTCATTCACAGGCACTCTTTCTTTGTCCCTTTTGGTTTAATGCCTTCAAAAGAACAACGAAGCTCGCTTTCAACATTTTCGTAATAATTAAGATTATAGAATGATCCGTTACTGGTTTGTGGCTGAAATTTTTTATAATAAGTTAAGAAAAAAAAAAACAACAGTCATCCACAAATAAAAATAGAAATGACCCTTTTTTAATTTTACCTGGGGCAAATGTATGCGCTATCGTAGCGGCTTTGTGTAAGAGTTTGCATCATGATCTTCTTAACTTGACGTATTTTAAAGGAGCTAATCTCTTATTCTTCTTCGTTACAGTTTGTTGCCATTTTGTTCCCTGTGATTACGGGATCAAGGTAGCCGTCTTTGATTTTATCAATCTGGGCTCCACTCCGTATCAACAGTTCCGCGCATTCGAAATTTACGCGGATGACAGCCGTCTGTAGTAGCCCTGCATTCTCGCGATCCTTTTGGTCAGCACCAAGAATCGCGACCTCTGGGAAGGTCCAACTCCGGAAGTCCGAGATTCACGGACTTCCCGTCACTCTGCGCATGCACAAAATAAAATCTGACAAATCTGATTGGCTGAAAGCTGCAAAACAAGTTCTCTACGCATGCTCACGATTTGGTTGCGGCCAGAGGTCTCGATTCCTTGGTGCTGACCAAACGAATCGCGGCCTCTGGGGACGAGAATGCCCCGTAGAAAAGTAGTTTGGCGCGGAGCGAGCGTGAACGCGAATTTCGTGATTTCGCGCCCTCGCCGTCTCTCGAGCATATGGCCCAGTAGCGTGAAATATGGAGGCAGTTTGGTCAACGTCATCTGGATCTGCATGTTGGTGGGAATGAAGGCGTGTGTGGGTTGGGCTGTTCGGTGTTAATGACATTAGATTTATCTTCACGGCCATTTGTTTTTAGGCGTGTGTAATTTGTTTCAAAACATATTTACCGTAACCCGGTTAATTTAATTTACTTTGGCGTTGCAAATTTGACGAGGTCAAGAAATAAATTCATTCGAATTTAAATGGATTAGTGAGCAGAGCACCTTTCCATTTCGTAAATGATCGATGCCATTTTACCCGACGTAACTAATCGAACCAAATCGAACTCAATCGAATTTAATTGAACTCAATCACGCGATTGAGTTCGATTGAGTTCGGTAATCGAACTCACAAAATTTTTGAAGCAGTCGAACTGTTCGACCGAGTTAGAGTTGTTCGATTGAGTTCGAATAGGTTCGATTTTGTTAGAAACAAACAGCGGTCAGACAGCATTCGACTGGAAATGGGGTAAAACAGGCTTGTTGAAATGTCTAGTGTTATTTTGGGTGAAGTTCAGATTTTTGCGACGATGTTTGGTTGAGTTCGAAAATCGATCGCAATTGCACTCGCACAGAACTTTTTCGGCTGCGATTGTGTTTGATTATCAGACTAATCGAACCCAATCGTTCGATTGGGTTCGATAGAGTTCCATTACCGAACAGTTCGATTAGTAAAGTCGGGTATTTTAGCGATATTCAGCGACATTTTTTAATTATTTACCGAAATTTCAATGCATGCTATAACCCAGGATCGAGCCGGGAGCATCTAGCCTGTGAATACAGTCGTCTTTCTTCGCTCCCGTTCGGTTGGCGTTTCTGAAACACCACACCGGCCGGGAGCGAACAATGACGGCTGCATTCGCAGGCTAGGAACCTCTCCTCTCACCATATATTATACCACATAGTTGATGACCAAAGACCCGAAAAATTATACATGTAAGTTGCCTTGCTAACTGTCACATCAATAATAAACGGCCCTATCCCTCATCCGCAACCTACCTGTGAATCTAGCTTAGATTCCGGGCGGGGGTGGGGGGGGGGGGGGGGAGGGGGGCACTCCCCTATATAGGCCACATGGGGACGTACCGCTGGATATGATATGGTTTTTGACCCCTCAGTCCTGAACAGGGTATATTATTCAAGGGAGTCTCCTAAACAGGGTAGGGATATTAAGGAGTCGTCTTAGACTGGGTATTACTTCAAGACTCGTTTTCGCTATAGTACAGAAAAACGTTTTCCTTTGTCCTAAACAGGGCATGAGTTTGACGTTATTTTTGTTCTAAATAGGGTTACAAATCATGGCATCGAGTGTTTGTATTTAAACAATAGAGTGTTTCTGTCGAGGAACTATCGGCTGATAGTTGCCCCGCGGAAATTTGATGTTCTTAAAGAGACAAAAACACTCCATTGTCTTTATTGTTCAACACTAAATTTTCTTCCGCGCGCAGATTCACAAAACAGCTTCTTGAGTTTTGCTGCAAGCCGAAATGTACGAATAAACGAAAATCAAGCAAAAAACTAAAATGCAGATCAATCAAATAGCGTTTGAATGTTTTCTTTTTTAACGAAAGCCCGCTTGTTTACAAAAAAAATTCACGGACGGGCAGTATCCATCCGGGTATTTTCCTCGGACGGGCACTATGCGCTGATAATGCCCTCCGCGGATGAACACTATCGCGTCACGTGTTTAATTTAGACCAATGAGAATCGGAGAAAATTTAGTGGTGAACTATAAGAAAGGATAATGGGCTGCGGCAGAATAAATCCAGTTGCAGGTGCCATTACCGTTCGGGGTTGTTTAGCAGCATGATGCAATCACATCACGCGTGTGTGCAAAAAATGTTGAACCAAAACGGGACAGGAAGGGCTAAAATTGAGAGATTACATGCGTTTATTTGGAATTTGGAACAAGATGATTATAGCATCTTGAAGCTGCTTTTTACCCCTGTCTTCTCGTTTTAATCGAGAAAAAAGATACTTTAAAAAAGGTTCGAATGCGAGTACATCCGGTTGTTTCGGCATGAAACTACACACGGAAGTCCGTCTGCTTTCTTTCGGTAGTTCAAAATATAAATGGACCGTTATCAGACCAGTTTCTCCGTAGTGAACGCGAGAAGAACGCTTGTAGACATAGATCACTCGAGCTCTCAGCTGAGACCCTAGCATTTTGCTTGGTGATTGGTTAAAAAACCCTCGCCACGTTCTCCGGCTTCCAATCAGAAGCAAAACCAAAACCAATCGTGATTCGCTATTGCCCGTTTTCCCGCGCTTCCCGGGCGAGAAGAGGAACGGAATATTAGATGGTTCATCCCCTGCTTAGCCCCCCACATCACGCTTCTCTTATATTGGGGAGTTTAAGCAATGGCGACGGCGACGGATGAATTTATAATGTACGCACGAATTTATAATTTACGCACGAATCCCACACTTGCCTTGATGTAATCGGTGCATCTATCGCTTTCAAACGTAGCTCTTATAGAAAATATAAGGACGGCGTTTATTTTCAAACAGATAAACGGAAATTTAGCCTTCGGGTTCACGTTCCCCAAAGTACTCAAAATTTGGTCATTTCACGTTGTTGTTTTGGAGAGGACGGCAAAGATATTCATTCATTCGGTTTATTCATGCTCGCCAAGGTCTCGTGCGTCGAGCTGCGAGTGTCTTGTTACAAAATCAAGCAAGATCACGTGTCAGGGGAATCTCGTTACAATATGTACAAAGAATTATAACGCAAGTGTAGAGCTATTGTACTACTCATTAAATCTTTAATTTGTTTAGCGACGTTCTCGTTGACGTTGCTGTCGCGGTTTTCTTTAACTCCCTTCTGTCAGCTGGATGAAGACGGCTGGGGGCGAAACAAGGTAGAGGGTAGAGGGCGCTTTTTGAAAGGAGGGCCTAAAATCGAACAACTAACATAAGATAAGATATATACCACTATAGCATAATGTCCATAATGAAATGCTTTATATTCACGAATGAAAAAGAAAGTGCATACCCAAACTATTACAAATAAGCAGGGTCGTTAATATTTCAAGGTATGACTGAAGTATGGCGAACATGCGTCTAGTTTCTGGCCGTCGATCTATTTCCGTCTCGTCGTGTCGTCACCAGAATTAACCGTGGGATTCCACTCATTTTAAAAGCTTTTGAGGATTGATACAAGCCATATATTTTGAGCCAACGCGCTGGGTATGACTGTCTTGCGTTCAGCCAGCAAAGCAGAACTTGTCAGATCTACCTTTTGTTTGTTTGTGTAAACTTATTTGCTTTCAGAAGCATCAATCTACTTTCCCCGGAGGGTGTTCACTCCAAAGTCATAGTAAGAGTTGGTTTTCAGTATTACATATTTCTCTACAATGTACTGATAAGTTCCTTAAAGTTAAGACCGTTTTTGCTGCAATATTTTTTTCGTATTATCTGACGATTCCAAGAGCGCTTGATGGCTTGTGGTAATCTTCTATTTACAACCAACATCTTCAGAGAGACTAAATGAACACCTCCCACCGAATCAATCATGAACCAATATGCCCATTTTTCCATCATTGAAATGGGGGAGAGGTGGTCGAATTTTTCATTTCATTTATCCAAGATTGAAACGTTATAACTTACAAAGGCAAGGGCGTAGCCAGGGGGGGTCCTTGGGTGCCCTCCCCCCCCCACCACCGCCACCACCTTGCGAGACTTTTTGAGTAAATTTGATGGGTCATTATAACCACTCTTTATCAGTTGATGCTACAATCATGGTATCAAAACACTTCCCAATCATTGGTGAACACGTTGTTATCATTTTCGTGACATAGTAGGTTACCATAGAAACAATATGACCTGCTAAAAACACCTTTAATTTTAGCTTTAACTGCTAATAACTCAAAAACGAGCTCGGTGGCCCCCATTTTTTTTATTATCGAATTTTGATAAGCATGAGAAGATGCAACTTTTTGCAAAGTTTAAAAAACTTCTGTGGAGGGGGTTCAGGCTCTGAACCCCACAGAATCTCCACAGAATTTTTTAAACCAAAGGACACCCAAAGGACATCTGCGTTCGGGGGAACTCGCAAATGAAAGGGGTGGGGGTGCTCGTTGGAAATTTTGAATTAAACCCCTACACGAGACCGATCTGGGCGTGGCCCAAGCTTTTTTCGGCCCCTAAAAGAGACCAAGAAAAATCTAGTAAATAAAACGAATTTTTATATTTCTTCGCGTGCAACCCTAAACGAGACCTTCACGGCTAAATATAATGGCGTTTTGCCCAGAAAACCCTAAGTGAGACAAAATCCGAAATTTACACCCCTAAGCGAGACGACGAGCATCCCCGCCTCTTTCATATATGCGAGTCCCCCGGGGGGATCTGCGTGGAAGGCTGGCTCGTTAATGCCTTTAGTTTACTCGTTGTGTTATTCCTTTGCATTGGTGTGTAATTATTCGCTTTTCAAGATGTCTTTTGCATAGCTAGGAGACGCTTTCCTTTCAAAGCTGGGGCCTTGGAACTGATTAGATAAAGACATGTTTTATTAAAGTAGAAGATGCAGTTAAGTATGGACGCATTTGGTGAGTTATCAGATTAACCCCTGAACCTTTTAAATTAATTACTGTAAACGAGGCAGTCAAACGTACAGGTCATCTACAAAGGCTTGTTTGAATTTAGGCCGATTTAAAATTCTTCTGACTGTAATACAAAATGCATGGAATAGCAGTTAACTGAGAATTCTAGCGTACATCAGTTAATCGTGAGAATAACATAAAAAGCGAAGTTTGGTGTCATTAGAACAGCGTTAAAACAGGTTACCTAATTCCAAACTTATTAACGCAATTATCAAATTAACCAGGAGTCTAAATTATTTCCTTTCGCGTGAAATTTGCCAGTTCAATTATTTCGCCCGTTTTACCACCATAAATCTAACTGATGCTTCATTAGCAGGAGGTTTTCTTGCCCTTGTTGATTCTTACAACGTGCTACTTATTTAGATGGCCATTTAACCAGTTTTTGTTTCTACTCTGTCAATAACTTGAAACAGAACTGTACAAAGGTGAAACATGCGAAAAATGTGATATAACGTCTCATTTCAAGAAGCATTGGGTGTATTGCCTATCCGTGCATATTCTTCATCGAAAACATAAAGCAGAGACATTTTTCGTGCGTTCTTGAGCATACATACCCATCGTCATTAATCTTTACAATTTTCTTTAATCAAACCATGGTGAAGGAACGTTTGCTTTGCGAGCCCAGCTTTGTTACTGATTTTTGGGGGGCTGTAGAATGAGGTTTTAGCCTCTAAGTTAAAGTGTTCAACAGGCGGCAAGGTTCTAAAACTTTAATAAAAGAACAAGCGGAAATGTTGAACATTAAATTCAGCCTTGTGCGTTTTTATGAATAAACTGCTAAAAGCGACAAATCAACGAGTAAAATTTAAGGGAAGAATAGCCAGTTACAGTATATCATATGTCGGATTTCCTTCAGATACCGACTGAAGTTCCTTCGTGCTGACAATCCGGGTCCAAGCCGTTATCATTTAATCTGGGAAAGTATTTCAATAAATACAAAACGGATGTGGATTTTTCGTGAGAGTACACGCATCTTGCTTTATGATTTGTTAGATCGCTAAAAATTCGCGAGGACCTGTTCATTTGTGAAATATCTTAGTTACTCGTCAACAGTAAGAGATTCTAATCTTGCTTATTAAGTAGAATCTCGTAAAAGCTTATTAGTTGTCAGCGTTTTTCCGTCAGTTTTTTTTTTCCTTAATGGAAGGGGAGATAGCTTTGATAAAAACGCACAGCAGGTTTCTGCTATATCTACAACAAAGACTTGATATTTCAAAGTAACAGCCACACTGCATTCCGTTTTACACTTAATTTTCAAGATCACATTGAGGAAATATAACTTGCCTGTGTTCATGTGTAACATTGTACAAGGATCTAAGGACATAACGTGATTTAAAACTGTAAGTATCGACAATAAGGCTCTAATTTTTTAAGGGATTTAAGACAATACGGTTTCATGATCGTGCAGGAAGTGTAGTACGTCTACAGAGCGAGATAGTACTTATCGGAATAAAAGGTTTATTTTATATGCTGTAAGCTATACTCGATAATTCGTGATAAGCAATTAAAAGACATGCTGCAAGAGCGAAAACTCATTGTGAGATATTCAGACATATGCACTGATAAAATAACTTGTCGGATAAACGCTAAAATGTTTGTGACCTTCAGTTAATCGAGACTGAGCAGTCGGATGCAATCAGTCTGGACGGTTGACTTAATTTCCATACGAGTAAATACACATGGGGTGCAGGTGTGCAAGGAGAACCTGCCATGGCGGCGTGTGCCTATGTTGAACTGGATACTTTGCGCAAAGTTCTTGACCTCAATTTGAAACCATGTCTGATGTTTTCTGTGGAGGCTCCGTGTCTAATCAACAGCTCAGCACACTCAAAATTTCCCGTTTCTACCGCTACATCTAAGGGCGAGAATCCTTCGGTATTACGCACGTTTATGGATGTTGCCTTCTCAATGAGTGCTTTGGCGCAGTCTGTAAGTCCCTTGGCCACAGCTTCGTGAAGTGGAAACATCCCTTTCATGGCAAGGGACTGTAAGTCCGCCTCGCCGATCTTTATCAGCTTAAAAAGCTCGGGAAGTTCTTTACCAGTGAGTCCTGCATTGTGAAGCAGTATCTCCGGACAAGATGACTTTCTATTGCGTATCCGGTGGACATCGACCCTCTTGTTGAACGTCTCCGATACAGAAGCACTGTTTGTCTTTTTGAGCGGGAGTTTGCTCTTGATTTTCAGTCGTTTTTCGGGATCGCCATGTTTCGCAGCCTTGATTTTCTTCTGGGCCTTCTTCAGTGGAATCATACCTTGTCTGGGACCTCTTTGGATACTCTTGTAGCTTAACTCTAGAATGTTACTACGTCCGCCTTTAAAAAGGGCGCGCAAATCACGTTAATTAAAGTTCCACCTAACAAATCGCGCAGCTACTTCTGATGGTATAAACAACTGTTCGTAGACTCTTAGACGTGACAAACACACGAAACAGCTAGCCCTCTAACTGTGCCCGCGAGATGCACTCGGTCAAATGACTTCATGCAGGAATGTCAACCCATTAAATCCAATAACAACAAGGCTTAGTACACCTGATATCACAGAATGTGACATTGTAATCCTTTCATCGCATTCCCGCGCACAATCACTTTTTTGCCAGCGGTTTGGCAAGATTTGGTTGAATTCAATTTCTGAACTCAAAATCATGTCCGTCCTGGCTTGTTTTTTATCTCTTTAGGACAATCTGCGAGACCTTCTTACCATAAAAAAAGAACTTCGGTAGAGTAATGATTCGGACCGTCCCAGGAAGTAATTGTGTGCACTTTTAATTGCCTTCTGCGGGGCCGTCTTATCTTGACAAACTTGGAATTTTAATAGCCCTTATCTCTTCATCAACAGCTTCGCTGTGCACCACATATCAGGATATGCCTAACGTCACGGTTTACGGGCAAAAGAAAATCCCTTGTTAGTGCATTCCGAACCGAGTGGAATCTGGTCTCAGCGTATTAGTCGTGTCCTTTCCGAGAGCTCGTGATCGTTTGGGGCGCGACTCGAGAGAATAATTTAATTATATGGGGAGAGGGGAGGAGGGGGGAATTGGTTTAATAAGAGTCGGAGGGGGAAGGGATGCTTTTGCTCCATCTCGGTCTCCGGCACACTTCACTTGAGCCAGTTTCTCAGGTCTCGCACTGGATGGGATGCTACAATTTGTCGTCCATCCCTAGCATCCCAACGATTCCACGCTTCGTGTAAGACAACTCAATTTGTTCATGGTTGGAAAGGCCCCTCCTGTCTATCCCTTTAAAATTTAGCCATTACCTGTCCTCCAAGGTTGAGAGGGGCACTGCGAGGATGAAGTATCTAAGAATAAAGACCTTATAACGCAGCACAAGACAAAAATAAATGAGTAAGCAAAATAAAATGAAAAATAATAATAAAAAATAAGATAATAAAAATAAAACTTTATAAATAAAATAAGAGCTTCATGACCCGGATGGATAGTGCCCGTCCGTGAAATGTTTTTGTTAACAAGCGGGCTTTCGGTTAAAAAAGCATTCAAACGCTATTTGATTGATGTGCATTTAGAGGGTTTCTTGCCTGAGTGTTTCTGTCTCGGATAGTTGCCCCTTGGAAATTTGATGTTCTTAAACTAGCATATTTGCCCTCGAAGCCGATAGTTCCTCGTCAGAAACACTCTGTTGTTTAATTAAGATTTATGCTTGAGGTAACTTGCTTTATTTAATTTCCACCTTCATAATTTTGCTTCTAATTTTTGCCATAAGCCAGTAAGTTCGCACGTTTGGACTACAATTATGCCATCGATGTATCATGGCCTCCCTGACGATGACCACCTCGACGAGTAAAATAACAGGACCAAATGCCATACGCAACAACGCTGTCGTTGATGCTGCGCGCACGAGATGCAGAATTCGAAATCCAGAAATCAGATGCGCGTCTCATGCTCAATTGAACACGATTAGAATGGCTGCCAAGTGACTTGG
>OX393569.1:7018793-7071293 GCA_947652115.1 Blastomussa wellsi
CTGATCATTTCACCTGTACCTCAGCCAATGCCATCTACTGCCTAACTTGCACTCTTTGCAAAAAGTTATACATCGGCGAAACAGGGAGACGACTTGGCGACCGATTCCGAGAACACCTTCGTGACGTGGAGAAAGACGACAAAAATGCATCGAAACCGGTCGCGAGACACTTCAATCTCCCAAATCATTCTAAGCAGCATATGGCAGTCTGCGGCCTTTCCCTTCACCAAGGAAACACGGAAAGCCGTAAAACTCTAAAACAAAAATTTATTTTTCAAATCGGCACTCTTAATCCTCACGGTATCAACGAACGCTTTTCATTCAACTAATTTATTCCGAAGTTTTCACGTTACCAGGCACCAGCCAATAGCGAAGCTCCATCTTTCTTTATATAAAAAACACACGACGCACAATTCCTTGATTCGCTCCGACGAAGGGCTAACGCTCGAAACGTCAGCTCTTGAATCTTTTTACGGTGGCCAATTGACATTATCAACCCAGTTGATAAAACCAAATTATATTGATCTTTAATTGAGCTTGAAACAATTGCAAAGAATGCAGATTGTTTTGATTGCGATTTGTTGCCTATCTGGTTTTTCAGGTTTACAGCCTTTCCACAGGCTCTAAGAAATAGTAACCACAAAACAGAGTAATTTCATCAGGTTTTCAGTTTGTATTGGGATTTGTATTGTCTGCAAATTTTGAAACTTTAAAAAGGGTCATTTCGAAGTTTCTACGTAAAGCTTGCCTGAGCTGAGGCGGATGTTTCGGCTACTCGAAAGGAGCCCTTCACAAAAGCAAACAGTTAACTTTGGCTTCACCCGGTCGCAACCGCAAATCAAAAATACAAATTTTAACAATAAAGAATAATATACACAATCAAAGAATAATATACACAATCAAACCGAATATTCTCTCGAATATTCTTCTACAAGTTTGACCATTTAAACGTAACATTAATTTTTGGGGAAATTATTATTATCGTTGTTTTTTGCCAACAAGCCTCTGAATCCTCAGCAGGGTTTGATTGTACTGAAGATGTCAGTGACGTCAGTGTCAGCCATTGTTATTAATCAGCCAGTAAACTATTGGCTAGCAAACAGATCTTTTGTTTAACTTGTTGGCAATTTAAATATCAAAAACTACGTCGTAAACCAATAGATTCCGCATTCAGTAACCTTTAACTAAAACACACACCAAAATACTGGTCCTGGCAAATTAAGCAATTTTGCAGTTTGTTTTAACTTATCGCTGGATGCCGAGTTTACACTAAACTCGGCTCCAAAATGTCGCCGAGTTTACACTTATAGGAGTGTATTTTTTTGTTCGGCAACCAAATTTTCGGCAACCACTTTTTTTTGCTACCCTTCATTCCACCAAAAAATCTGTAGAAGCACTACAAATACACTTTGTTCTACAGCCCGTTTTTGGAAGGGGACTCTCTCTTCTTCGGCTGCCATTTCCCACCCAGCACGCGGTTGCCGAAGTACACCTAATTAGAAAAAGTCTTCGCAACATCTCGTGGATTTCGGCAACGAAACAGTGGTTTTTCAACCTTCCAATATTGCAGCTTTGTTTTTCTCCGGGGCCACAGCGCCAGCAGCAGAAGTTGCAGCAACGAACATTGACGACGCGGAAATGGAAGATTTTTCAGCAACGAACATCGACGACGAGGCAATGGGAGATTTTTCAGCAACGAACATCGACGACGCGGCAATGGAAGATTTTGCAACAATGAACATCGACGACGCGGCAATGGAAGTGTTTGCAGCAACGAACATCGACGACGTGGCACCGGAAGTGTTTGCAGCAACGAACATCGACGACGCGGCACCGGAAGATTTTGCAGCAACGAACATCGACGATGCGGAAGAAACGAACATCGACGACGCGGCACTGGAAGAGTTTGCAGAAGCAACGAACATCGACGACGCGGAAGAAACGGAAATCGACGACGCGGCACAGGAAGAGTTTGCGGCAGCATTCTCAGAGCCAAAAGCAGAAAGAGCAGCCCCGTGGGCGTGGGACGGGGCGACGAAAAAAACCTTCGAAAGCATGGGCCTGCGGAGCAAAAAAGCTGTTGCGGCTCACCTTCTTCTGAAAAACGCGTACGAAAGCAACCTAGTGTCCGACATCGCCAAGGTCGACTACCTGGCAGGGATCCTCGGTCGAAGGAATCTGCGCCCTTTGGCTGGCCTTCGCCCGTTCGTGGATGATATCTACGTGTTTGGCTAACTCTGTAGAGAGGAGTGTGTTTTTCGGAAAGGAAGCCTGTTGTGCACAAGCGAGAAAGAGGGGTCGGCAAAACTTGTCGTGGCAAGAATTGCAAACGCCATGGAAACAGCCCTGGGAAAACTGGGCATTCCAACCGCCATCGTGCACACGGTAGCATTCGGGAAAGCGGGGAGCAGCACAATCCGTGCAACTATCGCGAGAATCGAGGAAGACACCTTCTACAGGGCAAAAAGAAGCTGGCAAGCGATCCATCCAGGGAAAGAGATCGGGGGGTACTTCGTGGCGAAATGCAACGTTTCCGAAGTCCCTCTGGAGGAGCTGCACAAGGCGCTGCCGGTTTTCGAAAGATGCCTGGTTGGGGGCAACGGGTACGGCGTCTACAGCATCGACTACACGTCGACCGCAAAGCGCTTGTGGCCCATCTTGGATACGAAACGGCGGGGGATTTCTGCACAGCGATTGGCGGGGGGCCCCCGAGAATCATGGAAAACACAGCCAGCGTTGGGGAGCACGTCTGCACCTGGATCGCCACCACGCCAGAAGGGCGGACAATCCGCACAAATGTTTTCAACAAAGTCGTGTCGAATTTTGAGGCAGGAGAGATCCGCGAACCCATCGGTGGCCTCCGCCAAACATTCTTCCACCCGGACGTGCAATCCCGCGGATTCACGCGATTCAAAGTCTCTCTGTACGGCTTCCCGCTCGGCAAGCTTTCGAACGAAAAGGCCACCACCAGCAGCAGCAGCCCAGCAAGCAATGGCAAATGGCAATGGCAAAATCTCGCCGCCAACCTGGACCGGTGCCTCGTCCTCGCAGACAGACCACAAGGCTACATCTTCGCTGCGTGGGGCGGCCACACAAAAACGGGCCGGATCTCGGGTGTCCACGTGCGCCCCACCCCAGCGAAAGTGGAAGATCGGCTTCCGGTCTTGCCCGATTTTCCGGGTCGACATCCTGGCCGCCGACAACGAAGCTCGGGCCGCTCCGCTGCCGCACGAAAGACGCGAACGCCGGCACCTTCCTTGCCGCAAGCAAAAAGCCTACGCAGCTCCACCTGAACGGGGGCGACCTCTCGGTTCTTCGTGCCGCCAAGAGACAAGATCGCGTGGGAATGGCGGACCAAAAAATGCCAAACCATCGGCATCAACTCTTCGAAATATAAACTACAAGAAGTGCCAGAAATTGCCCAGCAGCGCCAAATATCCGCGCTTTCGACAAGAAACCGTGAGAAACTTCTCTCGGAGCTTCGCTACGCCCGCACAGCCGAGGAATGGCGACGAGCGCACTGGTAAAGAGAAGAAAAGCGAGAAGGGCACGGGAAGTCCTTGGCGCTCTGGAGAAGGAGACACGAAAAGTTTCGGAACTCGCGCCAGACAAAACATGGACAGCTCTCGGTTTTCGAGGGAAAGAAGACAAATATCGGGTTGTCTTGCAGTCCGGCGAAGAACCAGCAGTTGCTGTTTGGGCGGCAAAGGGTTTGCGAAAAATCCTCCTGGAGTGCGCGGATTGCTTCCGCAAGGAGGAAGAAGACCGATACAGTCGGCAGCTTTTCTTTCTAGTGTCTTTCCCTTACGTCGGCAAACTTGGAGGGTTGGTGTTGCAAATCGAGCCTTCGAAAACGTTCCAGCACTGGGAAGGAAAAACAATGGTGTGGAACCCCATCCAGGTGCTTGGCCGCCCCAGACAAGGGAAGACTTGCGCTCTTGCAGGATCTGGGGGCCAAATGCGAAGAGTACGACACCCTCCGCACGGAATTGGCCAAAAAAGAATTCTGGCCAGTACCCGCGCCTGCGAACAAAGAGACGAAAAAAACAATAGACTTGCCGCCGGGGGAGTACATTTGCAAGCATTTCGCCACGACAGCCTTTCGAAAAGCTTTGCGGACCATACTTTTCCTGCTGCCGCTCGGCGAAGATGGAGAGCCGACAACGGACGAAGAAACCCCGACGAACGGCTTCTTTCTGGAAAAGGAGGTCGCTGCGATGGGCGGCCCAGAAGCGCTCGAAAACAGAAAAACCCCCCTGCATTGCCGGCTAGGGGAGGAGAAAACGACAACGAGCAAGAAAAGGTGCCGCCGCGTTGTCTTGGCGTAGCAGCCTACACCGGAACGACGGTCCCACCTTCGATGCAGAAAACGGAATCCCCATCGCAAGCAACCACAAAGAGCTGGCCGAGATCCCAGTCCAGCCATTTTTTCGCTGTCGCCGTATCGATATGGCCGACAATGCGGGTCGATTTGCCTTCCAGCGAGGCGGAAAACTCGCAAAGAGCACCCCAATCCTTCCAGCAAACCTTCTTCGCGCTCGAAAACAGAAAAACCCCCCTGCATTGCCGGCTAGGGGAGGAGAAAACGACAACGAGCAAGAAAAGGTGCCGCCGCGTTGTCTTGGCGTAGCAGCCTACACCGGAACGACGGTCCCACCTTCGATGCAGAAAACGGAATCCCCATCGCAAGCAACCACAAAGAGCTGGCCGAGATCCCAGTCCAGCCATTTTTTCGCTGTCGCCGTATCGATATGGCCGACAATGCGGGCCGATTTGCCTTCCAGCGAGGCGGAAAACTCGCAAAGAGCACCCCAATCCTTCCAGCAAACCTTCTTCTTCTTCTGGGATTGTTTTGGGGCTTGGTGCTGCCGCACTTCTTCTATGCACACAATTGCGTCCAAAATTCAAAGAGTGGAAGGCTGCACAGAGCGCGGCGCCACCCGAAAAGGAGGAGTTGGTCAGCAGCCTTTGCACAACCATCCAAAGAAGTCTGCGAACAAAGGAATTCGTGCAATGGAATAGTGCTCGCAATTGGAAGCTGCCGCAACAGTAGTATACAAAAACATGGAGATAGTGTGGAACCGCCGTTCTGGTCTCCTGGCGCGGTTTCCCTTCGAAGAGTTTCGTGTCCACGAGAAGAACTACGAGCAGCTGGAAGAGAAGGTTTGCTGGAAGGATTGGGGTGCTCTTTGCGAGTTTTCCAGCCAAGGCTTCCAGCGATAAGTTTAAACAACTGCAAAGTGCCAGGACCAGTGTTTTGGTGTGTGTCTACAAGTTCCATTCCCACGAAATGAAAAAGTATTTTCCTCGAGTCACAATTTTCCGAAAGTGTAAAAAACAATAATGCTTGTTGCTCAGGAAACAACACGGGAAACCCGCAAAAATGCATTTTTTACTGCTTTTCATTAAAAAAAAAATTCATCTTCTTAAAACGATTTATCGTACCGATTTTAGTAAACCTGCGAAGTTTGACAACAATCGGTTAAAAACCTTCAGAAATATGAGGACGCGAAAGCGCCAAAATTTACAAATAAATTTATGGAAGGGGGTAAGGCTTGCCCCTTTTCATACATTTCTTTGTAAATTTTGGCATTTTTGGGCTTTCGTATTTCCGAGAGTTTGTGACTGATTGTTGTCAAACTTCGCAGGTTTACTAAAATCGGTACGATAAATCGTTTTATGGAGATGAATTTTTGTTTTAATGAAAAGGAGTAAAAAATGCATTTTTTGCGTGACATCCGTAATAGGGCCTATGGTCATGGACACAAAATAGCGTGACTTTTTAACTGACCAATTAACAACCGCAAAATTATAGCACGTGATTTCAAGGGAAATAGGGTGTGTTTGTTCCGTGTCATTATTCTGCTCGCTCGCTTGCTGCAGGAAGGAGGAAGTCGTTTGTTGTTAAATCACTCTTACCTCTAGCTTTAAAGATGTCCAAGGAATGGAGCAATGGATTGTGCAGCTGCTTGAGTGATATTCCACTCTGCCTGACGACTTACTGCGCTCCGTGCTACACGTTCGGCAAGACTGCGGAGGCGGTGGGCGATGACTGTCTGATGTGCGGTGTGGTGACCTTCGTTCCGCTCGTCAATTTGTGGTTCTTTACCCAGATCCGAGGCAAGATTCGTGAACAGAAAGGAATCGACGGAACGTTTGTGAGCGATCTTCTCTTCACCTGCTGCTGTCCACTGTGTACTCTGGTCCAAGGTGCACAAGAAGTCGGAGTGAAAGCGCCGTTTGGAAATTCAATGGCGAGGTCCTAACTCGTGATCGCGTGCAGGATTCAGCGTCCGTTGAAGAACAAGACAAGCTATGATTGCTGTTTATGAATTCCTGTAATCTCTTCCAAGCAAGTTTACTTAGTCTTCATTTTTTCTTTATCGTGATTGCCTGTTTTAGACTGATTTTCGACTTTCAAGAACTTGTTGTTTACACGTAGCTTGATGTATGATTGATATTAAGTAACTTTATCGTTTCAATAACGTGTCTGTGATCTGAATTCCAGTTGGAACTTTTCGACTCGTTACGCCGAAATAGTTATTGTTGTTTGTAGCTAGTCAGTCGAAACTTTGTTCGTGATTGAGTCTTGTAACAAATGCGGTGTAACTGCGACAAAGGTTTCTAAATAATATTAAACGACTGCTCGTAATCTTGACTCGCTGATCTGCAACTATTCTAAAATTATATTTCACTTTGGAATTTGTAAATCGTGAAACCTTGAACAAGTGCAAGAATTATGGAACTTCAGTAGAAGGTATGCCAATAAAAAAATTATCATTTGTATTCAATATACGTTGTATTTGTTAAAACAATTGGCTCATCCTCGGTGTATAAACCTGTGAAACTCACGAGTGATGTAAAACAAAGAACGAACAAGACAACAAAGAACCTCAATAGCTCAAACACAAAGAAAAAAGTCACAGGTTTTTACGCCGAGTAAACCCAAGCAATCGCAGTTTACAAAGCGTCGCACGCCTTGTTTCTTCCGCTTCGAAAGCGAAACAACGTGATGTCTTGTAAAATTTTGTAGCTACATGACCGAAGCTGTCTTATGAAGTCTTTTCGTTTCAGTCGACTATAGCGTTCTTTTAAGTTTGCTAAATCCGTCGACGTGGCAATCAGAAAATTAATTCAAAAGGTTAACTCGAAAGGGGAAGTTTAATGTATGTGGGAGGATATGGCTAAACTTATTTGAAAGTATTTTAAAATTCACAGTTGACAAGAGTCTCCATTTACAACCCTAATCAATGTCTCCTGATGGTTTGAACTAAATGCTAATCGATCGAAGAATAAACGAAGCTTCAATGTTGCATTTAGGATTTGGAGACGTGCATTATCACCACTGTTATTGCTTTGATACGGCCAGCTTGGGGCGTTGTTTTGTCTTCTTGTCTGTAATTTGGAACAGCCAATGGGAATGCCTCATTTGGATGGGGCAATAAGATGTATAATATTAAAAGCAACTGTTGGATGACATTTTTTTGTGTTATCCAGAATTATCAAGGGCGAGTTAAATTACTAATTCTGGATATCATGAAAAACCAAATTGACAATTTTCGCATTGCCCATAATACACCTTGTTTACCCCCAAAATTTTGCATAACCTTTGTTTCCCAATTCTCCTGGGTATTACAGTAGTCCCAAGAGAATCGGAAGACAATGCTTATGCAAAATTTTGTATAGGTAATCATACAGTTTCGAGTTCAATTTGGAATTAATTTGCATGAGTGCAAATTTCAGCTTTTTGAAAAACTCACAAGTGCAAATTAATTCCAAATTGAACGCGAAAAATCATATGATTACTTATTAATAATTATACATGAAAAAATTTGTAGAGAGAAAGTGAAAATCTTATTGCACACACAGGAAGTGAGCATTTGACGCGTATTCGAAACTTTTTTCACTGATTGGTTAATGAAGATCAGTCGATAACGCTCAACAAGATAATCAAGAGTTGTTTAACCAAGCCTAAGAGCAGCGCCTTGCATTTTTTGGTGTGTTTTTTACAATTTAATACCCGAGCCTGCAATCATATGGAAAAACCCATAACCTGGTCAGCGGTCAACTTCAAAAAAGATACATCACCTTGATGAGCTGTACACCTGAGCCCACGATACAGTCATGTGATACTGGTCAGCGGATACCTTGTCAGTTGACCATAATATGGATCTTCAATACTAAGGATAACCAAGGCGAGCTACATGTTACCTCTTTTTGCACTGAATTACCTCTGTTCTGCACTGTGTTAAATAAAAACTGCATTTCTCTTAACCAATCAGAATGGAGAAATTTTTTCATGTATATTATTAGGGGGGTAGACAAGGTGTATTATGGGCAATGCGAAAATGGTCAATGCTACAATTGTTAGTTTCATTATACACTGATTTCTCAAAAGGAACTAAAGGATGCCATATCTCTGTACAATGCTACCTCCATCTTTCTTCTGGTTCGGTAGTTTTCTTTTTCATGAGGAACTCTTGGAAAACTGCCTCACTACTTTCATTTACCTTTTGTGTTGTAAAAACCCCCATCTAATTTTTTTCGACTGTGCTCTGCACATGACAAATAAGTCCCCTGTAGCTATGCAGCCGCACTCTACATATGATGAGATATCTAGAATTATCTGTAGCTCCGAGAATAGGGATTATGACATCAGCAGTGTATAATGATAGATATGAAATAACAGCCCCATGCCCCACTGGGGGCATAAGGACTGATGATGATGAAAATAACAGACACTACATGTTGTCATGGTTGTGACATTTTCAATCCATGCATATTTTTAAGAAATATTTTATAAAAGCAATAGTCTGAGTCCTTTTTCATGTTTGCGTAGCCTCATTTAAATATGAGGGGGCTTGGGAGAATTTTCTAAATTTATGCAAACCCTCAACTGCATCTTTAGGTTTGCATAACTCTTGAATTCTCCCAAACAACTTTCTGTTTAGATGATGCTATGTAAACAAGGAATAAAGGCCTCTATTGCTTAATTAGATCTCTGTAGCAGCACCAAAAAATAGCATTCAATTTTGCACATCTGATATGCCCAGGCTTTTAAAGACAAAGCAGATGTGATTAATTTCCTCTTTGTTCAGCCATTGCATTCCTTCAGGTTCAAGAGGGGCAGGGGATGTGGTATATATACCAGTATACCTAAAGCAATACCCCCAAATTCCTCCCACCATACCCCAAATAATGGAAACATTGTAACTGAATTCCCAAAAATTTGTACATGTAGTTAACAATTGAAGCATGCACATTTGGCTTATTCCTGGCTGGAACTGTCACTGCTTTCTGTAGCCTAGGTCTACCCATACCCACCCAGTAATAGTCACAGGTCAGATTGAATAGAGAGATTGTTGGCTATGGTTGATAATGGTCATTGGAATACAGGGGGATGGGAGGAGGTTCAACTAAGAAAATTGATTCGAGGAAAAAATGATTTATGTAAAAGTATCAAGTGGAACATGACTCTCTGATGTTCGTTGTTTTGTTACAATTTTCGGCTGTTGAGCTTCTGAAAGCTGTTTAACACATTGTATAAAGTTTGAAAAAATGTGAAATCCCCAGGGCAGGGATGGACATTTTCTGGTATCCTGCATGTGACAGTTCTTGGTTTTGGTAGGTTTCTATGGCATAAGATCACTTGAAGGAGAGTTGCTTTTCCATAGCTACACAACATCCTGTAAGGAGTAAAATGAAACTGGGCTTTGCAAATTTTTTAACTGTAGGGGCTGGGAATTTAGAAACAAATTTGGGTCAAACAAAGGTGGAAAATGGGATTTGGGCAAAATTTTGGCTGTCTGTAAACAAGCTTGCAAATTGGGAACTTGGAAGGGATGTATTTACTCTGCGAACCAGGGGTGGATCCATGAAGTTCAGAAAGAGGGCCCGAGTTGCCCCCCCCCCCAAAAAACAGAAACATTCTCAAACACAACACATTGAATGTTTCTTGCCTTTACTGCTATTTCTGGCCAATGGTATTTTACTTCTCTCAATGGTATTCTCCTTCTCAAGTGAGGCGAGTACTCTCTTATATGGGCTACACAGGGATGTGCTGCTGGAAGGGTATGGATTTTGACCCCTCAGTCCTGAACAGGGTACATAATTTCAAGCGAGCCTATCTTAAACAGGGTATGGTGTAGTCTTGGGCTTCAAGACCTTTGTCAAGTTTTAAGCATATCCGAAATCAGAAACATTTATCAGTATATTTATTTAACTGGTCAATATGAGATCATTTTCAGGACAAGAAGCGTTTCCCTAGCTTTGTCCTAAACAGGGTAGGTGTTTGACCCCTATACCCAAACATGGTTCAAGTATCCCCCAACTGTAAACCTGCATGCAGGCCAGCTACAAATTAGTTTAAGAGTTTACATTTAGGCTATGACTACTAAATGTTGCACATATGACATTACACTTCAGGAATTGAGATCAGCGGTTTGTGATTGAGAACCAACAACGTATCCTTTGCTTGTTTGTAATTGTTACTTCGTCTTTGTAACTCTAATTCATTTATACGCGCTGTTTCCAGGTCCTTCATTTGGATTTGAAGGCGCGCACACGTATTTTCGTATGTGGTGTGCGTGTTTGGTTTATTTAGTTTACGTGTATGCTTAATTTGCAATTTAACGGTTTAATTTATTTTTCGTTGTTTTCCTTATTACTTTTTCTTGTCAGTTACTGTGCTCACATCGTGGGTGGCTCCACCTGAAATGTTCAGAAATTGGTATAGGATTTAATGGAGCCGAAACCAATTGTGGAATTACAAGCATTTTAGGCATCCTACTGATGAACGGTTATGGCAATTAGATATTTTTTACAGGAGCCAACATTGAGATTGTGGTCTGTCACCTTTGAATGTTTTTTTTTTATTTTTTTTTTATTTTGAAATTTTTATTTTTTATTTTTTTAATATTTACATACATGACAGACGCTACATTGCACTACATTTCTACACTAGTTTACATTAAAAAAAAAAAAAAAAAATTATACCAAAAATCCCAACCTTTGAATGTTGCTGTCACTATCTTTTGAAAGATAAAATATGTACAACACAATTTCCAGGAATAACAATTTATTGCTACATTTATAAATAACTTAAACCCAAAGCAAAAAAGAAAATATATCTCAAAAGTACACCGAAAACAAATAACTACACTGTACTTTAGCAAACTGACTGTTGATATTTCTTGGTGTACACATTTTGATATGGAGCACACTGATTTTTAGAATTGGGGATAAGCTCCGGCCTGATGGGCCACTAGGCGCGAATGCACACTTTACCTTTACACTGATTTTTTACTAACATTTGCATGCAGTATTATCCATTTACTCATGACAAGTCCAGAGAGTAAACCACATGAAATCACATTCTGTGATTGTGGCTGTAAAGTAGTGATTTTATTTGTTTTAACGTTCCCAGAGACTGGTAGGCGACACGTTACTGTACGTGACACTTGACGTCGACAAGTCATTACTGCAGCAACAATTTCCCTTCTGTGACACAGTGAATTTTTGAAATTGAAATGGCATCAAAGGAAACTCGGAAAAGTCCCAGATGGGATTGGAACCCACTACCCTCCATGATCTAGTCAGATGCTCCAGCCACTAAGCTACTGGAGACTCTATGGTGAGCAAGGGTCAAGCATCCGACTAGATCACAGAGGGTCGTGGGTTCAAATCCCATCTGGAACTCGGATTTTTTCCGAGTTTCCGCTGATTCCATTCCAACGTTGATTTATTTCTTTCATTGCTCTCTAAAGATTTTTACACTGCCAGAAAGCAGAACAGACAGATCAGAGTAGTCGACTTGTTGCAGAAACCTGCTGCTGTGAGTTGTCACCTAGTGTTTGCTGGCATTTATGTAATTTAGTGATGGAACAGTTATTTAATGTTACTATATCACAAAATAAATATAAATACAAACAAAAAAATGCATGGACATATAATTAAATAATAAAAAATTTCAAAGGATGTGATTTAGTCTTCCCCAAAGACTACAAACACTTAAGCCACAAACATAATAAACTGTCACCTAGGTAATCGGCTTCTGACAGTACTTACAGCATAAACATGCAGTTGTGCAAAGAGATCACAGCTATGGACTTGTCATTATTTGTAACTGTGCACAAACTAAAAATTAAATTTTTTACATGCATGTTTCGTCAAGTTCCAAAGCCAGCAGGTGGTGAATATGAAATAACTTTTGTGCATAAAAAGGAAAAGAGGTTCTGACAAAATTATTTTGCATGCACTCAAAACCCTTTTGGTATTATAATTAAGCACATATAAATATATCTTTTTCTCCTGTTGCAGTTCTGCACCCCTACATTTTCACTATCTAGACCACATTATTGATTAAAGGGACACGGTCACAGACCTTTTAGTAAAACAGCGCCAAATTATAACTAAGTGCTTTCTACCGATACAGGAAATGCTCCTATAGAATATATGAAAGAGAAGGATATCAAGCAAATTGAGGGCGAGGGAGCAAAATTAGTTTTCATCAATTCTTCCAAACCGCAAGGACAGAAAATGAAAAAGTCAGCCTGACTTTTTCATGTTGAGGTCTTAAGCACCTGATGATATCACAGTGACATCACTTCATATATGCCTTCAGTACACTGGCAAGTAATTTTAAAAAAGCTTGACCACTCCTTTGTTTCCACTGGTGTTTTAACACATTTTTGGGCTGTTTTGAAGCTATGGTCATGACAGTATCCCTTTAATTTTTGACATCTTTTTGATAATTAACTTTCAACTTCAAATTTAATTGTGCACTATTTACAAAGTTTGCATCAGTATTATAAAATAAATATAAGCAGAGTAATAAATGTTACACATGACTATGGAAAGAATAAAAAAAATATGTGCATGGTAACCATATCGAGTAGCCACTGGCTTTCGAGCTGGTTGCCACCACGTCAATCTAAGTGTGGAGAACAAAAGTACATTACGGAGGCTAGAATACATTACTGAAAATACAAGTGACTTTTATTAACAATATAATTTTTTTAAGAGGTGCTATTGCAGGATTCTTAGGCTTGTTTCTAAAGTCGCTCAATATCAAAGTGCAGAAAGTGAAGGAGGAGGAGTTGACGATTACTGTGAAACTTAATTGGCATCTCCACCTCGGCTCCGACAGAACGGGCGTTGTCAACATAGTATCAACATGTTTACATGGTGTCATTGTATTTCATCATTGGTAGCAGGCCTGCAAATAATTTTTACCTGTGAAAGGACGTGTCCGACTAAATCACCATTTTGAATGGACAAAACAGTAGTCATGCTGCACATGCCACAATATGTTACGTCAAATTTTAGAAACTTTAAAATAAATTACTAACTTGCTATGAAAGAGGCCTTCCAAGGGGTAAAAGTGACATGCGACACAGACCTGAAAACTGGCGACATGGGGATTTCTAAATGGCGACAAGTGACATGATTATGCTCCTAAAATATGACAGCGACAAAATAAACAGTGCTTTTCACCAATACTAATTTGAAAAAAACTAATAAATATACGATAAATGTAGCAAGAAAGTGACTCAAAATACAGAAAATTGTATTTCTGAGGGGTCAGATTTTCAAAATTTTCCCGCAAGAACCTACCCCCAAAGCCCCTAGCAGCATTCGGCCTTCGCCGCTCACAAATTTTTGCCTACTGAGCACCATGAAAGTCTGGTTATGGCCTCGTAGCAAAACAGTTTCTCGCAAAGAAAAAAACGACGACTGGTACAGTTACGTACACTACAAAAAAACGACAGCGACATTTACAGCTGTAGGTTAGGCGACATCGTTCTTCAAAAGCAAGCAACATCGCGACACAGCTACCCCACTTGGAAGGCCTCATGAAAAGTAAAAGAACATCAAAGAAGTTCCAATAACTGAAAACAAGCAAGGGGTTGTGATATGCTGGGGGGGGGGGTAACCCTGCATTGGACTAGGGGGAGTAGGGGGAGTAGAAACACTCCTAGATGCTTAATGCTACAGAAACCAGGATAAGCTCTGGTAGTATGTTCCACTTTGGCATGAAGCTTTACCTATAAATTATACAAGATCAAGTAACCAGCAGAACTCTGGCAATCGCCGGCTTGTTTTGAAGCCTCTGCATGAACAAGGCAAGTTACCACCGAGGAAGATAAGAGAGAGATAATGAAGGTCGCAAACTTGAAAAACTGATTGCATGACTGTGACAGAGCTCCTTTAAAAGTGGTGAGTCAATGAAATACTCTTTGCGTGATGGGGGTATTTATCAAAAAGTTCTCCCAGTTATGTTCAGAAATTCATCAGGTTTGTTATTAACATTTAACTATGTCTAGTATAATTTACATGCAGGTATTTATATGTCTATGCCAATATTGTGATCTCATCATAAAAATGGTAAATTGTTCTTATCTTTATTCTTAATCCAGAGCTAATATTTATCTGAATAATTTTACTTTATTCACAGAATTAGAAGCACTTTGTTTCTATAATTCTGCAAATAAAGCAATCAGTTCTTGAAGGGACTTACATGACTACCCCGGCCCTATTCTAGGACATATATAGACACTTTTCATTAATGGCTGTCAATTATAAATTCTTTTGTAAGTGTTAAAATAAGCCTGACTAACCTTGTTTCAAAATAATTTTTACTCCCAAACGAGTTTAGTGAATTTGAATGCATACAAAAGAATTTTAAATTGGCAGCCATTTATGAAAAGGGTCTATTGAACCCCCATTTTAATTCCAACATCATTTTATACGTGCCTCACACTTTAGTCACTGTACTGCATCAAAGGCTTTATTGAATTATGTAGTAACACTGGTCCAAATTAAAATAAATCACTCCTGCATTAGGCACTAAAAATATCAATCATTCCAGTATTAGGCATAGGCCAGAATTTTCAGAAATAACAGCAAAATGTGAACAGTTAGTGAATACCGTAAAATCCCACGTAAAATCCCTGGCCTGGCTTGTAAACTTCATAAAAGGGGTTTTGGGTGAGCTTATAAACAAGGGGGGGAGGGGGCTTATATCCTGATACAATGATAATGATACCATTGCGTGCATTTAGCGTTACATTATTTTATAATACATTTATTGTACATCACAAACAGAATTTATTTCAGAAACATCTATAATTAAAAGCACATTGGTTTCTTTGGTATCATTAATTATTCTTCTAAACTCCACAGCCACTTCTCTATGCCTGTAACTTTCAATTAACAATTTTGATGATTGTAAAGGAACACACTTATACATAAGGGGGGAAACTGGGGTCTTTAACGTGGAATTTCAAGGTATATGCAAGAATTTTCAAAAATTACAGCACATATGAACAGTTGTTGAACAAAGGCAAGATGTTCGGAAATTACAGCATACATGAACAGTTATTGAAGCTAATTTAATTAGTCTTGCCTGAATTCATGGAAGTAGTTCAAGTACATAACAAGCGCTGGAGGGAGGGGTAAGTCACTCAGCCGTTTGACTCCTTCAGGGCCAACAGTCTTTCTAATCACAAGCCTGCAGAGGTCTTGAAGGTGTCTAGGATGTGTAGCTGAAAAATCAATTGCATAACGTTATCAAATAATATTATTGCGTTAAGGATAAAACTATTTATTTAGAGGACTTCAAATATGCTTGTGTGCACAATAAATGACAAAGAATCCCTAATTGTATGGATTTTAATTAGCTAAGCCTAAGAGCAAAGTGCCATTTACAGTTATTTTAATTTAATTAATAATTAATTTCATAATTTCAGCCTGGAAAAATTAAATGTACTGGAGGTGCAGAAAGGTGTCATTAATATTTTCTCTGATTTTTCTTGTTTGTATAATTTATTTCTTCAGTTTATCTACTACACTCCTCTGTTGCTTGATATTGAACGCGGCATAGACTGTGTAATTATTAATAGCAAAAAATATCGACCATGCCTCCCACTACAGAGTTATTTGTTTTGACCCCCTCCCCCTGCTCACCCTGCTTTCCCACCACCACTTCTCTTTAAAGCTTACTACGGTATTTAAATTCTCCTTCTACATGGGTGTTTTGAAACCATGTATCAGTCAGTCTCATGCATTATGAGATTGCATTAAATGCAGTATGAATGTGTAGCAATAGGTTAAAAGTCTGCATATACGAGCCTAGTAGCCCATCAGGCCAGAGCTTATAATGGTTTCTGTCGCATGAAGTGACTACCAGTATTTCTACTCCTCCCATTGCAGGGTTACTATACCCCCAGAATTATTTCGCTGGTGACCGTTTGTACAACTAGGTAGAGAGAGGCACTGTGAGAGTACAGTCTCGCCCAAGAACACAACATTTCAGTGCCCTGACCAGGGCTTGAACTTGGACGGCCCGATCTGGAGTCCAGCATGTTAACCATTAGTCTACCATACTTCTCAGTCCCAGAAAATTTTTATACTCTCCCCACAGAAGGGATTGGAAATTCCAGGGGTTGAGGGGTTCTCAAACGCTAAAAAAATTATTGCTAAAAATAAATGTAGAAAGCTTAATATAGGAATTTTTTTATTTAAACATATTTATTTAAAGAGGTTTGCCCTTCTATGAGGTATGGATACTTTATGGAACTAAACGAACTTACGTATTTCAATGAAGCACTGCAATGGTTCTTTTTTCTCTTCCCTACAACTTATCAGAGGGGCAAATGACACTGGCAGTACCCCCTCCGTATCCCACTCGCTCTCTCCAATGCGGCGCATCCTACACAGCTGTGTTTAAGAGTAAAATAATTACATTTACCAAGCTGATCAGAAATGGTTTGGAGTTAGAGAGGTTTCAAATAAAAAAACCTGATCTTGGCCACAGATCTTGCATGCTTGTGTTTAAAAATTCCTTAGTGGTTAAAAAAATGGAGCTGGGAGGAGAGCAAACTTGTTCAGTAAGCCACTACCTTTCTGGAACCTCTAGTTTCATTCACCTGTTGTAAACAATATACCTCAAGTGCTTTTAAGGGCTAGGGGGCATTGTTGTGACCTGTTAGTTATTGTTTGTAGAGCTAATGACATGTCTTGTTCCAAGAGGAAGTGGGCGTCAGCAAGTTTGACACATTTTAAAGTTCCCAACTTTTATGGTCTAGTGATGGTCTCGAGAGGCTTCTGGGAACAAGGGAACATGGTCATTGATTATTTTAAGGGCAAGGATTGTCTTGACTATTAACAGCAACTTTCCATGAAAATTTTAGAGTTCTGACAATTGAATTAAACACAGGCACGCAATACATGCGAGAGTTATTTTTTTCAGTTTTGATATGGACGTATTGGGTATTTTTTTTTGGTCAGCAAAACTACCCCGTCCAAAACAAACGCTCAATGGCCAATTTAGTGTTGGGCCTTTTGCTGACGACCTGTGCATTTTAAGTAAATGAATGCAACGCAAAATACGTTTGACTAGCGAATTCATTCACGACGAAACTTTCCTGTCGACCATGAATAATATATCTGTAAAAACTGCAGTAATCAGTTTAATCAATCACTTTACTGCGCATGTCATTCCATTTTTGAAAAACAATTTGACAATCTCGTCCCCAGAGCCCGCTTTTCTTTTGGTCACCATCAAGAAAAGCGGGCTCTGGGGACAAGGTTGACAATTTGACTGGTTTTATGATGCAACCCCAAACCTGATTGGATTGATGTACGTCACTAATGCGTGGTTCAAGTTTCCCTGTAACCATCCCCCCCGGGCACACCCCCGGGCATTTGCCATATTTTAACTATTTTGCGATGTATTCCCCACCCCTGGACAGAAAAAGGCAATTCCCCACCCCCGGGAGTCCTCGTCAACCACAAGTACGTCATTTTATGTACAAATTCGAGATAAAAATACTGATTTCTGTAAAAATAGCAAAAGAAGTACATGAAGAAGTTTTTTCAAGAACTACACTTTTCTGAAAGCGACCGCAAAGTCCCTGGTATCTCGCGATTTGGCCACTTGTTATCACGACGTCGTCCTTAATAAAGGTATAATGGCCGCCTTTCAATTGTTGCACGTCTACTCATGAATTTGAACGCTTTTCTAGACTGTATATATATGTATCATAAATAACTGAGACTACATATATAGCATATGAAATCATATAAAGAAAACTGAAGGAGAAATCTAACCCGTACGTCTCGCCACTTCCTCGAAAGAATAGGAAAGGAGCCACAAATCTTTAGAAAATATCAATGCTTTTAAACTCTCTTCTTTAACACTACTCATTACTACACGGCATTACAATGTTGTGAAGACATACCCACCTACCGCTTGTTGTGACTAAATGCCAATTCTAATTAATAAAGCTATTTCTACCTGAAAATGAAAAACTCTGAGACTCCAGGACAGTGCAGAATGCGACACCAAACGTGATTCCTAGCCTTTTCTTGACAGCGGTAACACAATACTTTTGTTTATTTGTAATATGATACTTTTGTTGTTCTTTGAAATGTTGAAACATGATACCTTGTTTTTCTGCATCGTTGATTTTCAACACAAAGCATCCTATTTTGTGATTTATTAAACACGCACCAAAGTATTTTATCGAAAGACAATAAACGGATCAAATGGAAAAAAATATATCTTTCTAAAGGCTTTTTTAAACGTAGTACAGTATGGTGGCCGACTGTTCTCACAGAAAAATTGGGCCAAATTCTTAAATATCCGAAGAAAAAGCGAAGAAAAAAACACTTTTTCGTTGAATATTTTTTTTTCTGAAAAATAAAAAAATATATAAAAAATAAAAGGGATATACTACACATGTTTTAAAATAAATTTTATTTTGGTTTAAAAAAAAAAGAAAAAAAATTAAGAAACATGTTTCGGAAATGAAAAAATAAAATAAACTAGAGTATATTTACAAAAGATCAGTAAATAAAAAAAAACACAAAGAATAAAATCAGAGTTTTGATTTCAATACCAAATACATTTGAATTTCAAAAACGCTGTGAGAACGACCGGCCGATCGTTCTCATACAAAATTGTAATTGAAAACAAAATGTTTGATGACGGCCGAGTGTTCTCATAGCCCGCGATATCCATGATCAGCGGTCTTCTAATCAAAGATGGCGGAAAGGTCGATCCAAAGCAGTGACACACGAAGCAGATCTACGCTATGTTATGAAAAATGTCAGACGAAAGGAGATTCTGGACTTAATTGTTCGTCGGGATTTTCTTGAACATGCTTAGAGTTTGGGAACTTTGAGCAGAAGACTGGTTCAAAAAGGCGTACCGCGTACCAGTGCAGTAAGACACGACTAAGAGGGTCTTCAAATTCTGCTTTGTGTGGTGTTGTCAAACCAAGTTTACCGGGGGTGGAGGGGTGCTCCCATATGAACAAAGGCGTACGAGGCGTCTGGGGGGCTGCAGCGCTCCCCAGTTTCAAAAATTTTCGACATTTTTCGGGCAAAACGCGTAGAATAGACCAATTCCAATATATTAAAATTCTAATATGGCGCCGAGGCTTAGGGGAATAAAACAAAAGAAATTATTTATTCATCCCTAAGCCTCGATGCAAAATCTTTTTGTTTTATTCCCCCGAGCCTCGGTGACATGTTAGCGTCGCGCAGGCTTGTCAACAGTTTTACACTGTCACGTTGCCTGAACAAAACCATGTATTGGCAAACGTAACACGCAACATAGTCAACAGACTTGCGCGTGAAAATTTACAGCTTAATCGTGTGGTGCTAGAATGTCACATTGACGAATAAAGGAGATAGAAACCTAAACACCGAGCTCAAGAGAAAAAAGCTCGTCCGAGTTGATGCAAGAAACAACCTTGGCGACAGACAGCGTCTCTCTAAGACAAACTAATAGCCTTCAAGAAGTAAAGCTACAGCAGTATTTGGTTTAGTCGGACAAAGATAATTATCGTATCCGTGATAAGACGCAACAATAACTTGCAATAGTTTAATGAAACAGCCAGGCCCAGCCCCACAATGTAGAATGCAAGTAAGATAAATCTCACGGTAAATCTCACACTTTGTCTTTCTAAAGCAAATTTAGAGAGCTAAAAGAAAGTCTTGCATTAGATATGATCCAAAATAAACTGCATGTAACAGCAAATGATAAATTATAGAGGTGTCAGACTCTACACGAAAGCGTCAGTTAACAACGGAAATCATGCAGCCCTATGACCTCTCAACATTTTCTGTACAACGCTAAAACGGATCTATTCTTATTCATAGTCCTCCTCATGACACAGAATTATTGCCCTTAAGAAACAAGTGCGAAGCAAGAAAACGGTCTAAAGATCGAAATCGAAAAGGGAACGGCAAATCAGTACAAATGTCACGGCACGTAGGAGTCGCGCAAGGCTTGTCAACATTTTACACTTTCCACTTCTTCGATCGATATCACCGAAAACTCCTAGCCTTCTGCTCAAAGTTCCAAAACTGCAAGCATATTCAGGAAAATCCCGACAAACAGATGAAGTCCAGAATCTCCTTTCGTCTGACATTTTTCATAACATAGCGCAGATCTGCTTCGTGTGTCACTGCTTTGGATCGACCTTTCCGCCATCTTTGATTAGAAGACCGCTGATCATGGATATAGCGGGCTATGAGAACACTCGGCCGTCATCAAACATTTCGTTTTCAATTACAGTTTTCGATCGGCCGGTCGTTCTCACAGCGTTTTTGAAATTCAAATGTATTTGGTATTGAAATCAAAACTCTGATTTTATTCTTTGTGTTTTGTGTTTGTTACTGATTTTTTGTAAATATACTCTAGCTTATTTTTATTTTTTCATTTCCGAAACATGTTTCTTAATTTTTTTTCTTTTTTTTTTTTTAACCAAAATTAAATTTATTTTAAAACATTTGTAGTATATCCCTTTTATTTTTTATATATTTTTTCTATTTTTCAGAAAAAAAAATTATTCAACGAAAAAGTGTTTTTTTCTTCGCTTTTTCTTCGGATATTTAAGAATTTGGCCCAATTTTTCTGTGAGAACAGTCGGCCACCATAGTACAGTTAGTACATTGTTTTCTGGTTGTTATGAAATTTGTGCCGAAAATACTGGTGAAAGATTTTGCATATTTAATTACGAAAGGTTCCTGAAATATTTACCAGAGCTGGTGCGTATGCAATGAAAGCTGTTTCTCCGGAATTACTGTACCCTGCGTTCTTGAGTATGTGGCCTCCCTAACTTCAACTTTAAGTGCCATATGACATCTACTATGTCCTGAAGCAAAGTCTCTGATCATGTCTGATCTCTCAGCTCTACTGATTTCAAACAACTCATCTCCGAGAAATAGGAAGCTGCGTACATCCGCAACTTCAAATTTAACCAAAATGAAAGCTATTGTTACTTCAGTCAGAAACATTTTAAAATTTAACATCGCTCTTATTCACAACTAACCGCAATCGAAAAACAATCCCTCAACCCAAAGCCGCCAAAACAGACTGCTTGCAGCATGTAAAACTTCACATCCTCGTACCTTTTTCACCACCATGAAAATTTCCGAACAGTTTTTCGCTTAAAACCCACACACAACGTGATACACCAGAGCTACATAAACACCGAGTGCTGGAAATAGAGACATCATGCCAATACCGCCCAATAAGGCCAAGTTTATATGAAAATAAAGATGGCCGTCCCTTGAATCCGAAACAAATATTGATACAAAATTAAACGATACATACAAGCGGCAATTTCATTGGTTATCAATCGATAGTATCCTAATTCTGATTGGTGTGAAATACATCGCTCGTCCACCCATCCACCCATCCATCCACTGAATAGCGACATACGTCATTACGCCAACTCAGAGTTATTTTTTTTGAAAAAAATAACTCAATAAGGGAAAAATGGAAAACCTTTTAGGGATCAAGGGAACATGTAGCTCCCCTTCCCCCTATCCCCTTGGGAGCCCCTCCATAGTTGTCCTATAGCTCTCCTATACCTCAATGCTAAGGCTTGACAAATTAAACTTGGACCAGTTTTGTCCATACATGTAGGTTTGATTCCTTGAACATTGCCCAGGAGAACTCAGAATTTGTGTGCTCATCAGAGTGCTGCTGACAATCTTCTAATGCACCTATCAGAATGTTAAGCCGGAGGCTGAGGAGGAGTAATGGGTCAGGCTGCCCACAGGATTTTGTCCCTATTTTGATCAGGAATTTTGACATGGCCACCATCTTGGATAGGGAAGAAATGGGGGATTTTGATACTTTTGACAAATTATTTTGTCACGGGGGTGGGGAATTTGACTCATTTTTCAGAAATTATCAAAATCCCCACCCCATGGCCAACCCCCCCCCCCCCTGGGCTTAACATTGATAGGTGCATAAACAATCCTTATTTTAGAGAACAAAGCTTTAATGTTTCACAATCACTTGAAACAGCTCAAAAGGTCATGTCTGTCAGTTGTGATTGGTAAATTTGATGGTCAGATTGACGGCAATGAGGACACATATGTTTTGAACTTCTGATCGAGTTTGCGATGTGCTTGTACATTACTGGAAGGATACATTTAAGTTAATTGATACGGTAAATTTGATGGTCCATTTTGTGTTCTGATTTTCAAGGCTTGTTGGCTACCACTATTATTTTGATTGATGACAACGGGAATGCAATTGTTAATTGGGTTTTGAACTTCAGAGTTTGTGGCGTGTTATTTGAAAGGTGTAGTAAAAGTTTGTGTAACTGGCTGCCATCTAGATGATTGATGCAATTCTTTCTCATATCTTTACCATAAAATATATATCATTATTTAACGTTGCTGTTATATCTGTATCAAAGATACTCACCTTGTCATTGAAAGGCATTACCAAAATACCACCCAATCTCACTAACGACTTCATGTACTCTTCATATTCATTAGGGCATGCCGCCCCACAGTACACGCGATCATACTGTCTATAATGAGTATTTAGGCACAAACAGTTCCCAACAATAAACACTGGCTCACTGAAATTGATTCCTTGGTAAACTGGGTTCGTCCTTAAAAACATCTTGAGTTTCTTCTCTGCAAATTCAACAACATCTTCAAACAATTCAACCCCGTGATTAACGCCATTGGAACCAATAATTAAGCCAACCATGGTCGACAAGTAACCTGTACCACTGCCTAGATTTAAGAATGACAATCCTTCTTTTAGTTCAAGAGATTCCAAAACTTGGGAATAAATGCAAGGGGCTGACAAATGTATGTTTCCACTTTTCCAAGCTAAGTCTTTGTAAGCGTGTTGTTTTGTACCTTCAGGAAAATAGTCTGCTCTGTCGATGACCCGCAAAACATGTTCAACTTCTGGTGATTTGATGTAGTTTGCATCTTTTAAATTGTCAACCAGCTCATCATTGTCTTCTCCAGCACTTACGGCTCCACCCATAATAATATGCTGAACATGTACCAGTTTATGATATCAATCAAGAAGTTCCAAAATTAGGCCTCTTTTCTATGATCAATTCCTCAAAACCAATATTGTGAACAGTTTTTGTCGGCCACTCGTCAACCACTCAAACTAGAAAACTTGCTGCAAAAAAGCATTTAATTCTTCCATAACATCTTTAATTTATCTTTATCTTTAACATAATTGCCTAATTTAGATTAGAGACTAACCCGGCAATGGGTAGTAGCACACACAGTGATAAAATAAATTAGTATTACAGAAAAATCACTTTGATGTGACAATTAAGGCCTTGAACTGTAACACAGAGTCAGAGTGGTTGAACAGCCATCAGAGGAAGGAAAAAATCATTTGTCAGGGTATAATATTGAGAAGGAATGAACACTTCAAATTATCAGTAGCAATTTTCAAAACTACATTTGTTAGGTCCGCTGACATCACCAACAAACTGATGTAATTCTCGCTATGCATGCAGTAAGCTATTGTTTGGTGAAAATGATGTATTGAATGCAAATTCTTTCAAAAATTGGGTCAGAGTTTGGAGATCTGGGTGGCACATAGCCAATGAAAACCTACCTTAGGGGAGCCCCCCCCCACCCCCCACTTGGCTTGGTGTATGCTGAGCCCCCCACATTTTAAAATGTTCTGCGACCTCTTAAGGGGGAGGGGGAGAGGACCTACATATATATGATGGTTTAATTGACACACTGGCCAATAGTGCCTCCTATACATAATTATGAAGGTGATACATCAGCGGCCATCCTGTGGGGCTGACCCAAGGCCATGATAATCAAACAATTGTCAACTTGAGCCTTGAGGTATATTTGTATAAATCACAGTACAGCTGTCCAACCGCCTCAATGACATCAACAAGACCAAGACGAATAATAAGATTTGGCTAACATGTGGTCTTGTTCCGTGTCAACATTGGAAAGTAGCCATATCATACATGTACATGTGATATTTTTTGACGTATTGGCTTAAATATTTTGGGCCAAAAGCCAAAATCCAAAATTGAATGGTAAGAAAATAAATTTATAAGCACAGTAAAAGGTAATTATAAAATCGTGTGTGTGGCTGAGCAAGTTTTTAGACATAAAACAGTGATCCGTCATTGTATAAACGTCGGCTAAAAAAAGAAAATGTCGATTCTGGTATTTTTCGCTTCGACGTTTTTTCCCGAATCTGATCTTAAATGCCAATTTGGAATACAGCAATAACAGTTGACAAGAAGGTACCATTCTAAGATACCCAGTGTAAAAAGGAAGACAACATACCTTGGTTACCCCGCAAATTATTTGAATTTATGTGTTACGATGAACATCGTATCATTGTCTCATGCATAGCGAATTGACGAAGTTGTGTTCATGGCTTGCAAAGATTTAACCATTTCCTCTTGTAGTGTTGATATTTTTGTGGTATGTAGACTTGCAATACTTGCGAAATGCTCTACTTTCCAAATAAAGGGTGTTTTGAAAGAGAACAATGAAGCTAGAATAGTCTGAGAACAATTTTTGCTTGCTCTCGCTCAAGTGTGCTCCGGCTGGCAGGACCCTTGGACGGAAACAAAACAAACCAACTGTACTGTCTGGTGTGGGGCGAGTAAAAATGCTACACCAACATCGTTGTCTGACTCTCCGTTATTTGTAAGAATTTATGTAGCATGTCAACATACAGGGAGTAATATGAAAAAATATTTAAAAAACAGAGCCACATTAGTTTTTTTTTAAACTTAAAGTTTAAAAATTCACCGGGGAGGGTAGTATGCGCAACATTGTACTCCTCCCTCGTGAGGTAATCGAACAGCTGTCACGTGGTGTTTCAGCGGAGCTTCTTTTGAGGAGCTTGGAAGAATTCATTCGTTGAGTGTCAGATCGAGTCATGGGAGTGCAGGTTCAAACGATTAAAGAGGGAGATGGAGGTATTCTACCTTCATTTAATGTATACTTACCTCATTTTGAGGAATCAACTTTAGTTTTTACTATCTTTTAGAGACCCCAAGGACAGGCCAGACCGTGGTAGTTCATTACATCGGTGGGTATATTAAAAATATGTTAATAGTACACTATTCATATTTGTGCTTTAGAATGGAAATTCCTTTCAAGTGACAGCCCTTTTTTCTTCCACAGGGACGCTACAAAATGGCAAAAAGTTCGATTCTTCTCGAGATAAAAACAGGCCTTTCAAATTCAAGATTGGAACAGGGCAGGTTATAAAAGGTGACGTCAAAAACCTTTGGTTTTGTAAAATATTACCGGAGACTTCAAATTCGTCATATGGGTCTTTTTGATACGATTGACACGAGCTCATTTTCAGCATTTTGGTCGCCTTTTCGCCCGGAACGTTGCTGCAAATGTAGAATTTTTTTTACAGGGATAAGTCAATCAATCAATCATAAAATTATTTAATCTAGCTAGCTGTCAATCATGCTTCGCTTTTTATTAGCACCATCCTGGCGGGGGAGGGGTTGTGGTTGGTAGCCGTGGGCTCAAGTTGCATTGTTATGTCAAGATTCAGAAATGATGGTAGAAATATTGGCTGATGAAGCTACTCTGTAAATCTGAGGGTACATAAAGTATTTGGTACTGTCCAGTCCCACACCCAGGGTTTTTTACCCCTGCTGTGGGTAAGTATAGAGATTTTCTGAGACTGTATGTTTTAATTTTATACAAAAAATGGATCATTAAAATTATTGTAACATTAATACCATTTTTTATGTAGAGTTACAGAGGTTCTAAGTTTGATAAAATCCCATATATTTACTACAATAATTATTGTGCATTTTGTCTGCCCCCTCCAGGCAAGATCATGCCAGGAGTCCTTTGCCTATTCTTAATTCATGTGATCAAACTGTCAATCAAAATTCAACTGTTGCCATGGTATATTGCAGAGTTTCCAGATTGAAAAGAACACCTGGTTTACCTGTAATAATAATTTAAAAATAGTGTAGTTGCATATTGTCAATAAGCATTTTTGCTTTAATTTTGTTTCAGGTTGGGACGAAGGTGTAGCACAGGTATCACATACACTCTAAACACATGTACATACCAGTAATTAATGTTGTCAGAGCCGCTTGTGTGCAGTTATCTCCTGTTCAAAGTCAATTTGAATTCTTAATAAATGCCCTGGTGATGTATGTTAATGACATGCAAATACCTGTATAAAAATCAAACTCGTGAAACAGTCTCTCGAGTGTTTGATATATTTTTGTTCTCAGTCAAAAACTAAAACGAAGAAATAAAATTATAGTAATCTATGCTTTGATCACATTTCCAAACGGCAGTCACGGATCTTATTTCCGTTTTTTTTAAGTTGATGAATTATTGATGAGTTTGATTAGCAAAGCTGTTTCGAAGACGTCAATTGTCATCATGAGGAAATGCGAGACAGCTGCAAAGCCCACTAACCACTGGGCCAGCACTCTTTTCACCGAACATCAAAGCAATCCCTTCATTAATAGAATAGAATAGAAAACACATTAAGATGTGCACAAATGGAAGCACTCGTTACTGTTGTCCATCAAACCTACAATGTCTTGCATTCTTATTTTCCGTTTAAAGGAGTCAAGACGGAATCCGCCAGGACTTCGAATATTTATTGGACAAAATTATGTACGAAAATTATTTACACCTTATTGCAAGCTTTTGTGTTACTGCTTCAAATATCTTATCAAAAGAAATCTTTTCTAACAACACCAAACATTCCCCTGAATCGCTTAAAGACAACTTTAGAAAAAGGCCACACGTAATATTTTGCCTATAGCTTGTAATCATTAAAATTCATTTTCTTGGGCTCTGGTAAGAAATCGTTGTCGTTATTATCACGGATAACTACTTATATCTTTACCTTTTATTAAGGGTAGAAAATAACGCAATATGATTTAAATTATTCTGGTACTCGATTTTTGTTGAACTTAAATAAATATTACTCGACTTCCTGATGGATTCTGTCTTAATACTTAATGCATCTCTCAGTTTGCTATTTTAAGTTTTGACCAGATGTAGGGTCTTGTGTATCATTTCTGTCTGCCTACTTACCTAAGGGTCCCATCTCACTGCAAACTTAATTTTTGATGAAAATAGGCAGTTCACATAATGTAGATATTGCTTAAATTAATTACAAGTACTGTATGTGCATGATTGTTCTTCTGTTGTAGATGAAAGTAGGCCAACGAGCAATGCTGACTTGTTCTCCTGACTATGGGTATGGAGCAAGAGGCGTTCCTGGTGCATATCCTTTGTATTCATTTATTATTTTGGCATTGTGTTAAAGGAGCTATGTCATGATATTTTGAGTTATCTATTCTACAACCTAAATTACCCTTAAAATTTATGAAACCTAAAAATAATAGTTTCTAAGGAAGAAAAACACCAAAGGATTGATACTAAACCAAAAAGAAACAAGGATGGTCGAGGATGGAGACGATAGAAACAGATTGGAAATGATGATATTTTTGAAAACTTTTTCAGTGCACAAACAATGAGGTAGCTCCTTTATGTTTGTGGTGTTTGAACATGCATCATGTGGTGTGTTTGGCTGTTTTTTCATCAACTTAATTCAAAGAAGAAAATGCTCAAGCTAGCATAATGCATTTACTGATGAAAACCAGTCAAGCATTCCTCCCAATGATGAACAGATTTGCATAGTTTTCTCATTGTGTAAGTAAGAGAGGTCCGAGTTTGATACTAGCTAGTAAGTTCATTGTGCTGTGGTGTTGAGCAAGATGTGTACTAAATTACTCTCATTTAAGCCTCTCTCTACTCTGTGCGTGTATAAAAGAATTAAAGGCATTGACCTAAACCTAAATGAGTCCAAGTGCAAAACCATTCATTTGAAAATGAATGGAGTAATGAATGGAGTGGCGAAGTGAGAACATCATAAAAACGAAATTTATGAAATTATGGGATTTACTAAGATATTCTGAAAATACATGACGAAGAATGCCTACATGCCAAAAATCAGTATCTTATTTCAGTTTGGGGGTGATAATATATGGACCATTTCATGCTTCAGTGACTCCATACAAATCTGTGTAATTTTTCCTTAACCACGTCCACTATCCCTCCTAATTCCGTGTTGATATTTGATGTGGAGCTGTTGGGTTTGGAATGATGATGGACACAAGTTTTGCCACAGCTTTCTGTTATAAATCAATTTATACAGTCATTTGGATAAATTAGGCGAGGTCAATTCAAGAGTAATACAAAGTGATGTTAAAAATTCCCATTCTAAACTTGTTAGCTGTCAATGACTACCTAATTTTCTAGTGAGTTCCTGTATTTATACCATTCTCCGTTTTGTTTGGTTTATTGTAACATTGAATGTCAGCTGAAGCATTGGAATAAAGGCAAGGTCTGGTAATCAAAATCATCAATCATTATTATGTCATAACAATAGTATTAAAATCATTAGATATGAGCTTGAGATTTCTTTCATGTGATACTGTAGTTGATGAGGGGGAAGCCTGAATCAGCTATCACACTTTGTAGTGCACCACTAAATTTCCCCTGATTCTGATTGGTTTAAATTAATTACGTGATGCAGTAGTGTTCATCCATGAAGAGGCACTATCAGCTCATAGAGCCCTTCTGAGGAGAAGCCCTGGGTGGATATTACTCGTCCATGAATCTTTTTGTAAACTAACGAGCCTACAGTCAAAAACAATAATTTTTCTGTACTTACGGGTAGTGTGTTTCGTGCCTGGTTTTGTTTTGTTTGTTACATTCTGGCTTACAAGTCTTTCATCCTAAAAAGTTAAAAATAATTCAAGACGACCATTTTTGAATGGGGACACACATTTAGTGGTGAACAATAAAGACAGTAGAGTGTTTCTGTGTCAGAACTATCAGTCTGATAGTTGCCCTTGGAAATTTGATGTTCTTTAAAAACTTTCATATTCTTGCATATTACCAGTAGCCCTTGAAGCGTAATTCACTTCTGGGGACATCAAATTTTTGTAGGGCATTTATCTGCCATTATAGTTCCTCACTAAATTTTCTCTGATTCTCATTGGTCTAAATACCTGACGTTCTTCAAGCAAATATTTGACCGAGAAACTAATAAATAGTTTCTCTATAGAAACACACTGTCCCTTGTCTATGTTGGGCTTGGGGGGTACATATGAGGGCGACAGGGATGCTCATTGTCACACTCTCCCATCCAGTTGGTGAAAGAAATTGGATGTAGAGAGGGGGGGCCAAGTGTCCAAAGGAGGAAATTGAAGTGAGGAAGAGGGTTATTGAACAAGGATTGTCAAAAATTTTCATCTTAGGTGTGGGGGAGGGTTAATCAAAGGATCGATCAGTGGCTATCATCATCAAGGAAGTATGGTACAATAATTTTTCCCCTGAAATCTTATAGATCCAGAATAATGTTATAGGTAGGGTTTACGATAATAGGATTTGGAGGAATAAAAACTGTAGCATTTCTACCAAACAGGGCACATATTTTTTATTGGGGGTGTTTTTTCTCCATTTCCGTGAGTACACTCGCTATAGGCACCAAACCATTTTCACTCTTGTTGTATATTCGGGTATTGCAAGGTATACTTTTCTTAATGCCCATTTCTTCTAGTATCCAAATTGAGCTGGCGCCCATGAAACTCACAGCTCACGGATTTGCCGCTCGCCCCTCGAAAGTAGCACTCGCTACGGATTTACGGATTTATGGATTTTGGAGCAAAATAGAGACTGCTCGCAGTCTATCCAAATTGCAGCTACCCATTATTTCCATTCTGTGTTCTAGGCATGTACCTAAGACATCTTGGCCTTCTCTTTCATTGGCCTTAATAGACCTATTTCATAAATGGCTGCCAATTTTAACATCTTTTGTATGCATTTAAATTAGCCTTTCTTACCTTATTTGAAAGTAAGAATTCTTTTGATTTACCAACTCAAAAATGACATTAGAAAGTCTAATTTAAATGAATACAAAATAATTTAAAATTGGCTGCCATTTATGGAATGGGTCTAAATGTTGAGAGAGTTAGAGGGAAGTGTCCTCTTCTGTTTTGTCCCCACTTCCCCCCATCCCCCCGACGCCACTTCCATGGAGGGATGACTGTGAATGAAGGAATATACCACTCAATGCACAGCAAACAAATGGGCATGTGTCTCTACTGGGAAGGGTGTGGGTACTCTCGTTTTAAAGTGATTTATGAAAAATACCCCAAGGGACAATACGTTAGAGGCCATGAATTTTCTCTCTCAAAAATTGTGAGTGCATCACACTGGATGGTGCTGGATCTTACATGCAGGAACAGATTAGAATTACCGGTACACCATCAGGTTTGAGTTCTGCTGAGTCAACAGGGCTGCTGGGTGAACCATCAGATTTTCAGATTTTTTTCTCAACCATCAGCAGGGCAGGGAGGGGGAGGGAAGGGTGGAATTTTATCTTCCCAAAAACTTTTTGTCTACCTGTATGTCCTTGCACAATAAACAACAATTAAACTTGTTAATTACAAAGTATGTCTCTTGTACATTTGCATGTAAAAAAGAGACCGGTACTATTCCATTCTCGTCCCCAGAGCTGCTTGTCCCTCTTAGCTGGCTGGGACTGTGCACGAGAAACAAGTGGCTCTGGGGACACGATTTGATTCGCTGCATTCAAACAAAGGGAGTCCAATCACATCAGCCGTTTTAAAACCTTTATCGTTAGCAAGATTAAAACGGCTGATGTGATTGGATTCCCTTTGTTTGATTTCAGCGAATCAAATCGTGTGTCCCCAGAGCCACTTGTTCCTCGTGGACAGGCCCAGCCGGCAAAGAGGGACAAACGGCTCTGGGAACGAGAATGGTACTATTCAGGAACCTGGTACCTTTTCAAATGTTTGTTCTCTGGTACCCAGATCTCTCCCGGCCAGGTGAAGAGTTGGTTGTGGGGGAGGGTTGAGTATGATTCAAGCGTACCACTTGCGGGAAAGGTGAGATTTGTCAACAACCGCCAAAATGGCGGCTGTGACAGCTGGCCGTCCTAACAGGAGAAGGTCGAGACGAATAGCTTCGGCGTGTGCTTTCCTCTCGAACATTTCTCTGGACGGAAATATTGCAAAGGAAGCAGTTGAAAGGAAAACAGAGAAGAGTGCTACGAAGAACGTGCTTAGAAACTCGGACGTTTCGCCGCCAAGGCGAACATTGCTACATTCAATCTCTGAACCTTCGACCTCGACATGCGAGGAGGGAAGCGCGAAACGGGTTATAAACAGACAACGAAGTGTCACGGATGCTATTTATGAGGGAAAAAGGCAAAGTGCCGTAGTTGTTCGAAGGAGCGTTTCAATGTCTGAATCTACTGACTCGACCTCTTCTACATGTACGAGTGGAAGTGTGCAACTAAGCAAGCATAGGATTTCGTGTTTAATGGGATCTTCGTTTCATCACAAGAGAAGAGCAAATGATAAAAGGTAAACAGTGGGTTAATTCATATTCTGTATTGCTGGCTTGTAATGAAGGATTTACCAAATTGTTGGGCCCCCTTAATGAAATTGTGGTGTCATAAAAATTAAGATTTAATGAAGGAATGTTCTAATCGTGAATAATTTAATCAAAATTTCTTGTAGCAAATTAGTGTGCGGAATTGAAACCTACCGGTAAGACCCCATATTTAATAGTTTTCGTACCACAAAAACTAAGCCCATGAAAACTAAGACCTCTGTCTTAGTAAAACCTGTTTTTGTTGTAAAAGGTAAGGTAAAGTCTGCATTCGGGCCTTGTGGCCCATCAGGCCGGAGCTTATCCCGGTTTCTGTAGGCCTCATCAAAGGTCTCGTAGTACTGTGTCAAGCGTCAAATTACAGATTACACAAAACGTGTAAAAGCCCAAGTCACTTCTTCGCCATTGTTTTGCTTATGTGGGTTAGGGTTGCGTGACTGGGTAGAATACTGACTGATCAAGTGATGTTCGCGCTAGGATGTCTTGGCAAATCTTCAAATAATGCTTTACAACTCTTGTCTCAGTGGCGTTGATAGACTTGCCCCAAGTCGCTCATTTGATTTGCTATGCAGAGGACGCAAGAAGGAGGGTGTGCGGGAGTCCGAATCAAAATGATGAGGGAGACCGTTAGACAGACAGACAGACAGAAATGTTTTATTTGGAGTCTTATACAATAAATAGTAAAATATAGACTGTGGATTCCAAATAACTAAAAATTACGAACAGCAAAAATATATATGGCTAATAAGTTATTAATTAATTAAGTCCTAGAGTATTTACTTTTTGCCATCTTCCCCTTTCCTTTTGTGTGCACGCCAGCTTCAAAAGCAAAATGGCAGTGCGGAACAAGCAGAACAAGCGTGCCACTTCTGAAAATGTATTGCCACCGGTGGATTTTTCCATTAGTGATGCCGCATTTGGCTGTAAATCAAAATAGTGTGCGCAAATATAAGCGCATGCTCTGCTGGCAAAACTTGTGATGTTAGCACACCCTGCTCGTGTGACAAAGAGCAAATGATAAAAAGTAAACAGTGATTTAATTCATATTCTGCAACGCTGGCTTGTCTCAGTGGTGTGGACAGATTTGCTCCAAGTCGCTCATTTGATATGCAGAGGATGCAGATTTGTCCAGATAAAAAGCAAACAAGATTGTCCACAATTACCGGTAATTATTAATCTTATTAGATAAGTTACATGTAGTTAGTTATGGGGTCAAAAGAGTTGGTTTCATCAATGCTTTGAAGAAAATCTAAACAATCTCAATTCGCAATCATAACACGCCATGGCGTGCGTTAAAATGCATGTGGCACATGACAATGACGCCAACAAAGAAACCAATTCAGTCCCAATGAAATGTCATTTTTCGGCAAAAATCGTCAGCCAGAAGCGATTTCCTGCAAGTGACACAAGTCGCTCATTCCAAGCCATTCATACGTTCCGCGATGTTTCTCGTGGTTGATTTCCAAGCAATTTGTAACTCTAACTTCTCACTGTAACTCTAACTTCTCACACACAACTGGTAGCCACGCCAAGCCGAACCAAGCGGCCTGACCTTTATTAACCATTTAAGATTGTAATGAAACATTACAATTGGCAAAAATATGAAGCAAATGTTACATGGGAAAAAGCTCATACAAACAAGCTCACAACCAACTAGAGCCTTCTGACACCAAAATTGCAAACTCACAAAGCCTCATTTGGGTGGGTGGGCGGGGGTCAGGCAAGGCGAACGGCAACAAGAAAACTGAACACTTTGAAAAACCATGTGACCTAGACCCCCTGCACACTAGCAGCCAGACTCCCAGTTTATTCGTGCCTCAGCCAGTGGAAAACGACACTTCTCACACACAACTGGTAGCCATGCCAAGCCAAACCAAGCAACTGTAGAAAGCAAAGTGTGATGGGGCAAACCAAACAAAACGTTACATTTGAAAGTACATGTACATGTACAGTGTTCCTAAACAGTGTCCAGACAAAAAATAATTGTCAAGCTACAATAACTGACAAAAGTAGTTGACACATTGACTCGACATGGCATTTTTCAGGCATAATGATGACTCCTTTATAAAATTCACTACTCCCTACAAAATGCCCCCTTTCCCCCATCCAGTGTTGTATGATTGCAGTGAAGGACTTCCAAAAACAGACTACAACATTGATAGGGGACAGGGGGGTCATGAATAAGGGGGGTGGGGTTAAATGAACCTGTATTATAAAAAAGGGGCTTAAATGGACGATGTGTCAACACTTTTGACACTTATTGTAGCTGTGCAAAAAAGCATTAGTTCAGAATTGACTTTGAAACAAGGATCAAATCTGTAGATTCCTCAACGTAATTGTTCTGGGCCCTCTCACTGCACCACCCTCCAGGTCTCTAAAACAAGCAGTCTGGAATTCCTTAAGTGGCAGCTGCTGATGCTCCTCCTGAACGCAGGCTATCAATACCAAATTGGCTGGCATCTAATCCTTCCCACTGAAGCTCTCTCTTCAGCAACTCCTTTACGCGGCTATAAGACATAAGCTGGTCCCTCAAATGGACTCCCCGCTTTGTGTTCTGCACACATTGAAACAGCCGCGATCCCTTGAAATGCTTACCGACCCTCAAGAATTTTTCTAATACAGCCACTGGACAAGTAGGAGTACTGCTACGGGCGGCAAACACCCATGAAAACCCTCGCGGGACTGGTCGCTCTTACACTTCTACAGAAAAATAGCAAGGTGTGACACTCTGAAATTCAAACTGGCCACTGACAGGTGATGTAAATCATCCCAGCACAGAAAACCAAGAACCTAAAGAAAGCAGAGCGGCCAGTTGGAGATCCACAACTGTGCCCCTCTCCAAGCAGCAACCAATGCTTCCACCTGGTCAGTAGTCGGAGGCCTCTGGCAAGGATGCATTTGGCAGCATCCATCAACTGCTTCGCAAGTGGATAATCACTTGGTTCTTGGAAGCCACTCTTCTTGTGTACATAACTAACTCCATAGACAGCAGAGTTAACTGTAGCCATGGATCTAGCCTGCTGGATAAGGGACACCACATAGAGGCTGCTCTGTCCTGGACCAGGACAGTGGGCATGGCGTGGGCTATTTGCTTCAGTTCCGGATCTCTGAAACCACCAGTCTCTAACTCAGGTGGGAAGATGAGCTCCTGCACCACGGGATGGACAGCTGCAATCTAACGCCAACAAATACCATGAACAATGGTTGGCCAATATACCAGCCCAAAAACAGCATAATGCAGGCAGGATGCGAAGAACAGGCAGGCCAAATATTGACCCTACTCCAGGCAAATCTACCACTGGCCATGAGGTCCCCAGTCCATAACAGGCTGTAGTTTACCATCAAGGTGAAGAACCCATAATGGGCAGTGGAAGCCATTGCCGCCGGTGGCCAACTGATGCAGGAATGTGCATTCCTAAGAGACACTGGGAGCCATGACGGCCTTGACTAACACTACAGACCCAGAGCCATCCATCACAGAAAACCTGTGTCCATAACAGGCAAAGGATGCCAAAACAACTTGAGAATGGGCTGAACAGGCCAGCGCCCTGACAGCGTTGAGAACCATTTAGAGCCAGTGTGTGACATGTCGTCAAGGTTACCAATTACGGAACATGTGCGACACTGAACCACAACCGCAAAGCGAGCAGTGGAAAAGCTGGGTTGTATCTGATGTAAAAATACTGCTGGCTGCTGATCCTGGAATGAAGATTCCCTGATAAGAACATGGGCCGGGCGGAGGGCAAGGCCCATGGAAGCTAGCTAAAAGCCCTGTGAGCCGCGCTACCTGATGTGTAGACGCCACAAACCCTTTTGAAACAACGCTTTGCAATACTAGGCAGAATGAGTAGACTATCTTAGGAGATACTTGAAAAGTCCCAGACCTAAGATCTAGGATGAAGCCCAACAATTCCCCAGACTGAACAGGCGTCCATATATTCTTAGCATCATTAGCAACTAAAGCACTGCATCTAACATCCTGCCGAACTAAGTCTGAGATTTGCTGTCTGTGTATGCCTTGGCTCCTCCAGTGCTTAGTCAAGGTCCTCTGGACTTTAATAAATATGTACAGGCCGGTGGAGAGGCCAAAGGGCAGGACAGTAAATATGTAAAACCTGTGGTTTCCACCCACTGCCCTTGAACAAGGAATGTCAAGGAATGTCGTATGCTCTGGAAATACAGTGGAATCCCAATAACTCGAACCCTCGCTAACTCGAACCTCTTGTAAAATAAATAGATTAGATTTAGCCTTATATTCGAAATTCATAGGATCCAGGTTACCAAGTGTAGGGAGCGAGCCAACATTTTTTGATTTCATACTTATGATAGAAGATCTCAAAGCTGTCCAGGTTAGGAAATTAGTGTTGAGTCCTTTATGTTTAAAGAAATCATAAGAACGTACATGGTCAACATTAAATTGTAAATTATTCAAATAAGTTATGCCCTTGTCAAAGTATGTTTTATAAAACACAGATTTATTATTTATTCGTATATCCTTATTCCAAATTACATTTTGAGAGACTGTAATTCGCATCAGAAAAGGAGCGTCTAAAATCCGCCCACCACCTGATAAGCTGTAAGTAAAAATTATGAAACATGTCAAAGCATAACATCCATCATGGAAAAATCGTCTTCTGGTCTTTCTGGAATTCTTCACCCTCAACGAATTCTGCAGACACTTACCACATCAACCTTTACTGCTGGGGATTTCAGAGTACGATTTTGAAAATAAATGCATGAGATACCAGAAGGGAAGATCGATTCCAAACAGCATAAATTATATTGTTTTTGGCAAAGCACCTGAAGTGCATGGCCAGAGCTCTGCTAATTAATATATACATTTGGAGAGAACTCAGAACCCTTGACCCTGTGTACAGCCACACCAGTTTGATGCTCTGTTAACCACTGAGCTACTTTAGAACTCTGACTAGTCAATATTGGTCAATATTGTTATCTAAAAGGGTATGTGGCAGAATTACTGCATTTATGCAAATCACATTCTGCCAATGATCACACATAATTTTTTAACTGCATCACACACAAAAACTCTCCAGATTCAAATGTAGAATCTCCAGCTCCATGGGCTCTTGTCAACCAACAGGCTTACCATCCTCTGTTTGTGTGGTCACAGCCTCGGCAACATTATTTTCCAAAAGCTTCCTCGTTAACATCATTAATTTTGACCGATTTCAGTAAAAATTGCAAAATTTGTCCTGGCTGGAGGTACAGATCACTGTAAATTGGTAAATTTATAACAAATCTCTTATTAGACTTTGTGTTGTGTAGTATTGCTGAGTGCCATTGTGTTTACGAGTTGTGCCATATTAACTTTACTGGTACATTTGTTGTTTTTGTTACAGGATAGTGTTGTGTTCATCTCACAAGGCTCCAGTGGTTACATACTCAGTCCTGAAGTATCACAAAGAGAACCAAGAAGCGGGACAAGAAGGAATGAGGTGAGACTGTCTTGATTTATTCAAAACATTTCAACCCATTCAGGGCTGCAAATAATGTTTCCTAATGAAAGGACTTGTCTGACTAAGTCAGCAATTTGATCGGACAAAACTTTAGTGAGGTCGGGCGTCATTATAAATTATAGTTGAACTTGTCAATAACGTTTTGCCAATGCAAAACATTGGCGTTTACATTGGAAGGCGTCCGACCACAGTTGGCCTAATGGTTAGTGTGCTGGACTCCAGATCTGACAGTCCACTGCGTTATATTCTTGGGCAAGACACTTTCACAGTACCTCTCTTAACCCAGGTGTATAAATAGGTACCGGCGAATTTACTGCTGGGGGTAACGCTGTGATGGGCTAGCATCCCATCCAGGGGGGATGAATTCATCAGAAATTGGCAAATTTTGATCAGCCATGATTGTCCAATGTCTGACTGTTATTTGCTACCCTGCCATTAATCAATGCTTTTGTCTACCTTCTGTTATCATGATCTGAAGCAAATAAAGAAACTGAAGCCACAGCTGGTACTGCAGTGTTGATTACAGAGGCTTACAGTATTATTTTACTGATAAATATTTTATTTAAATATCAAAATACACATAGTGCATGTGATTTCTTGCTTCCAAGCAGAGCTGTATCATACATGTACAAATTAGATTGATATAATCTCTTGCTGTTTCTTTACTTGCAATTTGATCCATAAAAAACAGAATGTTGATCTTCCCCAATTATTTAGCATTGAACTTTGAACTTTCCCCATGCATTTTCTGTAATTTTTTTGTTTACCCCCCAACCTCAATGGCATCAGAAATTGTAAAAAGGTCTATTTACTGTAATTCAACTCCATGAAGGAAAATAGTTACCAATTGAAAGTGGCGACTAAACCAGCATTTTTTAGTACCAAAGGACAAAGTGGTAGCGTAAGCCATTGGTGGCAAAATTAGATACAATTACAGCACATCTGTAACTGCTGCATACTTAATATGTACCACAAAATGCAAAAAATGTATTCTGTTTCTTACAGTGTTAAAAAGACATCAATAACAACACCAAGCCAGGTTGTCGGTATTGATGGAGTTGAACTAGGAACAATTGACAAGGTATGAGTAACAATGCTTGCATTACTATGGCTAAAAGATCTAAAGAAATGTATGAAGCTTAATTGAAGTTTCCTGAGGGGTGTTGGGGAGTCCTATCTACAGAAACTCCCTTCTGTGGGTAAGGTATACATATGAATATTTAACTATACAATGTAATAATGCAGAAATGAGTTATTGTTTTGAATTGGCAAGCTTATTCATGATAATTTATGTGGTCCAAAATGTTGCTGCAAGGCTTTCTTGTGAGCATCAGGATCTTGTGTTTATTATGGTGGGAAAAAACTATAAGTGAAATACATGTATGTAATCGGTAAATTACTGTACATGACTGTCATACCCCAGTAAAGAACAATTGTTAAAAGTGACTAGACCGGTACTTTCAATTGGTAGCGCACTCAATCGAAACAAGCAGTGAAAGCCTTGAAACTGACAGGCGAAACCGTGAGGGGCCTGAGGGAGGGAGCAGTGAATAACCACCTACCCAGATGGCATACTATTTTTGTTGGTCTCATATGCTGGCGTAATGGCCATTCTCATTGGATCATAGGGCTAACATGTCAATCGAAATCTCCCAGGGGATATCATAGCACAGATCTTTGTCATGGAAAGAAAACAAAATTGTGGGGGAGGCATTGTTATCCTGCCTAAATATTCTTCGCGAAGATCGTGATATTGTTCTCAAACCTGATCAAGAAACAGCTGCTTACAATAAATTTACTTTGTGGGAAAGATGTGATGACCATTCTGCCAACAGGCTTTGGCAAAAGCATGATTTTCACTGTGCGCTCGCCAGGCAATAATTTTACATGTCTTGTATGAGAAACTGTGTTATTGTCATTTTGAGTATAATTGACCAGATTTCCGAATGTCACTCAAAAATTCATCGAGGCTTTGATCTGGTGGCAAAACCGTCATTGGCAATATGCACAGGCTTGCATCTGCCTGAATCCACTGCGACTTCGATTGCTTCAAAAGCATTATGTATTTTACGTTTACAGGCATGACACAAGGTCCCAGTTTGAACAATCTTTCGCACTTTGAAAGCTTGAAAAGGATTTGCGTCGAGATGTACGCGGTCTTCAAAATCTCCGTATTTGATCTTGAGCGGAGAACTGCAGAGTCTACAATTACCATTATACTTCTATCCGTTCCAATCCCGACTAATCAAATCTGTCAGACCTGTCATCAGGTTGTCAAATTATCTCGGGGCAGCAATGAAAAAAGCATGCCATCCAGAGAGGCGGTTATTCACTGCACTCTCCCTCAGGCCCTCTTGGCTTCTTGTTTCGCGGCTTTCACTGTTTGTTTCAATCGAGCACGTTACCAAAATAAACTGCCATCTACGCAGGCTAGTACTTATGGATGAATTGCAACAATTAATAGCGTGTCACAGATACCTTTGAGGGGGATTGTAAAGGTTGTATTTATTTGGATATTTGTTTATTTGTATATAGATTGTATATTTTTAAATATTTTTAAATTTGAATGCATTGTTTATCCAGCTATATCGTTACCTATTATGATACTGTACATATTCTTTTTCTATTAATTTGGTAATAGTAGGTGTCCCCAATTAGCTCTATGAGCTAAATACATAGACACAGTAATAAAGTTGTTATTATTATTATTATTATTATTATTATTATTATTATTATTATTATTATTGACATGTTTAATTTTTTTGTCATCAGCCCGTTTCATACAGATCATTCCTGATATCAACATACCCATGTGGATGGAATGAGGCTGCTGGAAACAGAACCATGTCTTCACCAGTGGATCCTGCAGGAGCTTCGCAAGGTAAAGGTGGTAATTCATCACGAAAAAAACAATGCAATAGGCCATTTCCGAGTCTTTGTACTGAAAATGAGTTTTCATTCATATGGAACGCAAAAGTAATTACCATCACAAAACTTTCACACTTAGACTTGCTTTGAAATAGAGGCTCAAGGGAACTCGGAAATGGCCTATTTGCTGTGTTAATTCTATTGCTAGTAATAATTCAAAATGCTTGCTTTGAAGTCAAGTCCTAAGCTTCAGTTTTAAGCTATTTCACTAATATTATGCAGAAATAGAAGGTGCAACAGAAGGTTGACTTTCTCAAATTCCTAGCTTGTTTCAAAAGAGTTCTGATGGAATTACACTGGGATTGTTGATTTTGGGACAACTTGAAACAGACGTACATAAGTACATAAAACATTCAAGTTTATAAATCTGTTACCACCATGATAACACAGCTAATTGCCTCAGCTAGCAGCTGCTCTTTATAAGTGTGGGGTACAATATACAGTACCGCTCAAAAGTAAATTGACAGTCACGACTCGATCCTCGCGTCTTGATCCTCGATTCTCAAAAACGAGGATCGAGAAATAAGGCTTTCTCGAATATGCAAACTCGAAAGGGCTTTTGAGAAAATGATTTATTTGTAGGTTCAAATTCCAGCTCACTCAAATTAACCCACCACACAGTTTGAATAGAGTACATAACATAGACATTTTTTGTAACTTTACTGGCATTGCTATAAACTTACAATTTACATTACATTATATCATATGATCCTAGAAAAATACAATTACAATTACCCTACAGTTACACAGTATGTACACAAGATTTATTATACAGAGCGATTTTAAGACTACTGACAATAATTTATAGCTGACACAAAAAACTGTATGTACCGGTACATAAAATAAAATGCAATGAAAAAAATAATTAATGGCTCTCCAAAAGGGACAGAATAAAGTCAACAGAACTTGTACATAACAGAGTTGGTATTCCCAGTGTTGGTGGTCTATATAAGTCCTCATAAATATAATTTTTTGCTTCAGCTGGTTAAATGCAACTAGAATGGACTATCGGTAGTCACCAATTGCTCCGTTTTGATGAAGTAAATAGAGGATATTACATGGCCGTGTTGGAAGATATTTCACAAGTGAGTACAGCAAGCAAGTGAAATATGTTTCAACACGAGAAGATAAATTTCTTATCTCCAAGTGACCATGTAATATTCCATTTATTATATAAACACCAATGAACTTCCAAACCTTTTCACTTTTGCTGTGAAAGGCACGATTTATTACTTAACAATAGCAACAGTGATATCTTCGCATGTGAAGATATGCGTAGCATGTTATCTTAATGTGTGAAGATATCATGTTTTCGCACAAAAACGCGACTGGTATTTCACTGCTGTTTAATAATAATAATGGTTGTTTCATCATAGTCATGTAAGGTATCTGTAGTATGGAATTTGCACTGTAAAACGTTTGCACTCTATGGAAAATTAAATAATTATACTCTACACACTTATTTTAATTTTTAAATTCCCACTTAAGAGAGTTTATTTAAGATTGTAACAAGTGTGCTTACACAAAGTATCAGTCTCAACTAGGTCCTGCCTTGTAGGTCACGTGACTGAGCTCTGGTGGTCGGCCATGCCGTAGCCTGTTAAAGTCAAGTTTGTTTTACGGACTCTGTTGTCTATCTGCTTGTCCTTGCAAAGATCCTTTCAACTGATTCAAAGGAATGCTTAAATCACTCTTTTTCTTTACATCTGATAGAGTCAGGCGACAGTGCTTTTACTTCACCCAGTGGATATGATCCCCATCTGCTTGATGACCCTGAATTGACTTCAGGACGTCACAGGAAGGTTCTCAACCTTGCATCTTATCTGGTATGCGTGCTTCAGGTTTGGTATTATATTACATTGGGCATTATGGATGCATGTTGCAATTTGTTGACTGGTAATGATTCCTTAAAATGCAGTACATGTATGTTCACTACATTTATCAAGGCTGCTGCCTAACAGGCGCACAGTAGTCTGAGGTGTTTAGGTTATGAGGTTTCAGGCAACTAAATGTTTGTTCAGGTAGGGATGAGTGCCTAAACATCCATAACTAGTGAGACAATCTCAGATAGTGCAGAGTGTTATCTACAACTGAACATGTACAACACAAACATGGACACATTGTTGCTCCTTTTGAGCAAACTGGAAACATTTTTTGCAAACACAAAATGTTTCTGAAACAAAAAACAGAAACATTTTTTGTGTTCTCGGGCAAACAGGGAAACAATTTTGCCCGAAAAACGTTTCTTCACGTGCCACGGCCTTTAGGATGGTCATCTACATGGGTGATAGTTCGCATGCAGGTCTGCCTTTCCCCTCCGCGCCCACTCCCTGCCTGTGTTGACTTTGCTTACAATTATCAACTATTTGCTTGCCAAATATGAGCAGACAGAAACTTCAATTAAAAATGTTTGCTTTTTGCTCCGTAATATGATACTTTTCATTTCTCGAAAACATATTTAAGATGTGTTTCTTTTTTTTTCAAGACCGAAGATAGCTGTAGAGCGATAAATATATACATGATGAAAAAGTTGGAAGAGAAAAAATTTTGTTTCATTCAAAAAGCAATTTTTCATCACGAACTAATTTAATTATCGAATAGTCATGGATTAGTATGTTCTTCTGTTGTCGCCATCGCTATCTTTTGTAAAAGACACTTAATATTTACATACAATTATATCAACTTATCTAGGAAATGTTTCAAGCAAAAGGCAAACAGCTTCGCTTGAGCGAGAGTTTCCCACTCTGATGTAAACAAAATGCCTCAGACACAAATTAAATTTCGGAAGGCACCACGGCGTCTGCAGCAATATATTTGCGAAGTTTTCTTGCTTCAAACCCGAAATAATTTTGTCCAAACATCAATATTTTCACTCTCCTTTTTTCAGTGGACTACCCATTATAACCAAAGATTAAACCCTGGCAGAGGGCACCAGGCAGTGTGCAACAATACCTTCAAATTCAAAAAGTTTACCATAAGGCCACAAAGTCGGCGGAAAGCTTGAACTTTAAACTTTGAATGTTTTGGGCAATTCTTCGTGTCCATTCAAGGGAGTAATAGACAAGCCGCTGGAGATTAGTAATATGTTTCTTCTCTTTCTTTATTTGAACCCTGACAAATACATTACAACTGAAGTTTCAAAACTGCAGAAAAACTCTCTTTACACAAGCTTGGGTTATTTGACGCAAAATATTTGTAGCCACAACACTGAACTTTGGACTAAATGGGGAAAGTGTCAATACCCGAAATAAGTTAAAATACCGCCCGTCGCCCCGCCCCCCCCCCCCCCAACCAACTAAAATCAGAGTGTATTAAAACAAATGTGCCTTACACGTTGTGCTCTACAGCAAGGAAGAGCACAAGACATTCTTGTACGATCCCGTATTTATGTACTTTATCTTCCATTTTTTAGTGTTTCATTCTCGTTCCCAGAGGCCAAATTGTGAGCATGCATAGAGAACTCATTTTGTAGCTTTCAGCCAATCAGATTTGTCAGATTTGATTTTGTGCATGTGCAAAGTGATGGGAAGTCCGTTAATTGTGGACTTCTGGTGTTGGACATTCCCAGAACTCGCAATTCTTGGTGCTGACCAAAAGGATCGCGGCCTCTGGGGATGAGAATGGTAGTGTTAAATATAGCAACGCAAACTAATCTTCTGTATATGCGCATGCATTGGGAGCAAATCGCTTTGTTCCTGAAAGGATAGTACCACAAGGAGGGTATGATGTTTTCTGAAACATATATATGCCTTGCAATATTCAAGAAGCAGTAGTGCAGATGTACGCGTTTTACATGGTACCGTGCACACAGGTTCCTACCAACCCTACACCCCCTCCGCAAGACTAATTGATTAATTGATATTAATTAATTAATTAAACAAACATTAAAGTTTACACATTAGCGCCTTAGTGGGTTAGAAGAGGACACCCCACAACACGTCATCCCAATAGTGCACTCTGCACTAAAAATGACATAGGAGTCCAAAGGGCTCTATAGAAATTTTCTTAGAGAGGAACCTTGTGTATTAAAAAATATTGTTAGTATTGACGAGTCTTTGGTAGACTATCCAAATGTGTTAAATGTGCTAGTTGTGTACTAACCAATCAAAGTGGATTATGGCAATTTTTTATTTCTTTTTAGGTGTCCATGGTAACGTATGCAAAACCATCAGAGCTGAAAAAAGACTTAAATGAACAGTTCAGGGAAAAGTTTCCAAACCTCAATATTACACTCACTAAACTGAGAAGGTACAGACTTAATTCTCTTTCTCTGCCCTAGTTTCAGTTTCAGGTTTGGTCACAGAATTACCGGTATGAGAATGCAGTATTGTAATTGAGAGAGCTCTCTGGTTTCCCATATCAACATCAATATAAATCTGTGTCTGACAGCGACACGTACGAGGATCTCTCTCCCTTAGCCTGGATGGGATTGGCACCCCATTATCACCCTGTGTGTGAGGCATTCTTCTCCTCATGGCATTAAATGGTATGAGAATGCAGTATTGTCATTGAGAGAGCTCTCTGGTTTCCCATATCAACATCAATATAAATCTGTGTCTGACAGCGACACGTACGAGGATCTTTCTCCCTAGCCTGGATGGGATTGGCACCCCATTATCACACTGTGTGTGAGGCATTCTTCTCCTCATGGCATTAAATGGTATGCTTATCATATTCTGAAAGACTTGAGCTGTTAAGTTGAAAGCCAATTTATTTTCTTTTGTCACTTTTTAGCCTAAAGAAAGATATTGTTAAAATAGCAATTTCACAGGTAAGCTCTCTAATTCAAACCCATGTGTTTGCTGAACAAAATCATGTAGTTTTAAACCTATTTTTAACACTGACACTTCCAGTATTTGTTTTTATTTTATCTAGCTGTGTAATGAAAACTTGTTTTCCAATCTCTTCTTTTCAGGAATGTCAGCTGGATCTGACAACAGTGGCTTATGCCTTTGTCTATTTTGAAAAACTAATTTTAAAGGTAAAATTCTTTCTGAATTTATGTGATAAAATTGAGAATTTCAGAATCTTGCTGTTGATGGTTATGTACTAGATAAATGGAGGATATTACATGTCCACGTAGAGATGTGAAATTTCTCTTCGAGTGTTGGAAGATATTTCACTCATGAAATATGTTTCAACACGAGAAGAGAAATTTTGTATCTCCGCTCGGCCATGTAATCTATTTATTCTAAAAACACTAATTAACTTCCAAACCTTTTCACCTTAGCTGCGAAAGGTGCAATTTATTACATAACCATAGCAATGCTGATATCTTCACATATGAAGATAACGTGTTATCTTCACATGAAAGCTCACCTGGTATTTTACTGCTGTTTATATTATAAATAATAAAGTGATATTATTTCGTTCAATGAAAGCTGGAAAGCTGTTGCAGCTTATTTGAATTATTTTGGCAAGGCAGTATGTGTGGTTCCAAGTTATCTACACAAGTTATATAATATAATGGCTGAGCAGTACTTTGTGGTTTGCCTTCAATATCAAACACTTGAGTGTTTTATCACATTTCCAAACACCTCGAAGTTTGTCAACTACAATCTACTGCACATCACATTTTCAACCCTCTTCTAGGTGTTTGGAAATGTGATGAAAGACTATCTCTTATGTTTGATATAGTGCATGAAGTTTTCAGAATGCCTTATAAAAGCATTGCATACATGTAACCAGAATGAATATTGTCCTTCTTTTGTTCTTGTGCACCTAACCCCAAAATATTTTTTGGTTAAAATAAAGCTTTGCACCAGTTCGAAATGCGTTGCACCTTTCGTTTCTCCTTTTTACTAAATGCGGACTATTTATAGCATTTAAAAGTTACGAAAAACTGTACATTATTTGGTTCATGACCGAGTCAGAAGGGGCGTGGGTCTTTTCCTGGGTAGACGCCACAAACTGATTTGCATGCATGTTTACAAAGACTTGATGTGATGCAAATCAGTTTGTGACGTCAACCCAGGAATAGACCTACGCCCCTTCTGACCAACTGAACCAAATAACGTACAGTTTTTCGTAACTTTTTAATGCTATAAAGAGTCAGCATTTGGTGAAAAGGAGAAATGACAGGTGTAACGTGTTTCGAACTGGTGCAAAGGTTTATTGTAGCAAAAAATAGTTTGGGGTTAGGTGCACTTTAAGGGCCTTTGTCACTTTTCTGCACAAAGCGGTTCGGGACGAAAGCTAAAACAAAGGGATGAGGCAAGACAAAGAGTTGTTTGTGCACACATGAAAACTCCAAAACAATTGCAGAAGGCCATGGTGGTTCATGGCAACGTGTAGTACATAACCTTGCCAAATTTCTATTGGTTAAAGCACTTTGTGAATTAATGGTCCCTCCATTTTCAAGTAAGGGTTATTAAATATTTTAACAATGTTCTGATTTAATTTCATTTTTACAGGAAAAGATAAGTAAAGCAAACAGAAAGTTGCTAGCAGGTAACAGTCTGTCTGATTCATAACTGTAGCTTTCAAAGGAAGGTTGTTTAAGCTAGGACATGTAAAATTGTTATGTGGTGAGGATGTGGAGTAAAAACTCAGGTGTGATTTCCTAGTAGCTTTTTGTAACACGGCCAACCTCTGGAAGCCTTTTTAATTGGGGATGTAATTGTATGAACATGTTGGTGTGTACATGTAGCTAGCCAGCATTTACATTTTTAACTGTACTAATGGATTTGCCATATGGCATGGTATGTTTTGTACCACTAGTGGCATACAGAAATAAGTGTAAGTTGTTAATGCGCCTATCACTGTTAAAGGAATACTGTCACAAGTGTAGCTTCCAAAATTAAACAGCCCTTAAATGTGTTTACGCCAATGGAAACCTGCAAACAGTGGTCAAGATTTGTTAAATTGCTTAGCCAGTGTACTGAAGCTAAAGATGGAGTGATATCACTGTGATACCAAAAAGGGGCTTTAGATCTCAACTTGAAAAAGTCAGGTTGGCTTTTTCAAGTTCTGACTTTGCAATTTAATTATGTTCTGGGAGCATTTCCTGTATGGTGAAAAGAGCTTTGTCACAACCATGGGCCATTCCACTAAAAAAAGCCGAAAAAATACCAGTGACAGTTCCCCTTAAAGTCGCAGGAGGTGGGGGAGGCCATGGGCAGGGGATTTAAACTCAGGGCTTTTGTGGATGGTCCAAAGAGTCACTTACATGAATAGAATGTTGCTAGAAAGTACACTTAAACGGTCAAAAGTCCCAAAAACAGGACAACTCATGCTGTCAAATCCCCCTCCTATGCCTGGTAACACTAACATAGATGATCAAAGATCAATCCTCTCTTGCTTAAGTCCATAGCTAGACCAACACCCACTTATGATGTGTTGTTCCAGTAAAAAAAAAAAACATTTGTCCCCCATGGAAGGTGATTTAGTTTGGACTCCCCCCCTCCCCTCCCACTCCTCCCCTGAAATTCCAGTTTAGCTTTATATTTTCCCTTGCACAAATTTGGGCTTTCGAGATCCTCTACACCCCGAAAAGAATTTCCCAAATCTTTCCGTGGAATGGGTCTGGATATTTGCTGGTTCCACACAATTTCATAAATGTGAGCTTCATTAATTTGAAGTACTAAAGTAATCTTGTATGTTTTCTTTAGGTTCCTGTTTGTTACTAGCAGCAAAATTTAATGATGATATGAAAAGAGACAAAATCAAGGAGCTTATTGAGGTATGTCACTTTTTGAGTTGCAAACTTTGTCATAAAAAGGTCGTCCATGGCTTGTGTGCAGACAGCCCCAGCTACATTACATACTAGGGCTACAGTGCTACACGTCTTACCATTTGCCACCTAGGAAAGTTTTTGATTAGTTTTTGACAAATTTATAGAGCAAGTTTCAATTGACAATCCAGTAAACCAATCAAAATGTGTGTGCGCGAGTCACGATTGGTTTATGGTTTTACTTCTGAGTGGTTGAAAAAGTGGTTCAAGATTTTTTTTAATCAGGCGCTAATTACTTTGACCCTCGAGTGAAAAATGGCTCTAACATCTTTTGGCAATTTTGGTTGGCTTATGTTTCAAATCGTCAATCAAAATGCGACAACTTGACGTTCATTCGCAGGTTGAGACTTGTGGTATTCCTCTACAGAACTTCTCGTGTTTAGTTGTCAAAATTTAATCACAAACTTCCTCAAGTGGCAATAGTACAGTCACTGAGTGCATAGACCTACAAATGTCTATGGCATCTGCATTAGCCCCCTCCTCCTGCCCTCCCCAACTTTGAATCGTCCTGGAAAAAACAGGGGGGAGTCAAAAAACTATAAACAAATTCTGCAAAACAAAAAATTAAGAAAAAAAATCTTGCATTAAAATTGCAGAGGAACCAGAGAAAAACCTGCATGGGTTGATAAGAAATGTTTCACTCCTGGTTGTTGTGAAAAAACAACATACCTTTCCAGAAAGTCCTACAACCCCACCCCCCGACATTGCTAATGTGCATTGCTTATATCAGTGGCCTCGTGCTCCAGCACTGCTTAGATGTTTTGTTCCTCCAATCCCGGCCAAGGATTGAATGAGCTTAACGTTGACCTTCCTATTCTTATTGCAGGCCATTGAGGACAGACTTCGCATATCAGTGAAAGAACTCCTTAAGTTTGAATTCCAAGCTGCAGTTGCACTGGAGTTTGATCTGCATGTCCCACAGTGGGAAGTATTGCCACATGTCAAACGTATGGAGACAGAATAACCACACTTTAATACCTGAATATATCATGATACTGATGTAAATTATTTCAAACAATGAAATTGTTTGGATAAACTAATATTTAAAGTTTAGTTGAAAGAAAGTGGTTGTTTGTGAAGCGACGAAGATGAGTGTTGTTACAAGGGCGTAGCCATGGGGGGAGGGGTCCTGGGGTGCCCGTGATCCCCCACCCTCACCTCGTTGTGAGACATCTTTTAAGTAAACAAGTGAAACAGATTGTGGATGTTGACATGACAAACTGGTGAGCACAATGGGTGTGATCCCCCCTCCCTCCTTTGAAAAATCCCGGCTGCGTCCACCTGTTACGTGTATGTTCATTGGTCAGTCTTACTAAGCAATCTCTGGTCGGGAATTATTCTTTTGTTGGTATTGACACTCAATTCGTGTGTTGTGATGCAGTTTCGGTGAATTTATCAAGTTCTTTAATAATTGGGTGATAAAAAGAGCCAGGCTGTAACGAAGTGACAATTTTTCTCACAGGTTTGAAGTCTTTCTTACTCAACAAGAGAACTATTTGGTGCTCAGATTTATGCAATCTATTCAATAATTCAAGAGGTAGTTCACACAGAGATGAAAAGCTTTTAACTTTCAGGAGTGTTGGAAAATCCTTTTAGCTTCTACAAATTCTTCAAAAGACGATTTTGGTCTTCGCCGTTTTGATAGGATTTCATCTTCTAAATAGACCTCTTTAGTTTGGTTTGTTTGTTGTCCCATTTCAGACCACGTGATGTTACCCTTGAGAATGATTTCTTTCAAATCCAAAAATATCCACGTGAAAATGAATGAAAAAATTGCAGATAAACAAAGGACAAATTCTCCAGAGAGCATCGCATGATCTGAAATGGGCAATTTACATACGAAGCTAAAGAGGTCTACTAACCTTGACGACTGTCAAGCGTTTCTTCATTTTTAAAAAACTGACACTCATTGCCAAATTAAAAGTGTAGTGATTTATGATTTTCCCTTGAAGCTGGTAAAGATCTAGTTAGTTCCAGTTTATATTTGCTAATGGCTTGTTACAAGTACTTGTTGCTAACACGCGATATACTTGGTGTAATATTTTCATGATCATCAATGGGGTGATAACTCGTCATTTTACAATTCAATAATCGTTTTGATGTACTTTGGATATCGATGGGCGAAATGGTGATGGTTTGTGAAGAACAATCATAGTTAGTAGAGGAGAACAATACATAAAATTTATATATGGTGCAAAAATCGTTTAAGGTAATAATTTAGCCTAAAGATTTTATTATAAGGTATTGAAAGTAGAGCCCTGTTTATATGGAGATATTTGTAAAAATAACTTTGTAAGAAATTTAAAGTCGAGATTTTGTAAATAATAGTCTATTTTGTAATTAAAACTTGATGCATCAAGGGCCAATTTATATGCGTTCTGTGTGGCTTGTATTCGTCTGTCAGAAGTTCCACAGTTAACGTTACTCATGGGCTTTTGCACACTATGCTTGTGCTTCCCCCTAAAATGCTCCACCGTAATGCTTTATTTTTCTAATTAAAATGCTTGGTCTGCTAACGCTAAGTATAGGTAATCACATGAGGCCAAGTACTATTAAGGATTAATTGCACGAGAGTTTTCAAAATTTTCCAAAATTGCCCGAGTCGCGAAGCGACGAGGGCAATTTGGAAAATTTTGAAAACTCAAGTGCAATTAATCCTTAATAGTACGAGGTCTCATGGGATTACTTGTTTATCAATAAAGGACAAAATTTATACGAAGGAAAATCACGCGCGCAGTCTATTTTTATCTGGGAAGCCTGTTTAGCGCTACGGCAATTAACGGATTAGCCAATCATTAACAGGTAATCATGCCCTCTCTTGATTACTAAAAATGCCCTCGATTAAGAAAAAATGCCCTCTCTCTCAACCAATCAGCGCTCAGTAATTTTGCCCTTTATTGATAACTAAAATAAGTCTAGAGGGGGTAAGTTTCTAAAGAAACTGTGGTGCTGCGTCGGTGGGAAGTATAACAATATAATTTGGTTTTGTCAACTGGGTTGATAATGTCAATTGGCCACCGTAAAGACATTCAAGAGCTGACGTTTCGAGCGTTAGCCCTCCGACGAAGGAGTCTAGGTTTGTCTGAAGTGTCAGACGTTCTCTCGCCCTAATCCCGTAAGGCTCGGGCGACCAGAACTCGCCCGCGGCGAGTGGGATGAGGGGATGAGGGCGGGAAGACGTCTGACACTTAGACTAAGGTTACATCCACACTAATCCGGTTAAATTTGAAAACGCAACTTTTTTCTCCGGATTGGCCATCCGTCCACACTAAAACGGAGTTGTTGGTCACCGAAAACGGAACCTTTTTGAAAACGCGCTCTCCAAAGTGGATAAATTTGAAAACACTGGCCAGGTGTGTTAGTTTGGACGGCGAAAACGACGAAACACCGTTTTCAAATTTATCCGGCCTAGTGTGGACGTAACCTAAGTTGTGTAAAAGTTAGTCTTGTATACATCAACAACGTATAACGTAAACAAGTTTTAATACATCAAAAAATAATCTCTAAGTCATCGATTATCCTCTGTTAAAAAAGTGAAGCGTCCAAGTGAAAGGTTAAATTTCGAGTTTAAGTCTTGAGCGATTTGGACCCTCCAAATCGCTAAAATTCGCCATTTTGAGCCGAGGGACGACAAAATACAACACCTAAGGTAAGTTCACGTTTATTTCAGCCAAAAAAAAAATAAACATTGCTCGAAATAAGTTTTCGATATTAGGACTCTTTTAATATTCCCATTGTGGACAAACCTATTTATAATTGAAAAGATCTTTAATTGCTGTGTCGTTAATTTGCATATTGTCTATTCCTGTACAAACAAGGAAGTAAAACGAACGTTCATTTTTCAGTTTATAATAATCAAACGCATTTTAATTTCCAATTTTTTTAGAGATTCTAGTATTGAGGCAACGGTACTAAGCGATTAAAAAAACCGTAAAAGTATCCTCTGACTCGCGAGAGAGTTGTCAACTTCAAAGTTTTTCTTCAGCTTGGAATACTTTGGTTTTGTTCTACACAGGTATACCCTGGTTCCAGAGATTTTCTCTTTTCTGTTCGTTTTGGAAGAAAGAAGAAACCTTTTGGGACCAGGGTACACAGAGTACCCACTACACAGGTAACGTTTTCAAACAGTCAAGCTGCCTGGTTGTGTCTTTCACTGCTCGTCGCACCTCTCGGATCTTCCAACAGTACAGGATCGGGTTTAGAGACGAGTTTGCATAGACGAGAGTTTCTGAAGTTAGCCTTGCTATATCATTTCTTATTCCATTCACATCGAGCACAGCCGCTACAGCAAACGGAACATAGCAAGCAACTAATGTCAATTGCACCCACAAAATGCTAGAAACTGACTTTTTGTATGTTTCTATGTTCAGTTGAATTCCTTCTCCGATCGGTTGTCCATTGGGGACATTGCCTTGTGCTTGGGGTTGACAAGCCCTGATTTGGGCTTGGTGGTGTCTTAGTTTCATGTGGATTCTCGTGTAACAGACGATCGAAGTTACCAGAGTCAGTGTCAACAAAACGGAGACTCCCTTCAAGGCGTTATTTCTTCTCCACATCCGCATCGATCCACCGGACACACCAATTAATATGAAACAA
>OX393569.1:7076293-7218793 GCA_947652115.1 Blastomussa wellsi
ATTTAAGATCCTAGGAACTTGAAGCCTCCTGTAAACAGTAACCTATATTTGAAAAAAAAAACGGCGAGGTTGTACATACCTTTTTCTGAAAAATCAATGCGAATGGACAATTGACTTTCTAGCGTCCGGTTGTTCTTGACATTACAAAGATAGGTTTGCTTATTAAAGTGGTAGATATGCCAAATGTTTGTTTTTTATGTTCTTTCCTTGAAGTAATATTCGAAAATGCAAGAAGGAAATGACGTAAAGCATATGAAATAATTCATATATGAACTGCAAGAAAACTACAAAAAGAAAAGAAAGAAAAGAAAAAAGTATCGAAATGGAATGTATTTTATCATAATATGGCGAAATATAGCGAATCTCTAGACTTAATATTGCTTTCATAATTTTAATTAAAAAGGTCAAAATTGTTCAGTGCATGGTAATTTACGGTGTACATATTCATATACTCATTCATAAAAAGCTTTTTTCACAAATGCAATTCTTAATGCACCAAATTAGCTAACAAGCTGAAAGTGAGAAATGATCATCGCAGTGAATTTCCAATTTAAGCAACTGGAAGAAAAAAGCCTGAAAAAATCCAGGGCTTCAACGGGATTCTAACCCGTGACCTCTTTACGGTCGTGGAAAGTCGAATTTAAAAATTGCAATCGTTTTAAATTTGTCTTAAATTTTTTTTAGATGGCGAAAAATATGTCACGAAGGGCGACGAAGGGCCAACGCTCGAAACGTCAGCTCTCGGATCTCTTTACGGTGGCCAATTTACATTATCAACCCAGTTGATAAAACCAAGTTATATTGTTATACTTCCCACCGACGCAGCACCACAGTTTCTTTAGAAACTTACCCCCCCCCCCCTCCCACCGTCACTAGGTTAGTTAGTTATGACGTGAAGTATATGAAATAATTCATATATGAACTACGGATGTAGTTGACAGTGAGAAATGATCGTCGTAGTGAATTGGAATAAAGCCAGAAAAAATCCAGGGCTTCAACGGAATTCGAATCCGTGACCTCCACGATACCGGTGCGATGTTCTACGAAATGAGCCATGAAGCCACACGTTGGGAGCGAGATCAATTTATTGAGTTTATATTTTCCGTAAGGAATAAAATGTCGTAAATTATGAAATAATTCATATGAACTCAATAAAGTTACCTGACACGGGGTTTATTTTTATTTATTTTTTAGCCGCGCGGCCGTACGACTCGCGCGGGCCTTGCTTCACACGGGGTTTATTATTAGCCGCGCAGCGGGGAATAGTAAACGTTACAAGGCCCGCATGCTTTTCAGTTATTTTTTCGAGTAAAATAGCAGTCAAGACTTTCTTCTTAATTTTGCCAATTTTTTCCCTCTTCAGCTTTAGAGTGAAAAATTATGGCGGTACACTAATAAGGCAGTCTTTGGTATGGAACATGTTCCTCGTGCACAGGCCCAGCCGGTTAAGAGGGACAAGTGGCTCTGGGGATGAATGGCAGCCAACGGTTACATTCTCGTCCCCAGAGTCACTTGTCCCTCTCAGCCGGCTGGGCCTTGGGCACGAGGAACTGGTGGCCCTGAGGACACACGATTTGATTCGCTGAAATCAAACAAAGGGAGTCCAATCACAGCCGTTTTAAACCCTTAGCGTTAGCACTTTTAAAACGGTAGATGTGATTGGACTCCCTTTGTTTGATTTCAGCCAATCAAATCATGTGTCCCCAGAGCCATTTGTTCCTCGTGTACAGGCCCAGCCGGCTAAGAGGGACAAGCGGCTCTGGGGACGAGAATGCCAACTCTTACAGTATCCGAAGGGTCTGGGTTCCAGTTTGGTCGGTATCAAAATGGCGGGCTTACTTCGCTATGGTGTCTGTAAGTATATCAAGTACATTTGTTTCACCTTGTTTCGGTTGCACCAATACGAAACTGTCCTAAAAAGCATCTGTTTTTTAGCTGCACACGAACATTCAGTGCAATCTTACGTTTGATTACTTCACAATTAGTTCAATTATTGAATAAACTTGTTTAGATCTAGATTTGCTTAATCAATTAATGCAGCTTAATTATCGAGCAAATAGCCTTTGCGGCCCAAAAAATATTCAGCTTTTTACTACTACTGAGGGTAGAGGCAACCGTATTGGAAATTTAAGAATGAAGAGCTCGCGCCTCATGAAAATTCAGTTGACGCAAGCTGGCGTCTGACCGCATGGTTCCCATAGTCTTCGAACAACAAACTGTAAACATTCGCGAGCGTAAACTGAAACGAAAAGTAATCTTGAGGGCTTGAATCAGTTATTTTGGTTGTTCGCGACGGAATAAAACGGAAAATTCAGATCGCCAAATCATTTGAAACGTTCTACAACCAGGTAAGTTTTACCATTAATTCCTTAATGGCTCATGGTTTTCTTCATTTTGAGAGGGATGATCGGAACGATCGATAAACTAATAACGGTACTTGATTCTTGTGTAGTTTACAACATTTTTAACCACATCTCAATTTTCTCTTTTGCCGTTTTGTCACCAAGGTTTTGAGATGAAAGATATTTCATCAGCATATGTAAGCTTCTGTGGGAATCAACCATATTCTATTCTTGATATTTATTGAACGAGAATTAACTCCAAATAATCCTAAAGCGATATAAGTTTAATCACTGAAATGCTTAACAAAACCCCCTTCCCCTAGGGGGCGGGTACTTGGGTCCAGTTTTGCTTGGTATGTGCCCTCTGGTCTCTCAGAACCCCAACCCCACTATTGTAGAATATGCTGTGGCCAATTGCAGACCCCATCTTAGACACGTATTGGTCAAATACACGAAAACAACTTTTTCAACCACAAATCAAACATTTCTTACCTCAAAATCCAGGAATTGTTGGATCCTATTCTTGTAACTATTGAAAAATATTTTAAATGCGACCCTATTCTGCGGTACATCCCCATTAGCTGATATCTAGGACGTCCCCCTGTTAACAACTACTTTTCATCAGCATCCTTAAATGAGTCATTATCAGCACAATATCAATGCCCCTCACTTCCCACCTGGGGTGCACATGGCCCACTACAGTCTGGCAAACACCACTCTCATTGGCCAGGAAGTGCAACAGCGACTTTGGGAGAAGTACTGGGGACAACATTGTCCAGCTCCGACCACTCCACACATGTGGTTCCATCCAGGAATGTGTTACCATGGTTACCCATACAGAGTACCTCCTGTATACCATCCTGCATCCAACCACACTAGCTCTCTCCAGTCACAGCACAAAAGCAGCAACGACACTGATCACCAGACATTGGAACCTGTTCTTGTGAAGATTCTGGAGGAGGAACACAGCTGGCCAAGAAACACAAGGAATGTATGTTCATCCAAACAAAAACAGAGACCTGACACTTCAGGTCCTAAGGTTAGTGTACAAATTCTCTTTGCCGTGTTTTATACAGTTTTTAAGTTCTTTTAGGAAGAATCTGGTTTTCAATCACATGTGTAATTTGATCAGTTCCCCACCAACACTTAAACATTTACATGTAACAAAGATTTACTTCCAATAGTTATTGTTATTAAAATTACGGTATTAGTATTATTATTATTGCTATTTGCTACAAAGAACCACATTTCAAAAATGCTTCAATCTCTTTCAACCTTTTGGCATTGTTAAATTTTCAAATATGGAACTTGATAATTGAAGTTACTGTAACTTAAACTACAAGCATTTTAGGCATCCTACTGATGAACATTTATGGCAATTGGATATTTTTTACAGGAACCAACATTGAGATTGTGGTCTGTTTTCTTTGAATAAAAGAAAGACAAGAGGCAGTTTTGTGCCTCATTCCCTATTCAAGTGTTAATGTGCTGTGCAATTGCGAGAGGACGAGTGGCCTGTACTCTGGATCAAACCAACCAGGTTCAAGCCTTGGCCAGGGCACTGTGTTGTGTACTCTCATAGTGCCTCTCTCCACCCAGGTGTACAAATGGGTACCGGAAAATTTAATGCTGTACCCTGTGACAGAAATATATTCCCAGTGCCCCTGGATAGGCTCTGGCCAAATAGGCCAGAAGACCTTACATGACAATGACCGGGACTAGATTAGACATTTCATGATATTTTACATGATGTTGAAATGGACAGAACAGCAGATCATTGACACAAGGTTGTCGGTCGGTTCCAGTTAGTTCCACTCCAGTTAGCTTTCACTTTGTGGTTTGGGCAGTAATGTACTATATACACTATCTTGCTTGCAGTATAAATATTGAAAAAGATTGGGGGCCTGGGCAGCTAGCATCCAGTTGTTGTAGTGGTAATCGAGAGTCAATTTTCCCAGGCTTGATTCCCAGTGTTTGGAATAAAATATTGGCTTTCTTTTTTTGGAAATAAATTAAGTGTGGAATGACCTTCGTGTAAAAATGAGTGTGTGTAACCTGGTCCCAGTCAATGTTATGCAGGGTCTTCCATTGGGCCGCTATGCTTGTCGTCCAAATGTTGAAATCACTTAAAACTAATTTTTTTCAACTTTGACATGCAGCCTGTGGACCCAGTGACTGATGACCTTAACTGGAACATATTCAGTTCAGACTTGGCCGATGGAATTGCTGTAAGCATATTGGACAGTTTCATCATAGAACTGCCTCATTTAGATTTTACTCTGGTGCAGTCTGTGTTACAGGGAATAGAAAAGCATCCACAACAACCTGAAGCTCAAGCTCAGTCCAGTACAACAAAAAAAGAATATTTCCAAAACATTGCAGGCTTACCTGAAACACATTACCAGTTATCAAACAGTGATGAGGCAATCAGCAGTAAGAAAGGATTTTCAGATGAATCAACTGAAAATGATGAAAAACTGGAGCATTATTCTCCTTTGCATGCAGTGGATGAGGCAAACAGAACTGAAAGTTTAACTGCAAGGACAAATATTTCTTCATCAGGTTTACATACAATTGGAAAGACTTTTCCAGAAGAGGAATTCTGTTCAACTGCATCAGTCTCAAGTCCAGAAAAATCAAACACAAGTGAAACAGCAATCAAATGCAAATTAATAGATGAAAAAATAAAACAAAGTGATGATGATAATGAAAACACTCTTAGATCATAGAAACGTTTTCAAGGAAAAAAGGAAAACTTGTTGTATGTTCCCAAAGCTCTTTTAATGCATACACCCACAAAAATGAGAAAGAAAAAGGGGAATCTCTTCAAGAAAAAAAAACAGTAAAAATTGTACAAAGTATTTTCCATTAGCTCTTTCAGTGCATAAACCCCAAAACGTTCCCCTTACCCATTTCTATACATCTGTTTTAGGATCAGGTGGGAGAATTTGAAGATATATATTTTCCATCCATAAACAGTAAATATCTTCAGACATGTCTGACTTTGTGCATTGTATCAGCAAATACTATTACTGATAATAAATTATTATTAATACCAATGATAGTTAAGTGAAATATTTTTTCATCATTGAAATTCAAAGCACTTCACAGATAGTAAAGAATAAAAAGTTATTTTTACAAGTGACTCTAGCAGTGCATCTAATTGGATTGCAGTAGTGTAGACATTGATATACTGCAGCTGATATATAAACTTTGTATCAATATGTGAACTGGCACACTGGGGAAACAGAGTTACCCATCTAGTAAAACAAATGTTTCAGTGCAGCACTTCTACAAACAAGTAGTAAAGCAGCTGCTATTGTTTTGGGGGCATGAGGCATTGCTCTTAATTTGTTTGGTCACTTGAAGGATAGCAAGCCATTCATGTGAAATGTGTTAATGAGGCTGTTACACCACACTTCAAACAATGTTATTGTAAATTTCACTGACCATAAAAGACAGCTCTTATCAGAAACACGTATCACCTAAACTTTCCCATGTTTACGTAGCCTCATATAAACACGAGGATGGTTTGGAGAATTCGAGACAGTTCTGCTAACCCAAGACGCAGTCGAGGGTTTGCATAACTTGAAGGATAGCAAGCCATTCATGTGAAATTTGTTAATGAGGCTGTTACACCACACTACAAACAATGTTATTGTAAATTTCACTGACCATAAAAGACAGCTCTTATCAGAAACACGTATCACCTAAACTTTCCCATGTTTACGTAGCCTCATATAAACACGAGGATGGTTTGGAGAATTCGAGACAGTTCTGCTAACCCAAGACGCAGTCAAGGGTTTGCATAACTTTCAAGAATTCTCCCAACCCCCCGAGTGTTTAGATGAGGCTATGTAAGCACTGAAAAAGTTCAATATTGCTTTTATAAAACATTTGTCACATGAATCTAAAACATCACAACAATGTTTAAATACACTCATCTAAACACACCTATCGACCAGTGAGAGCCTGCAAAGTATCTCAGTTATTTTATAAAATTTACCACTTGTTTTCATAACCGTTACCCTGACAATAACGAATGTACTGTCAAAATGTTCTTGGTAAAAAATAAAAAGTAGTATTGTTTTGGAAATTTCGACATTGCTGTTGTCACGACTGTTGAAATACAGTATACCTTTACCTAAACTTGAATTTTTTTCCTCTTTTTCCTGGGCTGTGATAAGCCTACAATTGTAGCAAAATGCCTGGGAATGGCTTTGATTGTCTCATGGGCCAGTAAACAAACAATGACTGTAACACTCCCCAGATCACTCAAAGAAGATACTGACACTCAAACCAAAGGCTGTATACATTCTAACTTTATTACAAGATTCTGAAATGAAAACAAAAGAAATAAAAAGGTCTATTCTGTACAAAAACTACAAAATAAAATTCATTCTTGTGGGCTAAAAAATTATTGACAATGCCAAATTCACATTTGTCCTCCTCCCTGTGTAGTGCCACCTTGCCTGCCACGAGGCGACTGTGTTTGACGACCACGATGAGCACCAGGACCTAGCAGTAACCAAGAAAAATATTTCCTTATTTACTCCTTTATTATTTTACAATATTCCACCTTAAGGAGGCTCTAAAGAGTTTTCAGCCGCACGCGTGCGCTTTCATAGCTCGCGTCCGCTTTGGATCCAAATTTCCATTAAAGATGCGTGCGGTACATCGAAAATTCGCTAAACCGGAAATGAAACGTGGGGAAAAATTTTCTTTATTTTGAAAATTAACTCAGTGACCTACCTTGATTTTTTGCATGCGGTTAACAATCAATACGCTGATTCAAATAGAAAAGTTTGGGCAAAAATTATCTAGTGGAATTTCTTGCAATTTATAAAATGCCTTTTTCAATATAATTAAATTTCCACTAGATATTTTTTTTTTAAAAATTGGCAGACAAGATGTAGAATTAAGGGAGCCTTTAAATAACAAAATAAAAATGGCAGGTCACCGACTTAGTTTTAAAGATAATTGCCAAAAACTGAAATTTTGAAGGGTTTTTGTCACTGACGGGGTGTTTCCATGGTAACTGCTATGACATCATACACATGATCAAAAACTGAATTTTAAATCTATTCATACTTTGCCCGAATGATCTTAAGCACTTTTCTGTAATCCTGCATCATTTTACAAGCATTGCAATAGTGAGAAACTCTTTCGAGCCTCGTTAAGCCTGGGCGAAAATGAGAATAAGAATCCTCAAAAGTTGGTCAGTCAGTGGAAGACATTCAAGCACAACAGAGAGATGACAAAAATGAGTCTCTTGTGGATTCTCATGAAACATGAACATTACAAATGTTGATGAGAGCACAAAAGTTTCAGGTATGAGTGAGATAGTTTGTTGGGTCTATGCTTTCAGGAAGCAAACTACTAAAAGAAATAAATTTCTGGTATCTAGTACAGTACTTCCTTGAAAATTCTGACTTAAAGTTTCCACAATAAGGACACAATAGACCACAGCTAGTGACCAAACTTGAAGATCATTTGTAATATAGCACTGCTGGTTACAAAATAATATCTATTAAAAGGGCACAATCACCATGAAAAAAGAGACTAATTTGGCAATGTATAAAATTGCCTTTAAATCAAAGGAAACCTTGAACTAGTAGCTTACTGAGGAAAATAAACACAAAACATGCATCAATAAACTAGGAAGAATCGAGGATGGCTTTGAATGAGGAAGATTGAGAAGCATTGTAATTGACAAATTTGAAAATTTAGGCTCCACTTTTCAAACTGTGTCATCCATGACTGAGTTCCTTTAAAGGATCTCAGTGTTACCTCTTATTGGGTCTCTTCTAAGTCTACGTACTCTTCCTGACATAGGAGCACCTAACAAGAACATGAACATACGAGTGCTGTTACCGTTATCTTAAATAAGAACTCACTCCTCATCATTTGTGTGAAAATAGTGACCAGGTGTACATGGAGCAACCACATCCTACTCCAAGGTTTCCAACAAGTTGTTATCAGGGAAAATCAAACAATTAAAGAAGTACAGAGTAAAGTGATTATCAAAAATTGTACAAAAAAAGAGTTGAACACTTGTTGCCAAGTGATGGGGGGGGGGGGGGGGGGAGGTGGAGAGAAGAGCGTACTCCCACATATGGGCTATTGCGAGCTCAAGAGTTCTATTGGGTGCTAGTTGATGAGGGTGGAACCTGAATTAACTGAACTATCACTATTATTGTTTCAGCATAGATGTTCAAAACTTAACAAGATTGTCCAAATCTCCTTCACCACCAAAAACACTTTTATACAAAATAATGTGAACAATTTTGTTAACAACCACTACTCTGCAACAGAATACAGGGCTGCAAATAATGTTTTCTTGTGAAAGGACATGTTACCAACTAAGTCAAAATTTTCATTTTCATTTGCTCAAATTACAGTGCATATTGAACATCAAGCAAAAAAATACAGTTGGCAATATAATGGTTTGCCTGTTCACAAAGAAGTTATTATCAATAGTTATGGACTCGTCTAACCCTTGGAATAGGCTGTCAAATTTTGGGTTTGAGCCTCACACAGAAGAGTATATAAGACATATGCCACTTGTGGTATACATCTTCCCCAAAGAACTTTATGCGAGTTACCCATCCCCTTCCTACACCACATATCACCACATAATTATCTTGTAAACAGACTTTTCCACCTTATCCACCCTTGTATTCTACACACCTCTTGTTGCTTGTTGACCTCCTCTTGTGTTAGACCAATTGGATGTTGTTCCTGTCCTTCTTAACTGCACTACAGAACCTCTACCACGGTTTAGCTCTGCAAGGAAAAGCAACAATGTATATTTCCTTTATTTCAGCCAGAGTAAATTGGATTTGAGAATGATTATATTTGGAAAAAATGTTGAGAACAATTCCTTGCAATTCAACTACTTCTTCATAACATTCCGCAGTAGATTTGGTGAGAGAGATGTAGGGTTGTGAACTAAAATTGCGGTGCACTCGCCATCTGGGCGAGCGACTTTCAAGCTGCACTCGCCAAGGTAACTTTTCACTCACCCAGTATCCTCCACACAATAAAACATTTGGGCAATCCCAATTATACCAGGGCCGCGAAGCGGCCTGCCAGTATAATTGAAATTATATAAACAAACAAAGTGAGAAATATATGAGAAAACATTAGGTAGAATCCCACTTACTGTGCTACGAACCACGCATCTATAACGAAAGAAAAAACAACTGTACCCCCCTAGGTAAGAAAATGTCACATGACGTAATACCATAACCCCCTGCGGTCATATATAGACCGCTGACACCTGAGCCTGTCATTTTTTAAACGCTCTGGACGGTGGACACTATTGTTCTTGTATTGGCACCATAGACACGGTACCTAAAGGTGTGAAAAGAGGTGTCACCGCCGACAGGGATGGGTGGGTGGGTCCTCATATATTTCTCACTTCGTTTGTTTATATAATTTCAATTATACTGGCAGGCCGCTTCGCGGCCCTGGTATAATTGGGATTATATTACACAAACTCCGTTCGAAATATATGAGAAAACATTAGGTAGAGTTCAACGCAGAAGTATGGTGCCAATAATAGGCAGACAGTATCAAATAACTGGAAAGTCTTTAATGTGATCAAAATACTGCAAAGTTGACAAAGTCAGTAAAAGAATGTGAGGTAATTCACCATAACATCATGAGCATATTGCTCAACTGAAAAACCAAAGTTATGAGCTGTTTCTAAAAGTACAAAGTTACAAAAAGTCTCAATGGAGAACAGCATGTGCAAAAACTGAGCTATGGACTGGTTTGTAATAAAACTTTTGAAATGTGGAAGGTGTAGACCAATCAGCCATCTTCAAAATCTCAGACAATGGGACATTGGAATTGGCAGCTGCAGTAGTTGATGCTCCACGCACATAATGTGCCTTAAAGACGTCACTATTGACTCCAGAGGCCTTCAGAAGAGAATGTAGCCATCTCGCCAAGGATGGAGCTGCAATTGGTTTGTGAGGCTTCACATATGAGATAAATAATGGATCTGGCTTAGACGAGGGTATAGCTGGACGAATTGTACGTGTAGCCTTTAGGTAACAACGTAATGTCTCCACTGGACACAACTTGGAGTTGGACGGGAAACGCGTGAAGAAAGGCTTTGGTAGTTGATGAGCTTTGCCCCTTTTACGAGGGGACGAGAGCATGAACTCAACACCCTCAGGTAGGATGTGGCAGTGGCGTAGATCCAGCTTTGTAAGTGCCGAAACTCTTTCTGGGCAAGCTAAGGAAAATAACATTGCGAGTTTCCATGACAACTGCTTGAGAGACAGTGATCTATTACTGCCAAGAGACGCGAGATATGTGGTCACCGAAGTCACTTCCCAGGTGTGGGAGTATCTAGGTTTAGGGGGGCGATTGTTGAACATCCCCTTAAGAAGCTGAATGACTAACGGGTTTTGACCCACAGGAAGGCCATTCAGTTTGGCGTGAGAGGTGGAGATCGCTGAGCGAGCCACATTAACAGAGTGGTAAGCTGCACCACTGTTGAAGTACTCGGTTAAGTATAGCAGAATGTCAGTTAAAGGCGCTGAAAGAGGATCAATCTTTCTCTTAACACACCAGCCACTCCAGCGTCTCCAAGCTGATTGATATGTTTTCCTTGTAGACAGGCGGGACGCCAAAAGGAGAATCTCGGTAACATTGTCTGGAATTCCCATCGCCTGGTACTGTCCCCGGAGTGTAGTCTGGGGAACATTGGATGAATCCTCTGAGGGTCCGCCGGGTCCCTCAGGAGGTGTTTGGAGCTCGGCAGGAGGACTGGATGTTCGACCAGAAGGCTCAATAGTAGTGGCCACCATGGTTGGGCTGGCCAAATCGGTGCCACTAATATGATATCTGCTTTGTCCTGAGTCGCTTTGTTTAAGACAGCTGGAATCAGATTGAAGGGTGGAAAGGCGTAACCCTTGAAGGGTGCCCAGTCCATTGTAAATGCATCCGTGTGCAGTGCCTCTGGGTCCAGACACCAGCTGACATACCGGGGAAGCTGGGCGGATAGGCGAGAAGCAAACAGGTCGATTACGCACCCCTTGAGAAAGGGGGAAATCGTTGGAGGGTCTATCTTCCACTCGCTGCTGTTGTTGAACACCCTTGATTCCGAGTCGGCTATGGTGTTCAACTTGCCGGGTACATGCTGAGCTGATATCATGATGTTCCTTTCCAGGCACCATTGCCAGAGTTCCAATGTGAGTGCTAAGAGGCAGGGTGAGTGGGTACCGCCTTTGTTGTTCACATGAGCTACAGCCGTTGTGTTGTCCATTCTCAGGCATACCACCTTGTGGGATTGATTCTTTAGAAAGGACTTTAGGGCAAGATAGGCAGCCTTGAGCTCCAATACGTTTATGTGCTGGGCGCGTTCGCTGTCTGACCAACGCCCATTTGTGCGTTGACTTTCGCAGACCGCGCCCCATCCTGTCTTGGATGCGTCTGTTGTTATAAACAACGTTGGAGCTGGAGGTCTGATCGGGCTGCCGTTCACAGAGTTGATGTTGGACACCCACCAATGGAGTTCTTCCAAAGAGTTGTGATCCAGAGTAATAATCACATCGAAGTTCTGGTTGCTCGCATGTAGAGCTTGGATCATTCTGATTTGCAAGTATCGAAAATGAAGGGGAGCTTGCCATATTGCTGGGCGACATGACTCTAGAGTGCCTAGTACACTTGCTAATTGACGAGCAGACATAGTTGGAGTTACCTTTGCCTTCAAGCAAAGAGATTTCACCTTTACAACTTTTTCCTGTGGGAGGCTTAGTGCTTCTACAGTGTAGTCTATTACAAAGCCCAGGAATGTTATTGTTTGGGTCGGAATCAAACATGACTTTTCTAGATTGACAGTGCAGCCTAGGCTTTCCAGGAGGGATACCGCCATAGCGGTGTGACTCTGCGCCTCCTGGTAAGTTGACCCCAAGATGAGAAAGTCGTCCAGATAGAGGATCATACGAACACCCTGTTTGCGAAGAAATGCTGCTACGGGTTTTAAAAGTTTGGTGAAGATTCTTGGTGCAGTATTTAAGCCAAAACAGAGGCCTTGGAAGGTGTAACATTTGTTTCTCCATAGGAATTGAAGGAACTTTTGAGAGTCCTTGTGGACTGGGACTGACAAATAGGCATCTTTCAGATCCAGCGTGGTCATATAATCGCCTTTTTAAAGTAGAAACAATGAATGCTTTCCATCTGGAAGTGAGAGTTTTCCACGAACTTGTTCAGGAAACTCAAGTCTATCACAGGTCGAAAAGTTCCACCCTTTTTGGGGACTAGGAACAAACGACTGAAGAAACCTTCTCTTATGGGGGGGATTTCTGCAATGGCCCCCTTGGTGAGGAGGCTTTCCACCTCTGAATCTATGAGGTCGGCATTTACCTGGTTGGGACTTGTAACTGGTATGGTAAACTGAACTGGTTTGCAACGCAACAGGATTTTGTAACCTAAAACGATACTGAGGATGTCTGGGTCGGAGGTTATTGCCCTCCAGTTGTGTATGAATGAGTCAATTCTTTTGGCTCCTGCTTGGGGGCCCGAAAGGAACGCCCGTTTTTTGAGCGGTTGTTGTATTTAGAGTAGGAGGCAACAAAGGGTTTGGCCTTGTTAGGAGGGTGTGACGACCCTGAGCGTGGGCGCTTCGCAGGCCGGGAGGCCGCACCCAAGTTCTTAGCGAGGCTCCTTGAAAGGTCTGCCTGTTTTGATGCGATAGTTGGGAAGTCATCCCCGAATAGTAATCGCTTAGTGTTGGGGAGAGGCTGGTCAGCCAGGCCAATCTTCTCTTTATTAATTGCCACAAGGATTTTCTTCCTCCTTAAGGCTGAAAATTGAAAATTGGCAGAGCCTAACAAACATAGTGACTGCTCAAGAACTGATTTCATGTCATCTTTGGAGACCTCTTGGTCTGAGGATAACGCATCATGTAGGCAACAAAGGGGGCCTGTTATATTTAGCATGGACCTCTGAACAGAGGCCAGTTCTTTGTCACGCTCTTGTGTATACTTTCGAGACTTGAATGGAGAAATTTGATTCAAAACAGAGTTGTCCAAAGTCGGTGAGAACAGGCAGTCAACAGATGGAATTGAATAACTATCAAGTATGTCGCTTACTTGGTCGTAAGATAACTTCCGACGGAAGTGTTTTTCCAAAAAAGCGGTAAAATCCGCCTTTGGCTCCCATGAGGGATGTTGAGAATCTGGATCATATAGATCACCTCCCTTTGCAGACACATTTGGTGCGTTTGGCCGCTGTATGGCTTCATCTGGGGGGTTATTAGCCCCGCTTTGAGGTTCAGGAACCTCGGTTGGTGGCTCATTAACCCGGATTGGTGGCTCATTTGCCCGAACTGGTGGCTTTAAAGCCGTATCCAAGCCCTCACTACCAGATAGAAGCTCTTCGTCCGAGTGAACCATCACAGAGAGTGAGTCAGTTTCCACGCTAGAATTTGGCGGGAAGATTGGGACGTTTTCATGCCATCGCTTTTCCATCGATGACACACGATCGTTTGTGTGTTTTAGGTCTTGTTGGACCTCTTGTAAAGTCTTCAGGATAGCCGATAAGGAATCCTGTTCCTCATTTGAGGATCTCGGACGTTTTTGAGGGCTTGGAGGAGGAGACTGCTCCGGCTCGGTTCGGCGACCATGCTTTGTTCTCGAACGAGATCTCGAGCGTGAACGATGACGTTTCTTGCTCATTGTGAATGGACCAGAGAAAAATATTTCCTGAAAGAGAAGTAACTACTTACCCTACAAACGAAAAGACCCTAAAAGGGCCGAGGTTAGCCGTGATACGGCCAAAAAGCATGAAAAGGGGTGGTAAAAGAAACCACTTACCTGTTGTAGTTCGTAGCATGAGGGAAAAGATGGCAGGCTCAGGTGTCAGCGGTCTATATATGACCGCAGGGGGTTATGGTATTACGTCATGTGACATTTTCTTACCTAGGGGGGTACAGTTGTTTTTTCTTTCGTTATAGATGCGTTAAAGAGTGGTTCGTAGCACAGTAAGTGGGATTCTACCTAATGTTTTCTCATATATTTCGAACGGAGTTTGTGTAATATAATTAGCAATTAGGTTTGGTTGGAGATACAAGCTGTTACAGTCAACTAAGTGAAGCGTGAAGAGTACATTAATGAATAGATTATGGGAAAATAGAACCCGTTATTTGTTTTAATATTACATTCAGTTTGAAAAGGCACGAATCAAATGCTCAAATCAAAAGTCGATTTTGGATTGGACTAGGAGAAAAAGAGATACTCCTTAAATGAAAAATATTGTTTCCTTTTCAAAATGGCAGCAAGGAACCAGTATGGTCAAATTTATGACCCTGGGAAACCTCTCTCTGGGGCGAGTGAGCAAAAGCTAATTCACAGATGGATTCAGATGTTATTACCTTTATCTTAAAATACATTTTTTCATACCAGACTAAACCTTTAATTTGTTGAGAAAAAAGCAACTGAACCATACACAAACAATATCAACAAAAATCTACTTCTGGTTTTCTTTTACAAAATAAAGCTAGCAAGATAACATCAACATGTTAAAGATAATTGAATTAGTAGAGCTTATTAGATACCAGATGATTATAGCCATCTCACAACAAAAGCCTCCTCATGGAATAATAATATACTTGGTTAGAAAAGGACAAAATAACATTTGTACTCGAACAATACCTTGTTTAGCTTTAGCTGCAGGCCCAGTTCCTGGCGTTGTTGTGGGCTGCAATTCTGCAGACGTTGACTGCGCACCAGTACTAGAGGATTCTCCTGAGACAAGAGCATGGTGGTAATTATGTTTAAACGTTCTTCTTCTAAATACTAGTACTGCATTCTATTGTTAGTTACACCAAGGACAAAGTTAGTAAATCATTCATATGATTATGGAACACTCAGTTCCATTACTTTCCATTGTACGGAATGTTTATTTTTGACCGAATATGATTCTGCTGTCACTAGGCTAATGTGAGTGTTGACCTTTTTATTTCTGGCAACAAAGTCAGGTTTCTATCTGGCACGTTATGCTTATAATAAAACTGTATAAGGACTCTTATTGACATCAGTGTTTTTGCTGAAGAAGTCACCCTGGTTAAATAACATTAATTTTTATTATTATTTATTATTATTATAAAGCAGCCAACACACATTGTTACATCCACCTCATATGTATGGGTTTGACTAAAAAAGGCTGAATGATTACCACCAAAGTTCAAACGCCAGTTATTAAGTTCACTTTTAATGATTCCTGTTTTAATCTAATAATAACGTTTCAAAGAGGCCTGTATTTGATGAGAGTTGTCACATAGGATTTAATGAGGATGTGTGTTTAATTAAGGAAAACTTGTACACTACTTTGCAAACGTTTAATTGATCTCTCTCACCTGAAACACCTTGCTGTGAAATGCTCTCCTTTGAAGACTCCTCAGGTTCATTTGTTTCTAACTCGCTAGATGAGCAAGACAATGACAGTGTTATTGTTAAAGATGTAAGACTTGATTGATTTAAGTGTGGTTGAATATGTGAAATTCCATTCTGTAACAGTTTGTCTAGTAGGTGCTAAATCTGTTTTGATGCCTACGGATACTATGGTACTTTATGATTACATCAAACAAAGATGTAAGACTCCATTCACTTAGCCTGGTTGAATATGTGTCATTTATTACTCAAGCATTCTTTAAATTGCCAACTGGGAAAAGGGGGTTTAATCAGGCAGTCAAAAAGACGGCGTGATGTCAACATTTATTCACTTGCTCGTGTAAAATATTTTTTAAAAATGCCTTGCATTGATTTAAAGTATCAACAGCTTTCTCCCAATGCAAACCATTGACTAATACACACCTTTCTTTTCCTTCCAATTCTTGGTCTTCAGCTTCTCCTCCTTCCTTCAATGCTTCTACATCCTCCAACAATTCCACCACTTCAGGATCAAGGCTCTCGGGGTGAGCCCGTGACACCGGAACATTCTGCTCGGCAGACTCTTCTGATGCCTGATCAGCAACTGATGTAACCATGATAGTAGGCACAGTGGCAATACTGCCAGCTTCTGACTCGCTTTCCAAGCTTTCTGAAGAGAGCTGCCTGGTATCTGAGCTTATGCTTGGAAGTCGCTGGCTGCTTGATTCAGAGGTCTCTGGCAATCCTACAGAAAAAGCCACGAGTAAAGAGGAAAATAAACCTTGATGTGAACTTAACAGCCAAGTTTGTTCCAGAACCTTTCATTTCCTTCACTGCACCTTTCAATAATGAACACTTAAAACTCTAAAATTCTAACCTAACTGATTACTGCCTTTTTTGATGCGGCCCAGAACAACAGACCTTTGAAACCAAAACAGACCAAACTCTACCAATCAAAATCCACACACAAGACCAATTGAAACCATTCAAGTGAACTAACGTCTTTTGTTTCGCAGGAGTTTCACTATTAAGAAGATTGGTGGAAGTGAGAAATAGTACAGTATAATAGTACCTTGAAAGAGAAAAAACTCAGACAAGCAAATTATGTACCAACAAAAAACTCAATTAAGAGATAGCCTCAGGCATCCAACCCCTGCATGCCACAAACCACAACGAACAAAACCACAAACCACAAAGATCCAGAGAAACGAGTATTATAAGTTAGTTAAAGGAGCTATGACACGATATTGAGGCATTTTTTTGTGATAACCCAGATTACTTTTAAAATGAAGGAAACCTAAAAGTAATACTTAAGGAGAAAAACACCAGAGGTGATGCTAAACTAAAAGGGGTAGCAAAGGATGGAGAAGATTAATACGGATTACAAATTTGCAAAATTTCAAAATGCACAAACCATGACATAACTCTGTTAAGGATTACTTACGTGTGAATTGTGCACATCTAAAAGTATCAAATCTAAACCATCAGTTTCTACCTGTGATTCTACCTCGTCTTCTTTTACACTGGTTTAGTAATAAGGTGACTTGTTTCTGCCTTCCAACTTTGTGTTTTACTATTCTTAAAAGTGTAGACTTGTCTGCCTTCCTGCTGTGCATTCTAACATCTTCCTGGCAACTTCTGCACCACCTCTTCTCCCTTTTCCTCTTCATGGCCCTACCTGTCGGTACCACAAAGGAGGGCCTCTCATTGGAAGCCTCATCTGAGCCCCCCATAAGGTCCACTTGTGTATCATCTACCCGAAGTCCTACAAAAAGGTGTGCCAAATAACACAACAACAATAATAAGAAAGCTTAAAGGGACACCGTCACGGATATTTTTCGGCTTCTTTAGTTATGCGGCACCAAGATGATGACCAAAGTAGTTTCTCTCATACAGGAAATGCCTCCTAAAACATCAGAAAGTAAATTCTTGAAAGATGTGGGAAACATAATTAGTTTTAAGCTATGTTTCTGAGCTACCTTTAAGGAGAGAAAGTCAGCGCGACTTTCAGTAGTCTCAAGTTACGATCTAAAGTTCCTTATGGTATCAAAGTGATGTCACTCCTTTTATAGTTTTATTACACTGACATAGTAATTATTAACAAGACTTGACCACAATTTTTAGATTTGATCCCAATGGCGTTAACGTTTTTAGGGTCTTGGTTTTTTAAAGTAATGCGCGGTAAGCGTTATTCAGTTCTTTAATCTGCTAATAATTAAAACAAAAATAAGCGTACCTTCCTCAGACATACCAAGCTCCAATACTCCACCTGATGACATAGAACTCTCACCTGGTGCAGCAAACGAGAATGATGAACGATTTATTTGTGGTGAGCTGATGGTAAAAACAAACAATGTTATGATTAACAGTGGAATGACAGCAAAGCTTTCCAATTGATTTTCCCAACAATTCCACAGAAATATTTATTACATCGCCACATATGACTATTTTTGAAGAACAGGACTCCTTGGTTAAGTCACCGTTGGGGCATTTTATTGGAATAAATGCTGCAGCGACATACACTTCGCTGCAGCTGTATCAGCTCTAATTTCCCATCACCCTGGGTTTATGTTGCATGTAAAATGACTTGCAGGGCAGGATGACTTGAGACAAGTTTGATAAATGCATTTCCCTTTGTTCCCCCTCCCTTACTTTAGAAAGAAAAATACAAATTCATTTAGCTTGAAATTAATTTCACCGTTGATGCATTTTAAACGACAGCAACAATATGAATCTATACTTTACCTTATAGCCTCTGCGAAACCATCTGTTCTCTTTGGTACAAATAATGTGGGAGTACTAGGAACCATACAGTCCTCTTCTTCATTGAAAGGACCTGGTGCCGGTTGGCCCTGAATGAATGAAAAATTGAAAGTAAGTTTAAGGGAGTACTGTTGTGTTCTTTGTTGACAATTCAGTAACACAGAGAGACACAAGTATGAAAAACAGAGACTAAGCAGTCATAGCCAGCAATTTTCCAATTGAATGACAAAGGTAATCTGGATTGCTTTTGTTTTGCTTCAATACACTCTGTGGTTGGTTTAAATGTTCTGCCCACCTACCAGTTCTCGACCAAACAGAAGTACAAAACCATTTGTGACTTGCTTGCGGCATGTACTAAAATCAGGAACACTGGAATAACACCACAAAACATGGAACACCGGAACACCCCCAGAACACCAGAAATTTACTGGCATTTCTGGTGTTCCGGGGTGTTCCGGTGTTTTATGGTGTTCCGGTGTTCCTGGTTTTAGTACATACCCTTGCTTGCACATACCGTATTTTTCTGTGCTTCACGGTGGCTATCAGTACTCGTTTCTAGGGTTTACTATTTTACTGGATTCTTTGTCTATTGGGATTGACAGATTTGCAAGTACGTTTTGCACGTGGAAGGGGCTAATTTATTCAGGAGAGATAAAAAATATCAACAGTTTAAATTACTTGCACATGCTAAATAATATTCAGGAATTACAGCATTAACAATTTAAACAATACGTCTTACCAGACATAACTAATGGATGATCAATGACATCAATTGGCAATCAATGAGTAATCAGGTGATTAGTCATTGATTATTGGCGATGATCAATGAGTAATCGATGAGTAATCAAAGCCCAAAAATTTTCTGGCCTATCGATTACTCATTGATGTAATTGATTACTCATCGATGACCCATCGATCACTCATCGACTATTACACTACGCACGAAAGACACTTTTCTTGCTTTCTTGTACCATTGCTTTTTTCGTATGTGATTCTTTTATCTGTGTTAGATGCATTTTTCCTTGTATCTGAAGTTCCTGTTGACGATGTCGAGACGCAAAGTGCTAATCACAAAATTAATACAGATGATTCTCAATTATGCAATTGGGTGTTTGTCAGCAAAGTAAATCAATGCAATCGATGACCAAAAATTTTGTGGCCTATCGATTAGTCATCGATTACTCTTTGATCATCGGCAATAATCAATGACTAATCAACTGATTACCTATCGATTACCTATTGATTACTCATTAATTTCATTGATGTCATTGATTAGTTATGTCTGGGTCTTACCTGAGGAAATGAAAAAGGAGCCAAATGGGACCTGGCACTCAGGAGTCGTTGTGCAAATGGAGCTGTTGTAGTTGGTGTAACTCTCTGTGCTACCTCTAATAACTGACTGTCCACAGTTTCTGGGACATCAAGTTGTTCTGTTGTAGAGATTTCTCTGTCTACGTTTGTCTCAGAAGTTTCAGCTTGTTCTAGCTCACTTTGTCCCTCTTGCATTCCTTCAGCAACATCTTCTTCTGATAACACAAAATACATTTATGGAACGATCATTACAGTGCTATAAACAGAACTATTAAAATGATAATAACAACGAACTTTATTTGAGTGCCACTGTATTCTAGCACTGATGCACTAACTGGGGACACTGAAAAGCACAAATGAAATCTAATCAAATTATTTTAAATCAAATGTAAAATAATGTTGGTTTCTGTGGAGAGGGGAAAACTGGAGAACATGGAGAAAAACCTCTTGCAGCAGAGAAGAGAACCAACAAACTCGGCCCACATAATGACACTGGGGCTGGAAATCAAACCCGGGCCACATTAGTGGAAGGTGAGCGATCTCACCACTGCGCCAACCCTGCTTCCCACCCAAGAAATTTTTTAATTGAATTTTGACATCCTTTTTGACAACTTTCTCACAACTCTTTGCTGGCCTCTTTTAGCACTGGTCAATCAAAACATGGGAAATGCCTAGGGTAGGGATGTTCAACGGCCAAAATCACCATTCACTGTAATAGGAATTTCACAACTCACAACCTGAATGGCCATTTGACAAAAGAAATTGTCAAAACGATGACAAAGTGTTGCCAAAAACTTTCCTAGGTGGCAATGGTTAGCCCTTTTTGTTAAATTGGTCTAAGAGCAGTGAGAACAAACCATACTTACACTAACTTTTTTTATATGCTTGTAAAGGTAACATAAACTATTTACCATTCTATGCAGTTTGTCTATAATAAAGTCGATATATTTGAACCTAGTGGCTCAGTCATGCTGAAGCTCCTCCTGGGTACTGTAGCATTTAGATTATTTCTACTCCCCTCGAGAAGTGATTCTACTCCATCCCAGGGTTACCTCCCAGTACTCAATTTGCCGGGACTTGCTCATTAAAACATCTGGGTGAAAGAAAAGCACTATGAGAGTTAAGTCCTTTTCCTAGAAACACAAGACAATGCACCGGGCCAGGACTTGAACCCGGACCACTGGAAGCTGGAATACAGTGCACCAACCATCACTGCTGCAGTACTGGGAAATTTTTTGTAGAATGCACGCTACCCACCTTCTATTTCCTCTGCAACTTCCTCTCCCATCTGTGCATCTTCAATCACCACTGCTTCACCAATGTCCTCATCAACATCATCATCATCATCAATTACCTCGACTACCTCTTGCTTTGTATCTTCCTCTTCATCCTCATCGATGTCTTCGACTTCTTCTCCAACGTCCTCTCCCTCCATATACTCCTCTTCCTCATCCTCGCCAGCATCCTCCTCCTCCATCTCCCCATCTTCTTCCTCAGGGTACTCTTCACCCTCCTCCACATACTCTTCTTCATCATCCTCTTCTTCATCCTCCTCATCTTCTTCATCACCTTCCCCTTGACCACCGTCATCATCTTCATCTTCATCACTTTCAATCAATACAACCTCTGGAACCCCAGATGTCGCTTGAAAGATCTCTTGTTCTTCAGCTTCTCCTTCTTCTGGTTCCTCTTCCTCTTCTCCTTCTTCACCTTCATAAACTTCAAAATCAAAATCAGCCTCCTTGCTCACTTCTTCTTCATCAAGCTGATTATCACCTGCACCATCTGCAGTTGTGTCTTCTTCTACAACCTCTTCTTGTGATGTTCCCACTTCACTTTCAACCTGCAACTGGTGTTTAATTGAACAAAAAATAATTATTTTTGTAAGCAATTTCTGAATTTAAGGCTCATCCTCGGTGTAAGGACCTGCGAAATTCACCAGTGACATAAAACAACGAACAGACAAGACAACAAAGAACCTCGAAACAATACAGAACACAGAAACAATAGCTCAAAAACAAACTCAGGTTCTTACACCGAGGTAAACCCAAATTTAATGAAGTTGTTGTGTCTCTAACACAAAGCTAATACCCAGAACACAACACAATGACTCAATGTCTCAACTGCACCAAGAGTCTATACCCTAACCATTAAAGAGGCACTGTCACGAATATCACTTCAAAAATACAAGAGCCTACATCAGTGGAAACCTACAAACAGTGGTCACGTATATAATTTGGTTTTATCAACTGGGTTGATAATGTCAATTGGCCACCGTAAAGAGATTCAATTGCTGACGTTTCGAGCGTTAGCCCTTCGCTCCGACGAAGGGCTAACGCTCGAAACGTCAGCTCTTGAATCTCTTTACGGTGGCCAATTGACATTATCAACCCAGTTGATAAAACCAAATTATATTGTTATACTTCCCACCGACGCAGCACCACAGTTTCTTTAGAAACTTACCCTGCGAGCAAGCTCTCTCGCGGGATGGGTAGTAGGGATTAGGCAGGGGAGAGAGAGATTGCAACAATGTCTCAGCAGTTTGAATATCCGCATCGAAAAGTTCGATGCAAAATGCGGTGACGTTATCAATTTCAAATTCATCAATTTCGTGCGCCTCAAGCTTGTCAAAACAAAATGGCGGAAAGGCGAGATTGTCGTATTCGCAAAGCCTGCGAGAACTTCTCCAACCATCTAACGTTTCCTTTGGAATGAAGACCCGAACAATGTCAGGCAGTCAATTCTTTACTTCAAGGCAGAGATGTGCTTGCTGTTTTGCCTACGGGGTATGGAAAAAGTGTGATTTTCAAACTTTTTGCTGCCGTGGCTGCAATTGAAAAGAATCATCATCAGACGGTGTTGGTTGTTCACCCGCTGTAAAGCATCAGATCACAGAGGCAAGGAGCATGGGGATGTCAATCAAAGAGTTGAGATCAGCCAAATTTCAGCTTTGCAACACCTGCAATAATCATTGGGACTTTCGCGTTTTGGTTTTCTCCTCAAAAAACCTTCTTTGGAGTACATTTTTCAGCCATAGCAAGCAGTGCAACTCGTGGGGAAATTGATCTTTCACATGTTTGTAACATGTTTGTTTACATTGATCCTCACTTCTGTTTTGCGCTGATTGGCCAAATTTTGACAGCTCAGACAGCCGGAAGCTGTGGCGAGCGCTAGGGGCGGAATTCAAATTACTGAGACATCATTGCGAGCTCTCTCTCCCCCGCTCCCTCCCTACTACCCATCCCACGAGAGAGTTTGCTCGCAGGCTAGTGGTCACGTTTTGTTAAAAAAATACTATGCCAGTGCATTCAAGCTTTAAGAGGATTGACATTATTTTGAAACCATCAGAAGATTTACATCTAGACTTGAAAAAGTCAGGCTGACTTTTTCAAGTTTGGCCTTTGTGGATTTGAAAAAAAGCTACAAAATTATTACAGTTCCCCAAATGAACAAAAACTCTGTTCCACGCGATGTTTCAAGCTGAAAATTGTGTATATCTGAGCTATCAAAGGTTGCTGTTCACAAGACAACATTGTGTTAATGAAGTTTTATTTATTCAAGGAGCTTTCGATAAGATTCAAGGACTACTGGGGAAAATTTAAGTACTTTTTAAGGACTTCTGCAAATTTTCCAATTTTCAAGAACTTTTCAAGGGGTTGATGCTTTTTCAAGGACTTTTCAAGGCCTGTGCGAACCCTGTTAAGCCATAATTTTAGTACCGTTTTAAGAAATAAGCAGAAAAATCCCCGTGACAGTGTCCCGTCAAGACAATGTGCATTCCAAGTCAGAGGGCAATATAAGAAGAAGAAAAACATCTCTGTCTTTATAGGGAATGATAGACTTGCATTAATTTCATAATTCATAAGAAATTACCTCCACAGTCCTGATTTTCTTTGCCATAGGTTCATCATCAGTACTAGTACCCTCTGCAATTTCGGTTGTACTTCTAAAAATAACATGGTGGTTTATATTGCTTCTATACAACATAAAATAATTTGCAAGTCATAATACAGCCTACCAATTTCATTCCATTGGCATAATAAAAATAAATGATTCAATAGAAAATTTGAATAACAATGATTTGTACATCCTTAGCCTTGTACTTATGTTTCTACACAAAGGATTTTCCCATGAATGTGAGGGTTAGGATATACAAGTATTGTTATTCAAATATAGGCACCATTTATAGAAAGAGTCTATGGAATAACTAATATTGATTTCAGCAATGTTTGTCTTCACAACCTGCACTTTCTTCTTATAAGCAAGTAACTTGAAAAGACACTCAATAATTAATAATAATTAAATATCTTTAAGGAGGAAGCTCCCGTCACTATGAGCGGTTTTCAGGGAGGCCCTCAAATAAATGTTCCTACAAAGTTAAAAATGCTAAAAACAGATAACAGTTATGATCTAAAATTAAAAAGAAATAAAACTGATAAAAGCACTAAGAATATACAGATAGTAGAAACTTATATACTACGCTTAAAAATGTTACACAGCGTATGTCTTTTTAAAAAACAAGGGAGGAATCAGATTGATCAAGGGAAAGGTTCACCTGCTAGAAAGGATAGACCCAACTGGGCTCACGAGTGAACAAAATTAAAGAGAATAACCCAAGTGTGAAACCACACACAGCTCAAGACGACTAAATGATGTAATATAATTTAAAAAAAATAGGAGTAAGAATGCTTCTGACCAGTGGTGGTTTATGACTGTATTGTTAATAAAGTTTAGAAGTCACTGTCTGTGTGTCCATCATACCTGTCAGTCACTTGAGGCTCATCTCTCTGTCTCTTTCCAGACACAACAGCAGTGGATGGGGTTGGCTGCCGCTGTTCACTAGCTGTTATTTCTGTGGATGAGACCTCTGGCTCTCCTCTGAGAATGTTCAATATTGATAAATTAGTTAATATTTATTTTACCCTAAAGTGCCTATGAAGCAGGGTTCGTATTTTTTTGCACTTTTGAAATTCCACGACTTTCCATGACCTTTTCCATGACTTGTCCAAGTTTTCCATGACCTAAATTTGAGCATTTTCTAGGAAATCATTTTTCGTTTTGGGTAAGTTTTTATGATTTTCATCACCAAACACCCTAATTGATTTTGCACTTTTTTAATAAACATGATTTTCCATGACTTTCCATGACCCAGACTTAAATTCCATGACTTTCCATGGCCCATACTCAAATTCCATGACTTTCCAGGCCTGGAAAATGACATTCTAAAATTCCATGGCTTTCCAGGTTTTCCATGACCTGTACAAACCCTGTGAAGTGAATTTTTTGTGTTTAGTTTTAAAATTTACTTTGTGAAATAAGCGATTCCAAAGTTTGAGATGACTGGGGTTAAAAGTAATGATTTTACAAGCCTTCAAAGTTGAGCTATTGCACTCAAAGATGGTATTTGGATCATGTGGTCAAAATACCACGTAACAACAACCTCTGACTTCATTTTGGTGCCAAAATTCTCAATTTCTATTTCCTCGGAGTTGCTGGATCTTTCTAACAAATCACTCATTTCTGAATTGCTTGACATGTTTCTCACATAATCACTCCTCGCTGACAAGAAACGTTTATCATGCAAACAAAAGTTTGGCACCAAAGTGACGTCTCAGCATGGTATTTTCAGATCAACTTCACCCATTCCCCTGACTATCTTTTGCTCAACTTTGAAGGCTTGTAAAATCGTTACTTTTAATCCCTCTGGAACTGTGCATTTCACAAGGTAAATTTTAATCCCTCTGGAATTGTGTATTTGACAAGGTAAATTTTAAAACTCAACACAAAAAATTCACTTTAAAGGCACTTTGATAGGCTTCCAACACAGAAAACTGTTGTGTTTAACAAAAATTAATTTTCAATGTTCATTACAACAAGAACTTTAATTGATTACAGTTAAGATTGATGTTTTCCAGGAAAATGTTTAAGTCCCTTACTCATGCTCTATCAGCTTTAAACATCCAATAATTTTACATCGTGCATGACGATCAGCAAGTGTGGATGTAAAAGTGCAGGTTTTCCTGAAAAGTACTGTTGTTGGTGATTGACATTTTATTGAAGTATAAAGGCGCTCAACATTATTCAGAACTGGCCTGGCCAGATTGGTCCATTCACAAAGATAATTCTGTTATTAACCAGAACTATTTGACTAGACCAATCAATTTCTACATGATTGTAACTTGTATTCAACATTCTCAATAGAAAGACCTAGACTCATTTTTAAATGATTCGATCCGACGAAGGGCTAACGCTCGAAGCGTCAGCTCTTGAATCTCTTTACGGTGGCCAATTGACATTATCAGTTGATAAAACCAAATTATATTGTTATACTTCCCACCAACGCAGCACCACAGTTTCTTTAGAAACTTACCCCCTCTATTCATTTTTAAATATACCGGTCTGGCTGGCCAGTTGCGACTGACAGCAAGTGCCCTAAGAGATCATCTTTTACAGAGTGAAGAGAAAAGCTGTTTCAATCGTCAGTAAATAAATCATGCATTACTCACTCAGACGGTTGTTGCTGTTCTACTTCAGCTGTACTGGTGATAGGTCGGACAGACACCGTCGTTGGCACTGAGGTTGATACGCTGCTAGCCATAGAAATCACTGTTCCTGTAACCCGTACAACTCCAGCTACACTTACAGCTTCTGAGGGGGTGGAGGTAACTGTAGGTAACACAGTTGCTGTGGGGGTGGGGGTACTCTGTGTTGGTGCTACTGCTATGGGCCGCACACTGGCTTTGGGTCCTGATCTTTTGATTGACGTGGGTGTGGTAGTTGGTTTTATTGTCGCTGTCGGTGGTACAAGTGAAATTGGTGGTGCAGATGTAACAATGATACTTGTTGGTGTTTCTGAAATAAAGTATTGTTTTTACAAAGCATGCTTTTAGTCAGGATTCGAAAAGTGGCCATCCAAAATGCGCTATGGGGCTTGTTAAACTGATTAATTTATAAAGAAACATATGGAAACTTGAACAAATTTCTTTACAAAGTAGCAGTCCACAGGATGCCTGGATGGCCATCTGGCTAAAAGCCTATAAGCTATTTGTGAACCCTACAGTTTGTACAGGGTTATACAGTAAGGGACTGTGCAATAATTATCAGGAGGGGGGCTGAAAAACTAGAGTTATCTCGCAAAAACTTAGACAGTACCCCCGTCTAAAACAAAAAAATTTAGTTCTAATCCCCCTCAGTTATGTTAAAAATAACGTCGCCCCCCTATCTTGGCAGCAATTTTATGTAATGCCCCCCCTCGACTAGTGAACGTTGATTAACTGGTGTTTTAAAAGGTGAGTATATAGGTTGAAGTATGTTATTTTCGATTAATTTAGCGCTCCATCGACATTTCTTTTCATCTTTTTTTAAGCTGATGGATTTGCAGCCTATTTTGACCGGATTGAGCTATATTTTTCTTCATTTTGTTTACAGTACTCTGAAAGCACGCGGGCGGACTCTTCGAAGATTCTCCGAAGGTCTTCAAACGTAAGTTAAACGATTTCAAACCCATGAAACGTTCGTATTTGTTCCTATAATTAAGCTTAGTGAAGGTGAAAGCTGTTGTATATTCGGTGTTTGTTTTATAAGGCTACACGTTTAATGCTTTCTTGCAATTGTTTGGAAGCTAAACTTGATCAACCTTGCGATTTAAATTATCTCCATAGATGAATAGTGCAGCAGCAGCAGCTGAACCAGAAGTACAGCTGGTAGCAGCCACAAATTCAACGAAGAAGAAAAGGTGAGCCTTATGTCATCTTGTCACAACTAGTGTAACTGTAAATGTACTGATAAACATTGCGTTTTACACCAGCATCGTGTATCTATTTTCAGTAGATTATTCAGATTATTTGATTTACATATACATCCAGTGTGTTTTGTGCCAAACACACATAAACCCTGTTTATACGAGCAGGTTCGCGGCTAAAATAATACGTGGCTTATTTATCCACGGACTATTTTCTCTCTTATAAACGGCCCTATAGTTTGATTGCATCCCGGCTTATTCAGTATGTGTAATCAGGTGGTGAAACGTAATTTGTGAGAAACGTAATTTTTGAGCATAAAGCAAGAACAAGTTGGTCTTAACAGTGCGCATAGTAGGGAGTGTTCATTATTTACGGGGAGGGGGGCTGGCAAATGGGAAAGCGTAACGTTGAAAACTTTTTGGACCCCCCTCAACGATGAAGGAAAACTTTTTTCGCCTCCCCCATCATGAAAGTAAAAACTTTTCTGAACCCCCCCCCCCCCAAGAAGATGATCTTTCACTCTGTGAGAGTAAACTTCACTTCCCCCCCTCCCATTTGCCAGCCCCCGCCCCCCATAAATGATGAACACTCCCTTAGGGGATTTGCTGAATAGGTGTGAAGAAGAAAATTGCTTGTATATATGGTGATTAAAAATTATAGTGAGAGCACCCCACCTCCTCTCCCTCCCAGGGCTCATAACCGTGATTTTAGCCAGTATAAGGGTATATGGACAACGCTCTCCAATGCTGAGGTTTATAAAAACTAAATACCTTCCAATTCACTGTTTTACTTTTCATTCAGGGCATCGCCTATGACTTGGACGCCCGAAAAGGACGAAGCCCTCGGTAAGCAAATCATTCTACTGGAACCGTTTAGATTTCGACCAAGGACAAAAGAGAGTGGAAACGCATGGTCGCAAGTTGCTGATGACTTAAAACAGATCAAGTCTCTTAACATGAACGTTGACCAGAGAGCTGTTCGAGAGCGTTACAAGATACTTAAGTCCCACTTCCTTCAAAAGATGAGAGAGGAGGAAAATGGTTCCGGCATAGCGCCTCCCGAACTGACCCCAGTTGAAGCAGCATTGGAGGAGATCATCGAGAAAGAAAAGGAGTTTGAGAAGAAGCACACCACTGAAGACTCGGATAAAAAGGAAAAGGTTGAGAAAGACAGGAAAACAGCCGAAGAGATGCACCAGGAATCTCTAGAAACTTTCGCAGAAACCAAAAAGAGAAAGGCTTCAAATGGCGAAGAAAAGGAAACAGAAGGAGCGAAGTTTAAAAAAAACCGGCGTTCAGGTACAGATACGCTTGCGTATCTCAAAGATAAATCAGATCAAGAGTTGGTAGTAAAGAAGAAGGAGTTGGAAATGCAGAAACAAATGCAAGAAGAACAACTAAATGAGCAAAGAAACATGAGGCAACAACAGGCCGGCATGATAGAGGCTTTCAGCAGTATGCAGCAATCCATGCAGAGGCAACTGCAACAGCAAACGGAGCTGCAACAACAGCAGCAACAACAAAACAACCAGTTTATGATGATGATGATGCAGATGATGCAAAACATGAAAAACAGTTAGAAAATTGATTTAACTGGTTTTTTACTGACTGACAATGTTTTCGTCAGTAAAATGTTGTGTTAGAGCAAGGCAGTTGTTTCTCTATAGGTTTTATAAATTTGAGAAAAGTTTTGCAATTATACTTAGTTGAAAGTTGGTGGACACCCTTTCCTTTTATCAACGTTATTTGTAACACAAAAGCAAAAGTTCAATGTTTCTTTAATAGTTGTTTCCTCTCTTTATTATAACATTTTTAGCAATAAATGTCTGATGCTGACATGAAGTATATTGCCTTGGTTATTACAACAGCATCCCCTGGGGTACTCCCCTTTATAAGCTATAAAGGTATGTCCCCCAAATTAGTTTAGCCAGAGTGAACCGCTCCACACGCGAATCTCCCTTCTCTAACGGAGCGGTTACTCAGGCTAAACTAATTTGGGGGACATACCTATGGCTAAAATGAGATGAAGTTGATTACAACGTGTTCAAGGTCTGAAGGTAGACACACGGTCAGAATTTGTTTTTTGCTAGCTAGCTAGCTAGCCTGAAACATGGTATGAATTTCGTAGGGAAATTCATCTATTTTGGCCTGAAATGAGTAAGGGTTTAAAGAAATGGCCAATTAATTTTACAATTGTAAGCAGCAATAGGACTAACTAAACGCAACAACTGTTAAACACAGTTCAAAGTTTTTATCCAATACTCGATTTCACTGGAAATACGCTTCCAACGTAGGTGGATCCAAGCCAAAATACGACGATGTTATGGACTGGTAAAGACATGTGCGGGCATTCGTCAGCAGGGCACACACCATGTACACTTTGCCAACTGCACTTAAACGAATTTTCAAGTTCTTCTTGAAATCCATAAAAGCGAAGTAATTTATAATGTCTCCGAAAACCCACTCTACTGATGTTCTAACACTGCTCATTGCACTGTTGTATTCATTCTGTAGAGGGGTAATCCTGGCACCTTTGAATGGTCCTTGAAGGTGTATATTTAAGGGGTAAGCCGGATCCCCATATACACATAAGGGTTGACCAAGAGGGGAAAATGAGTGGCGTTGCAAATCGCCAAGTAAAGCAGACTCTACTAGCATACCACTGTCATGTCGTCTCCCTTCAACTGGACCATACAGGTTAGCTATCAATCCATTTGGGGCGGCAACGGACTGAAATTTTATGGCATGGACCCTCTTGTGTCCGTTGTACAGAACTCTTTGGTTTTCCCCAGGCCTAGAAACTGGCCTAACCGTTCCATCGATAAAACCCCAACAGTTTTGAAGCGGAGCTCCTTTAGCATGAATTACATCGGCATAATTCTGAAGATTGGCCTGAGAAAGCCATGGCTGGTTAAAACTTCGTAAACGGTGGTTTTGTGTTTGATAAATGAAGTTCATCATTTGGTTCGATATCATGCAAAGTTGTGGCACGGGTCTTGCAAATCTTGGCAGCATATCCGAATATCTACATGGGTATGCAAATCGTTTAAGAAAAATACACAGAGCTTCAATTCCGTCCACAACAACACGATTATAGCATCTTATTTCATCTGGAACATGCATCACTTCAGCAAGACGGTAAACGTCGTTCTTGAGGAATCTGAATTCCGACTTGCATTCATCGTCCGTTAGCAGATCAAGGTCAAACTGGTCGTAGCTCCAATACGGTAGATCAAGGTTGTTTGACTTGTTTAAATCGTACAAAAGCAAAAATTCTTCATCGTTTATCAACTTATCACTGTGAGCAAAAAGCAAGATATCTCTAACTTCTCTTAGAGAAGGCATACCGCATATCAAGAGCAGGAATACAGGTTGTTAAATCATTAGTCGATCAAATATAAACACAAGACGAGGGCCCACAACGCGGGCCTCGTCGCCGATAAACTCGACATTTTCCCGCCCAAATGAGTGATTTGCATTTCGCGCCAAAACCAAGCGCCGTCCTAGAATCCATCGTTGCGTAACGCAACTCGACAGTCGACGGACTGAGTTTGTCGACCTAGTCACTTTCTGTCGCGAACCCCGTCGTGAAGCCATCCCGTCGTCGTTGCGTAAAGTCTCTATTTAATCAGCAAATTTTGGTCAGCCATTGTCTTATGTCCAACAGTCATTTGCAGCCCTGCAACTGGCACTAAGGACTACAAGGTTAGGGCAAAGAGACCCATCAGGCCAGGGGTCATTCCAGTTTCTGAAGAATTAAGCAAATAGGAGTACAGTAAAAACGCATGTGTAAGAACCTAGTGGTTTAAGAACCTGCTGGCAGAAATTTGCCATTTTAATACCCCAAAATACAAGGACGTTTGTAGCCAAGCAAATATAAGCAGGTTCTTATATGAGGGTTCTATTACATTTTCATATACAGCTCTTGTTTAAAAGATGCTTTTACGGGTAATACTGTACTACATGTACATTGTTTAGTCAGTTTTGTTAGACTTATGGCAATTCAGTTACGAATAAATCTTGTATAGTGAAGGAACAAACCCCAATTTTTTTTCTGGTAATCAACAACTTTGTCTCCCCCATATAAATTAAGAACCTAATTAAGAACCTACTCAGCCTAAATTGTCAATAACGACCCCAAAATACAAGAACCTATTTTGCCATACTGTAAAAAATGTAGGTTCTTACACACAGGTTTTTACTGTATTTCAATTTTCTAAGGATCCCTGGATTAGATGCTAGACCATCATAGCTGGATGGAGAGGAGGGCAGTATGAGAGCAGTGTTATGTAAATGCAATTGCCCCAATTATGACTTGAACCTGGACTGCTTGATTCAGCACCCAGCAGGGAAACTATTAGGTCACTGTGAATCCCAAAAGGAGTACAATTCAAGAACTGGCAAATTGGGATAACTGGAATCTTGAATCAAGGATTTTTTTTGCATTTGAGCCATGAGTCCAATGTCCACTATCATTCTTTGCTTGGAGCCTGCCCTGGAGCCCCAAACCTCTTTACCTGGAACAGTGAATACGCACAACGCATTTAAGGTTCCTGAGACTGAACCATGTCCACCACAATTCCAAAATTAATGTTAATCTCAGTACATTTAAAACCATGGTCATGCTACATGTCAAAAAACCCCAAAATTGTTAGCTTATCCTTACTGTTTTTAATGTTATCGCAGTTGTTTCTTTACATAAACTTCAATCACTTTTGACAAACCTTGTCCTGTAGTTGTCTCTGATCCAGTGGCCTCCCCTGATGAAGGTCTTGATATTGAACCTGACGTAGTGACTGAAAGAGACTTTATTTTCATCTGCTGTTTTTGTATCAGTACTTGGTACTGTTGGCTCTTCTGTTGAAGTTTCTCTATGTCTCTGGATACAAAATAAGACAAAAAATCAACACAAATTTAATGTTTTCCTCTGCCCTTCTCACTACATTCCTGCAACTCATGGGAAGATGCTCAAAAAGGGCTTAAATGAAATGCCACCCATTTCTTCATTAAATCGATTTTCCTCTGGACAAGTAATTTTCATTCTTGCTTGATCAATGGGCAAGAACCCAGGCAACTTGCCTGCTCACTAAATTGTAAAATAGTATGCAACTGTCGGTGCAAGCAAGATTTGAGAGTTGCTTGTTTGATGAAGGAAGTTGGTACAGGAGACTTGGCATTGATTCTTGGGTGTTTCTTGTGCCTTGTTTCTGCTGGGTCTCATCCGTTTCCCTCCCTCCACATATTGGTTTGCAAGTGTTCATCCCACACACTTGTTTTTTTCAGTGTTGTTGACAGGTGCCTGGAGATTAGCATTGGTTTGGTTGCTATGGTAGCCTTCATGCTGCTGAGAATATTGTTGCCCTCCTCTATCAATCCTCTACCCTTTAATCCTTCAGTTGGCTAGTTGTAAATGCATGCTAACGAGACGTCCACTTACAGCTTTTGTTTCTGCTGGGTCTCATCCAGTTGCTTCTTCATCTCCTCAGCTGCCTTCTCAATCTGTTCCTTTTGAACCTTAGCATCTTGTAACTCTTTCTCTAGCCTTGTTATTTTGCCTTCATATTGTGAGTTCAGGACTCTTATTCTCATCTCAAGTTCGCTAAGTTGCTGACTTAAAGTCTCCTTCTCATCACTTATATTTTTATGTTTCTTTTTCAGATCTTCATTCTCTGCATTTAGTCTATCCTTCGTAGCTGACAACAACAAAGAGAACAAGTAAAGCTGATATTCTGACAATTCAGTGTTTGACAGCCAACTAGTGTAAAACAACAGATTTGGCTTCCAGGTTTAGCATTCTCCTGGCAATATGGCCAGTGAAAAACCTAGAAAAAACTTAGAATAATCTTGAAACAGTTCTTCATAGTAAAAAAAAAAAGAATTTGGCTAGTAATAAAATATCTGGCATGTCACTGGCCAATAAGCAGTTGTTAAAACATAGTTTCAAGCCCTGCATCAATCTATTTCTGTTGCACAACTAAAATTAAAACTTCAAAATAAACAGTTTTGATTCAATTCCTTAACTAGTGTACCTGTAAGTTGTTGCAATTTCTGTCTGGCTTGTATTAACACATTTTTGTTCTTATCCTCCTTTTCTTTCAGGAATGTCTGCAAGAACAAAAGGAAACATAGGAAAGAAATGCTATTATCACATATCCCACATGGCTGTTATTAAGTTTTGTGACACCTGTAACCTCGCTCTTGTTATTTTGTGGTTGACTTCTATCAACAACAGGCAATTTCACCCGTAGCACCAACAGGTGTTACGGGTTACGGACCTAAATTACAGTCCTGTCCCAAATTTAGCCCCATGTCTTTTGCAACCTTGTTACCATATTTTGTCAATTAAACACAAGGCCTCAAATAAATGCCGTGTCTCCAAGATGGAGTTGCAAATAAACCCCTGAAGCATTGCTTCATGAACAAAGAGCTCAAATATACTATGAGAGTCAAATAAATGTCAGGTCCACCAGGCCAAGTGTTTGGTACACCTGTACAATATTATTAGTTTTACAGCACTTGCATGTTTGGACAGCTATGTCACCTTATTATTACAAGTTATCTCCATGTGTTATTAATCAAACTGTATGGTAATCAAACTCAACTGAATCCAAAAAATTGTTTGAGAGAGTTAGACTGTCTTTGTTTCCAAACTACTCAATTTAAAATTAAAAATCTAAAGGTCGCCCTAAATACCCCAAAAAACTCAATCAAACTACCGGTAACGAAACTCAGTCGAACCCAATCAAATGCAATCAAACACTGGATTGCCCAAAACTTTTTGCGAGATTTTGATTGTGTTTGATTAGATCATCAGGTGCTTCACTTTTACCAAAATATTTTCACTTTGTAATTATTTTACCTTGTTTTGCTCATCAAGCTCCTTAAGTTTCTTAATCGCTTCCTCAGATTTTGTCACCTGTTCTGTCAGCTCTTTGATCTTGGTCTCGTATGAAGCCACATCCACATTCTCTGACGATGTAGCTGCATCAACTGTTGCAGCTGCTCCTTCTCCCGATAGTTGTCCAGACTCATTCACCTTCTTCTTAAGCTCTGTTATCTCTTTAGTTTGCTCCTCGACTTGAGTCTTGTAATGACGAGCTAGTTTCTTCAGCTTCTTCACCTCTTCTTCAGAACTGTTGACTTTTTCTGTTAACTCTTTGACCTTGCTCTCTTGTGGATGCTGATCCGCATTCTCTGTTGTTGTAGGTGTTGTGGCAGCTGTTCCCTCTGCTGCAGACTGTCCAGACTCATTAACTTTCTTTTTAAGCTCCTCCATTTCTTTGGTTTGCTCATCTACTTGGGTCTTGTATCGACGAGCTATTCTCTTAACCTGCAGTTACCACAAACCCAATCAGAAAAACATCTTTTGACACTTGCACTGTTTTCCACTAAGTTAACTATAGAGGGTATGCACTTGAAGTGGTATACCAACATGTGCACCATCACCATTGTTATTTGAATCCCATGGGACTGACTTAATATGCCTTAAGCCTAGTGAAAATCAAATCAACGGAGTCACAAGCAGAGTTCCAATCTCGTCATGACTCGTTCAATGGGCAAGTGCTAGTGAAAACTAGATTGTTGGAATCTCAAGCAGAAAGGAAGTACTCTGAGTGCCTGAAACTAGCAATGTGATTGGTTTAGTCTTCCCCTTCTGCTTGTAACTCAGACAATCTTGTTTTCACTAGATCGTAAGTGACAGAGTCATAAGCAGAATCAGAAGAAAATGCAAACATTCTGATTCTTCCGACTCCGATTCCGTCATGCTTATGACACCGCTCATGACTTCTATTTTAGATTTTCACTAGGTCATAAGCGTTTTTACAACTCCTCTCATGACTCCGACTCCGTCGCTAGTGAAAACCAGGCTTTTTAAACATGCCGAGAACTATACTAATATTGTGATTGATGAACATCACCCATTGTCTGGTCATGCCATTATTTCAATTTTTACAATTATACCCCAAGCTTCCATTTCACACCTAAGGCAGGCTTAAGGCAGGCTTAAGTCATGCTAACTTGAGTCACCTTTTCTAATTAACAGAACATTCTTTTCTTGAGTTTGATTATTAGCCAGTCAAAGTGCATGCTATATCCAAACAAGATTCAGCCATAATTATAGTTAATAAGTATGGTCAAGAGTAAGGCACTTTAAATTTATAGTTCACCATTAAATATTCTCCGATTCTCCTTGCTCTAAATCAAACATGTGACGCTATAGTGTTTATCTGCGGAGCGCACTATCAGTGCATAGTGCTTGTCTGAGGAAAATACCCGAATGGATAGTGCCCGTCTGTGAATTTTTTTGTAAACAAGCAGGCTTTTGGTTAAAAAAAACATTCAAATGCTATTTGATTGACCTGCATTTAGAGGGTTTCTTGTCTGATTCTTGTTTATTTGTACATTTCGGATTGCAGCAAAAAAATCAACATGCTTGATTTTGTGTTTGTGGAAGAACAAGACAATAGAGTGTTTTTGTCTCGGAACTATCGGTCTGATAGTTGCCCCTTGGAAATTTGATGTTCTTAAAACTAACTTTGCTTCTCGGGCAAATAATTATTCATTTTAAGAACATCAAATTTCCGGACAACTATCAGCCGATAGGTCCTTGACAGAAACACTATTGTTTAAATGGTATAATAGGCAGATATTAACAAATGCAAACATTCAGGCCATAATGTTTTCAGACTTCAACAACATAACTCCTTGAAATATCCAACAAAACAATGCAACAATGTTTGTAAACATGTTCTCACCTGAAGTAGAGTAGTGTTCTTGTCATTGACTTCCTTTATTTTGGCTTCTAGTGACGTTTTCAGTGCTTTCATTTCTTCTTGAATTTTAGCTACTTCTTTCTGATGCTCCTCTTTCAAACTTCCAACTTGATCAGCTGACTTCTGTGACATGGCCTGGAAAAATATATGTCCACTTTCAAAATTGTATGGATTTCTTCGAGTTTTGAGCATATACAAAATCAAAAATATTCAACAGTATTTTATTTAGCCGGTCATCAGTCAACACAAGATCATTTTCAGGGCTCTAGATATTACCACAGACTATAGTATAAAACATAGGCACGCAATGCGTGCAAGAGTTATTTTTTTTCAGTTTTGATATGGACGTATTGGGTATTTTTTTTGGTCAGCAAAACTAGCCCGTCAAAAACGAATGCTCAATGACCAATTTAGTGTTAGGCCTTTTGCTGAAAATGTGTGCATTTCAAGTAAATGAGCGCAACGCAAAATACGTTTGACTAGTGAATTCATTCAGGACGAAACTTTCCTGTCGACTATGAATAATATATCTGTAAAAACTGCAGTAATCAGTTTAATCAATCACTTTACTGTGCATGTCATTCCATTTTTATCAAACAACTTCTCGTCCCCAGAGCCCACTTTTCTTTTGGTCAGCATCAAGAAAAGTGGGCTCTGGGGACGAGATTGACAATTTGACTGGTTTCATGATGAAACCCCAAACCTGATTGGATTGATGTATGTCACTAACTTGGGTGTGATGCCTAAAAGTCTAATTTGATTACTTTGCAGTTACACTTACCGCCACAAAGTCTGCAGCAATATTTGAGGGATTCCATACCACAAATATTAAGAAAATATCAATGCTTTCAAACTCTCTTCTTTAACATTACTCATTACTTCACGGCATTACAATGTTGTGAAGACATACCCACCTACTGCTTGTTGTGACTAAATGCCAATTCTAATTAATAAAGCTATTTCTACCTGATAATGAAAAACTCAGAGACTCAAAGGACAGTGCAGAATGCAACACCAAACGTGATTCCTAGCCTTTTCTTGACAGCGGTAACATGATACTTGTTTTTCTGCATCGCTGATTTTCAACACAAAGCGTCATATTTTGTGATTTATTAAACACGCACCAAAGCATTTTATCGAATGACAATAAACGGATCAAATGGAAAAAATATATCTTTCAAAAGGGTTTTTAAAACATAGTACAGTTAGTACATTGTTCTCTGGTTGTTACGAAATTTGTGCCGAAAATCCTGGTGAAAGATATTGCATATTTAATTACGAACGGTTCGTGAAATATTTACCAGAGCTGGTGCGTCTGCAATGAAGGCTGTTTCTCCGGAATTACTGCACCCTGCGTTCTTGAGTATGTGGCCTCCCTAACTTCAAATTCTTAAATGCCGTATGACATCTACTATGTCCTGAAGGAAAGTCTCTGATCATGTCTGATCTCTCAGCTCTACTGATTTTAAACAACTCATCTCTGCGAAATAGGAAGCTGCGTACATCCAGAACTTCAAATTTAACCAAAATTAAAGCTATCGTTACTTCAGTCAAAAACATTTAAAATTCAAGATGGCTCTTATTCAAAACTAACCGCAATCAAAAAACAATCCCTCAACCCAAAGCCGCCAAAACGGACTGCTTGTATCCTCGTACCTTCTTCACCACCATGAAAATTTCCGAACAGTTTTTCGCTTAAAACCCACACGCAACGTTGTACACCAGAGCTACATAAACACCGAGTGCTGGAAATAGAGACATCATGCCAACAGCACCCAATAAGGCCACGTTTATACGAAAATAAAGATGGCCGTCCCTTGAATCCGAAACAAATATTGATACAAAATTAAACGATACATACAAGCGGCAATTTAATTGGTTATTGATCGATAGCATCCAAATTCTGATTGGTGTGAAATACATCGCTCGTCCACCCATCCATCCACCCATCCGACCACTGAATAGCGACATACGTCCGTACGCCGACTAAGGGTTATTTTTGGAAAAAAAATAACTCAAAAATGCTTCCTCTTGTCCTAAACGGGGTAGATGTTTGATGAAATTTCTGACCTAAACAGGGTCAGGGGTTTCAAACCTCCAGCTGTACCTGTATATTTTTATGTCCAAAAACATTAAAATAATGCTTGGTAGTCAACATGAGCTTTTTCCAGACTTGTAAATCTCTTTAATTAAAGGGAACTTCCACTCTTATCACAAGTTGACTTGGTTGAAATAGTACTTAAATTTCAGATTTTGCAAGATAAGCAAGAAATATCATTTGAATTGACAATGAAAAAAAGTAATGGAAAAGATTATTGCTTTAAAATATTCCTGTATGCTGTAATTTTCAATTTCATGACGTGTTCTGGTTGCCCAATTGCATCACACAAGAGAATGATGTTCTGTCTCACAACATAAGTACCACTGCTCACTCCAATGCTCAAGAAAACAGATTTCTACCCTACCCCTGTTTTTATAAATCCACAAAATAATAATATCTATGTCATCAAGATTCTGTGAAAAATCTCACAAAATTGCTGCTGGTATTTGATGTCGCTATTTTGGATGAGTTTCCGCTGTTTAAAAAGCTTGCAGACCTCTAAAGCAGCGTTTGTTTAAAATGCATTGCTTGGTGCAACAATCGCCCCAGACTTCTAGGTTTATGAAATCTTGACTCTTGAAAACTGGAGAAAAGTTTTGAATCAAATGGCGCCCATGTGGACAAACAGTGATGGAACAATCAAAACAACCTCAAAAAGCAGTACATGGGAAACAAACCCTTGAGCCTCACTCAGAAATACCATTGACTTCCAGTAAATGCAGGAATTTTCACTTCGCCGTTCTCCTCTCCTCGTGAGTATTTCATTTTAAAATCCATATTTCTACAAAATAGGAGTCTTAAGAAACATTGTGACAAGAATTGGGAGGAAAATAAAAATCCTAAATTTTGCCAGACAACAAAACTTGGCATTCAGTCATTTTTTATTGAAAAGTCTATTGCTCTACGTTTTTTCCGGGTTGTAACAGTTACTGCTCCATAATAATAAGCACTGACTGTGTATGGAGAACAGCTACACCTACCTTCAGTCCTACTAGCTCTCCTTGTGTTTTTGACAAATCAGACTTCAGAGATTCAGCCTGAGTCCTCATTCTCTGATTATCGCTTTTAAGGCTGGAAATCTGCTGTTGAAATTGTTTCTTCTCTTCTTTCATTCTCTTGTATTCATCGGCGTCAACATTCTTGTATTGTTCAGTCAACTGGTTGATTTTTGCCGTCCAACGAACGATCTATTCATCGGATTAAAACAAGTTTAACTCTTTTTAGTCTTTGAATTATTACAGTTTTTATGTCAAAACACAGTTACTGACAGTTAAGTTAAAATGAAACAGATTATTTAAAGGGGCAGTATAACTATTTTTACAAAAAAAGCCTTTGAAAGACTTTCGTACTGTTTACTGTTTATAGATGCTTTTGCGGTTGGATGGCCAAGATCGAGATTAATGCTAACATGAAAAAGTTGGCCCTTTCTTGATATACCAACACCCATTGTTTAGCATTCTATGAATATTTTATAAGATGACTGAAAACAAAAGAAAACATTACCCAAACAATGGACAAAGAGAACGAGGTATTGCTGTATTTCAGTTTCAGGTCTATGCTTGTTTTTTTGTGTAATAAGTGCTAGTTTGTGTGTGAACAAATAAAATTTATAAAAAAAGACAAAAAAAAACTTGGTAACAGCTAATTTGAGTTTATCAATTTATTTCATGTGCACAAAATATTTACGAGTTAAGTTGTTTGAGGTGCGAGAAGCACATGGCAGCTGCTGCCAAAACGACTGGAAAATGCACTTTCAGTGTAACCTGTTTACGGTTGAACTTGAGTTTATCAATCTCAATCTCAGCCATACTGACCTCATTTTTCAGAGCAGTTTTCTCAGCTAACAATGCATCTTTCTGAGATGTCAAGGATTGCATTCCATCTCTTAGAGAGCTCATCTCACCCTGTAGCTGTTGGATCTGAGAAGGATAATTTTCTATTGAACACTGGGCATCAGGGATTATTAAAGTTTCAATACAACTCCAGGTCTCTGTCTGCCATCTTTATAGGTCTACTAAAACAAAGACTTCACTTAGAACAATCACTTACAAATTTAACTCGGATTGCTATTTATTGTGTTTTTAAGTGTTACGCACCAAATTGAGATTTTTTTAATAAACTTTGACAACATTCTAACAACTATTTTGCTGGCTTCCGTTTGAACCAGCCAATTAAAACAAGGGAACTTGCATGGGTGTCAAATTCACCATTCACTCTAATCGGAATTTCATTTGTCTAATTTAATTAGCAGCTTGCCAACAGAAATTGTCAAAAGACATCAAAACTTGCCTGGAGGCAATTCTAAGGTAAAGCTTAAAAAATGAAATCAAGAGGTGAGGAAGTGATTGCACAGCAAGGGTCTGAACATTATGTGGTGTTATTCCAGTACAGACGCTGACCTGTGGCAGTCATTTTTTCTGAACTTCATGCTTGCCAGAAATATTAGGGTCAATTTTCTTCATATTCAGAGCTTTCAGTAAGATGTGGCATCTGCTGGGGCTTTTGTGGGTTTTGTTCACGAATTCCTTGCTAAAATTTTTACAGCTCCCCAAACATAGAAACGTAGGAGCAGGGATGCAAATTACAGTCAGACATTGGACAATAGCCAGTTAAAATTTGCCCCAATGTCCATTGAAATCCCAACTGTGGTCAGACAAAATGTCTGGAGGATTTTTTACATGTCTTCCAATGCAAATGCCAAATGTTTTGCATAGGTCTAAGTGTAAACAAAAGTTTATAATGCACAAGACATACCTTTGTCACAAGCTCTCTAACTGTCTCCTCTGCACTCTCTTTTTCATCTGTCAGTATTTTGTTAGCCTCAATAACTTCATTTAGTTTCTGAACTTTTTCCATGATCTCTGCATGCTGAGTTTCTGTCTGAATGTTGACTTCGGATTGTATTTGTTCCTCTGTGATGTTCTTTCGCAGGTCCTCCATCTGGCTTTGCAAGTACTCACAGTGCTGCTGGTACCGCATGCTTTCTGACTTTGCTAATTCACTGGCCGCTTCAGCAATTTCCTTTTCTCGGCGGACAAACCTTTACAAATGTGCGCATATTAGTGAGAATGTCTCAGTTATGATAAATACATCACAATCTGCAAAAGGAGTTGTGTTGTGCACATCCAAGCAAAAAGTTGGAGAACAATGCAGTGCCTCTGGCCAACTTAGATCCCTCTGTTATAGAGGGTACACCTTGGGATAGTTGTCCTGGACCTTTTTAGTATGTCATATCCTGGTTTACTTTATTATTTGTCTCTTCAGTAACTGTTTTCTACCACAAATCGTAGTGTTCGATGTTCAAAATAATAACAAAAAGACTAATTAATTTTATTTTTTGTAATACTAATTACAGTACATACAATACACAATTACCATGTACGGCATGTGTGACAAACCTTACCTTACATGTACATACAAAAAAACAACAATTTAATTACATTAAAATGAGAGTTTACTGTCACGCCAGTAAAATATAGTTAATGGAGCGCGATGTATGTTCTCAAGGAGCCACTCATGGCAGCATCGCTCTCTATAGAGCTATAGAGTAGTTGTATTACAAAGGCCAGCAAACTGTAACCTTTATATTAGCTAAACCTAAAACATTGTAGCTCTGTTACCTTCAAAGCGTTATAACGAACCATAGCATTCGTGCAAAGCATTAAAGTGCTAGGGTAAGCTGTTCAGTAGTACAGCCTTTTCTACTGGCTTATCAGCAGACGAAATGTCTACATATAAAAGCTCAAGCAGCTGTTCAGAGTCAATTTTGAGTTCGTCTAAGCAACATAGCTATTACTTATTGTAAAAGGTTGTTTTGCCACGCTATCGCCGAAAGTCGCATGGGCTAACCAAATGCAAGGTAGTGTTCCCCTAGCAATGCCATCATGAGTTGCTTGTATTTGATTAATAGCTCTGGTTCAATTGTAAGTCACTTACTTTCATTAGGAACAATGACATAAACTACAAAAACTAGTACACTGGTACATATCTTTTCGTGATGGTGCCAGACACTACAAAGAACACAAAACAATTAATAACAAAATTGTTATTTTTCTTACTAACCTGATGATTTCCCAGAGTTCCTCTACAGTCTTGTTTGATTCTTCACCCCCTTCAGCTGCCACACCCTCTTTTGGGGGTTGAGGGATATTAATTGATGGCCGTTTACTTGCAGTGAGCTGGGTGCTAAGCTGGTGAATAATAGGAGATCTTTCAATTAAAATTGATTAAATCTAAACTAATAAACATTATATGATAACCAAATCAATGTGCACGCTATGATTGGTCAATCAGCTATGGTTTACTGTGCCAGTAAACTCATGGAAAAATCACACATTTTCTGAATTATTATATAAAAGCAATAGACCACACGTTACTATGGTTTATAGGCTGATAAACCACTTGGGATGTTGGTATCTAGAACACTCGAAGAATTTGTAAATCACTCGCCAGCGGCTTGTGATTTACAAATTCTTCTTGTGTTCTATCAACATCCCGCATGGTTTATCAGCCTATAAACCATAGTAACTTGTGGTCTATTGCTTAATTATCTCGAAAATGAGGGTTCATGTTTTCCAAACACCAAGAAACAGAAGAAGATGACAACAAAGCATAAGAGCAAGTAGACTTGAACTATTTTTTTTAACAAAATAATGGCAAATTGCTCAGGTGTTCAAAAGTTTCAATCTGTTCTAGAGTCAGGAGGCTGCACATTTACATCTTGTTTCAGGTTTTTGACGTGAGAAGTTTTAGTTTATTTGTCACTTCCTCTGCTAATAACATTCGCCACTTTAATTTATAGTTTTATCTGTACTCAAGTTGTGCTGTTAACAATATCTGAAGCATGTTGAAAAATGGTTGGTAAGCAGGTAACACTGAAAAGGGCTGTCAGTAATACCGACCTTCTCTAACTGGCTGTGCAGTGTGGAGTTCTGATTAACAAGGTCCGCACAGCGAGCTTCTAGTTTCTTAGACTCTGAAGCCTTGGCCTTTTTCTGCTCTTCCCATGATTTTGTGTATTCCTGCAATTTCTGTTCAGCAGCCAAAGCACGGTCTTCTATCTCTTTGAATCTGTTGCTCTGTTCTTGAAACTGGAGGTAGAAGCAAACAAAATAAACTCAGATTGGCTCAGTTCTCAGGGATTGCCAAAAGTGACATCTGGTGGTTCAAGAGAAGTAGATTGTCCTGTGGATGAAGTAACTTTTCATCCTCACTAAGTTCAAGGCAAGCAAAATTTGAGAGTTGATTGTAAGGCCTGCTGGTTCAGAGCTATAAAATTTAATACCTGAACTGTAGACAAATTCTTCAGAGTCACCCGAGTTTTGCTAGCCTGGGGAGCTTTAGGGCATCACTCATATTCACATAAGTAGCACTCGATATAATTACGGCAACAACAGTTCTTTCAAGCTCTAGAGCCACTTACAAGACAAACGTTTAAGTGAAGATACTTTGGCATGAGCAATATATACAATGGCATTTGAAAACTACAACCATGGACATATTTTGTTGGAAAACACGCAAAACTTATGATCTTAATAACTGTCATGTACGTTCCAGTATCCCCGCCCCTCCTTTCAATGTTGGAAAACAATAAAAACACACATTGCATAGGGGTGGAGGGGTAAAATGAGTGTAAATTGTTTTTTCCAACACTCGTAACCATGGTTGTAGATCATTCGATCACAATCAATTCTTCCACTCAGCACTACATGCAAGTTCATTCTCCATCTTTGGTGTAAACCCAATGAAATGTCAACATAAAGCAAACATGATTTTTGTTCACTCTCAATAGGTTCACGAAATGCTAACAAAAGAGAACTCATGATAATTAAAAGGTAGTCATTGCAGGGCTCGAGACTAACAGTAGCCAATTGGTTACAGGCTAGTGAAATTTCAGGTTTGGCTACTATGTTTTACCTTTTCACCAGCCATTTGGGCTAGTAAAAATTGTGAAGCACTGGAGTACTGGATGAAAACAAATATGAGTTATTTCGAATGAATAAGGCAAAAGGATAGACGAGAAACTAATAAAAACAGAAACTGCAAGCAGATTCCATAGAATTAACTGCCTTTAAAACGATAAGCTTTTATTCCAGTTAAAAAAACTACACAGGAAACCAATGATTACAGTTTTCCCATTCAAAACCAACGAATGATGCTTCCCGCAAATGATTAACCAGGTGGGAAATCATGCAGAACTTCATGGATACTGATTCATTTAGAGTAAACAATGAGGTTGAGGTTTTTAGATATATTGTACAAGAAATGTCTGAGCTCAACCACTCCCATAAAACACAAATGAGTGACACTGGCACAAGACAAGTCTGGCCAGTGAAATTTTAGTTTTGGCTAGTAAAATCAGACCTGTTACAAGCCACTAGGCTAGTGAGCTAAAAAGTAAGTCTCGAGCCCTGGTCATAAAGGCTTTATTAAAGCATTTTAATGAAACAATCAGGTCAACAGAATAGTTTAATTTACCTGTTCCTTGAATGTTGTCAATGCTTGGACATCATTAGCATGAAGAACCAGTTCCCGCTCATATTTATCTTGGGCCTGTAAAACAAGTTTTGTTTAAAACAAGAAATTCTGGCAGTAATAAAAGGATCAAGATGGTGAGCCATCCGTGATGGGAACCAAAAAGTAAAATACACATTATTCAAAAATGCAGTGGTTCAATTTTATTCTTGGAACAAACTGTTTTGGTATTTTCCTTTGTTCTCATATGCCAATGGTGATAATTATTCATGAAATTACAAATAGAAAACATTTTCCGTGTTTCTAGCGAGTTATAGAAACACGAGTGGGGGTTTGGGAGAACGAGAAATGCTGTGGGAACACATGCCGCGAGTGTTTCCACAGCTTTTTTGAGTTCTCCCAAACTTTCACGAGTGTTTCTATAACTCGATAGAAACTGTTTTCTATTTCTTTTAGAAAATAGCCCCAGGAAAATAAAGAAGAACGACAACTTTTTTGTGTTTCTATAGAGCTATAAACCCCATTTACACGCGCTTAAAACTTGAAGCCAATTGAAGTATTGGAGGGTAGGTGCCGTAAAGGTAGCGACAGAGGAGAGCAGCAATCTCCTCAGCAGCAAGGAGGTCACCATGGCAACCCTGCCACAGCCCACCTCCAAGGCACCTGTCAACACAACACTGAAGAACCAGTGTGTGGAATGAATACTTACCAAAGACTGTGGGAGGGAGGGAGGGAAACAAAGCGAGCAAGCTAGCAGGCAATGAAGCAAAGCACATGGCAGTGCCCCTGCAAACCTCCCTGGAACCCCCCACATAATATTAATGCAGCCGCTGCATTGGCTTAGTTTTAACCTTGCCTAAATTCCATTTAGCCTCATTTAAAACTTGAAGCCAATTGAAGTATTGGAGGGTAGGTGCCGTAAAGGTAGCGACAGAGGAGAGCAGCAATCTCCTCAGCAGCAAGGAGGTCACCATGGCAACCCTGCCACAGCCCACCTCCCAAGGTATCCTCCAAGCCAGCAGGTGCTTGGAGAAAGGAGGGCCTGTGGCCAGGAGGCCATGGGACCTACCTGTTCCCAAGAATACCCCAAGCACCAATACCCAGCAACCCAATGCCACACAGGGTTGAGCACAGGCTAACGATAAGCAATGCAAACTCACCAACCACCACAGGCAGTGAGACAGGAGATGCAAACTCACCAACCACCACAGGCAGTGAGACAGGAGAGAAGTTACTTGTGCAAGACTTTGCGCGAGTCCTAATGTAGAGCTTGTATGCATCGCTATTCCAATGCCCCATGGCTTGAATAAAGTGATCTGGGACACCCATACGAGCAGCAACTGTGGCAGCACCAATCCTGAAGCTGTGACTGGAAAATGACCCTTGGATACCAGCAGCTGCAAAAAAATTTCTTTTAGCCAACGTGTCAAAAGAGCGCAAAACAGAGGCTAACCATTGGAGAGCAGAGACAAAGGACAGGGAGACTGGCCACGTTGTGGAAGGTAGTCCAGGATAGCAGATAAGGCGCAAAGTGGAGTATGACCCAATCCAATGTAGAGGCAGCAGCCCTTTTGAAAAGGGTCACTCTTTGAAGCCTTGATGTTGAGTTGTAAGCAGGATAGCATTTCATGAGAATCAACAGCAATGTCACTGACAGTTAAGTGAATGAGAGGGTTGAAGGCTGACAAGGATGGAACAGTAAATTCATTATAGCACAGAAACTCAAAGTAAACCAGTTTGGAGGCGGCCCAAATCATCACAAGATCCTGGTTGGTGAGGGACAGCGACTTGTGAATAATCAGCATGTGGTGGTCAGTGATAGGGAATCGACAAGAGCCAGAGGGTCCTTGAGTCCTCTTTATACCTCGCATGACACGTTGCAACTGAAGCAGTCAGAAAGAGGGTCGGAAAATCCAAGATCTATGTGCATGGAACGAACTGCTGACAAGTATATCTTGATGGAGGAAGAGCTGAGCAAGGAGGAATTTAGATGGGTTGCAAACAAGCAAAGAATCCACTTATTTGCTGGGCAAGGCGAGCCATTTGCATACATACAACCAGGCTGAGCACAAAAGTTTTGAAAACGAAGTTGAGCAGATTTGTAAGTTCGGTGCAAGGATGGGGCCAATCCTTGTGACGTCAGAGTGAAGCAATCCTTCTCTAGGGATGAACCATTAATGTATCCCAAAGTTGAGGAGGGATAACTGTAGGATGACAGTTGGCATGAGGGGCCAGTCAACGAAAGGTCTACCAATGAAAAACAAGATACATGTAAGGCATAAGGGACTATATTATCAGAACCCACGATGCGTTGAGGGAGAATATGTACAGTAATTATGTTTGGCATCTGCCATCAGAAGCGAACACAAGAGACACATGACATCAGGAGCCCTAGAAGTACGAGAATTTAGAGATTCACAGATTCATTGTCACAATGGAAACCACCACTTAGCAAAGCCAGGATGAACCCCACACATGAGCTGAAACAACTATGGGGAAAAGTTCCTGAAACTTGATAGATGAGGATTGAAATGCCAATAACCAGTGTGAGCCGAAAATTGCACTGAACCACAGGGATCCAAAGGCGTCACAAACGCGTCGCAAGAGTTAAGGGAGGAGAGAGGCCGGGATAAACCCAAAAGCAAACACCATTCCAAGAAGCCAGGTATTGAAGCCACTAGCAAAGATCTTTCTTAAATTCAGAGCTGATACAAATTGGGTGATCATCTCTGCAGAAATTGCGGAGCAGGTTTACCATGCGGCAAGTGAAGGCAAGGACACACCAAACCACTTTTGCTGAATAGTGAAGATGGGCGATAAGCAATTGACGCTTTCGTTTAGTACACTAACGATAAGACGACCATAGATGTAGCAGTTCGAAACTTCATGTAGATCTTCAAAAGAATTTGAAATACAATATTTCAACAGCACTGTAGTATTTTGTCCCGACAGTAAAGCTGCAACGAGAGATGATAAATTCCTTTGAGTGTGTTGTAGCCCATAGGAGTAGTCTATGGGAGCTGTGAAACAAAGGACATGCAACAAAGCTGTGAACCTGTGAATAAACAAGTTGAGCTAAAAGCAAAACAGCGTGAAACAGCCCGATATCCGCCAGAAAGCCGCAGAATTCCTTCCACTAGATGAAAAAAAATAAACGAAACAAAAAAAAAAATAAGTCAACGCTCTAAACACTTTCCTTTACTTTAAATCTAAATGAAAATGTGAAGCAATGGAACTAAATCTTAAACAACTCTCAAGACTGAAAGCGGCTAAATAAATACAACTTTTACACACAAAAGTCGCGTCTTTATCAGATAAGCACGTGCAAATATGCCAAATCTGTTCGCTCCAAAAAGCATAAAACTCCGAACCAACGACCGAAACATGAAAGAAACTTGAAACAAACATCGCTTCAAACAAAATTTCACTTATGAAGAAGGCGAGAAATGTACTCAAAATAATCAAAATATCGAAAATTTTACCGCCGAGCAATTCTGCATGCGTAATTAGCTTATTTGGATTCCACCCAGCTTCACACTAAAGTGGAAAGCCCCAATTTTAGCGGACAGCTTTAGCAGTCAGTTTATAACTCAATGGCTTTTCCGATCGTTCTAAAAACTTCTATCCAAATTTAATGCAATATTGTACACTACCATTCTATATTCAAAAGTCTCGAGAAGCCCCACCAACCCCGTGCAGGTCCGTGATTTGCACTCAAAACACATTTCTAAGCGCCATGACATCATGTCTTCACAGCCGTGGAGGACAAGATGGATCCTTCATCAGCAACGTTTTAGCACTCTCTACGCCATATTTTCCTACTGTGGAGCCACTTAAAACCAATCGGTGTCACTTCTTTTCATTTCAAGTGCCAAAGAAAGAACTTTCCATGTTTATAATGGAAAAAAAACACGACCTTTGAAGTTTGTAAACACATCCCACGTCGCGCCATGATCTTCTTGTACATTTTTAACACACGAGTCAGAGAAGGGAAGCTGGGGTTCCGACTCGGCATCCTTTAAATTGTCAGACAGTAGTTCGGCTAGATGAACAAACTTTCCCGAGACGATTTACGAGACCAACTTGTAAGGAACAGGCGAGAAGCCAAGCCCGATAATGATTGTTGGAAGGAAGGTGTTGAGGATGAACCAAGGATTGTTAAATTGGCGGCAAAGGATGTCGAGGATATCGGTGCTGACAACGGAGACGAGCTTAACCTTACGGGCAAACTGAGCAACGAAACGGATGGCAATGCGAAAGTGCTAACAAAGGAAGGAGCAACATTTAGCCTACCTATGCTCTGAGGTTGCACTGAAGCTGGTACTTGAGCGCTGGAGACAACCGCTTGCGAGTTGGAAATCAGCAAGGACAAGAGGAATATTTGTGAGGCCACCGGTAGAGACGAAACCACAGATTGATGTACATTTGCCATGGCAAGAAGCGGTCGAAGAGCATTGACAATGGAAGCGGTTAAGGCCTCCACGGATAAACCAGGGCCAGATGAGGAACCAAATGAAATGTGCGAGTGGAATTCCGAACCAGAACTCGAAGCAGGGAGTGTGGCTGGCGGGAAAAATTATCCACGTTTGCGTTGGTCGGAGGCCAAAGCCATAGCAGAGCTCAAACTGTTGATCGTGGACCACCTCGGTGGCATAAGAATCGAAGAAAAGACGATGCAAACACTGATACGGAGGCCAAGCAGCAAATGCCAACACTTTCAACAGACAATATCACAAAAAAGGCGAGTAACGAGCAAACAAAGCGAGCAAGCTAGCAGGACATGACGTGACCGTATGCGAGGCCGCCGGTAGAGACGAAACCACAGATAGATTTACATTTGCCGTGGCAAGAAGCAGTTGAAGTGCATTGACAGTGGAAGCGGTTAAGGTCTCCACGGATAAACCAGGGCCAGATGATGAACCAAGTGAAATGTGCGAGTTGAATTCCGAACCAGAACTCGAAGCAGGGATTGTGACATGACTGGCGGGAAATCCCCACATTTGCGATCGTCGGAAGCCAAATCCATAGCAGAGCTCAAACTGTTGTTCGTGGACCGCCTCGATGGCATAAGAAGTGAAGAAAAGACGATACAAACATTCCTACGAAGGCCAAGCAGCAAATGCAAACACTTTCAACAGGCAATATCACAAAAAAAAGGCGAGTAACGAGCAAACAAAGCGAGCAAGCTAGCAGGCAATGAAGCAAAGCACATGGCAGTGCCCCTGCAAACCTCCCTGGAACCCCCCACATAATATTAATGCAGCCGCTGCATTGGCTTAGTTTTAACCTTGCCTAAATTCCATTTAGCCTCATTAAAAAATCGGCACGGCACGGCAAATTTTTGGTACCGTGCCAAAACCTTTTGGGCACGGCACTACCCTCTTCTGATGGGCACGGTTCCAACTTTTATATAGGCACCCCTAATTTTCGTCTGCTTTTTCCCGGAAAATGGCGGGTAAACATTTAGCTGTCATTTTGTATCGAGCCTTAAGGGTAAAACGTGAGTTAAAGAGTCGCCTACGATTTAAGGAGGATACGGATCGACAGCTAAGCCAAATTAGCAGAAAAAGACGCAAAGAGAAATGGTTATTTTCAGCAATGGCGCATGTGGTTTGTCAGAGCTTCCGTGAAAGAAGCCTGTGGATGAGACCGAGTAATGCGGCCTGGTTTGACATGGCAGACACACAGTTTGATGAGCAACAGTGGTATGAGAATTTTCGAGTTACTAGAGATACATTTCAATTCATTTTGAACGAGATTGAGGATGAAATAACGCGGCAGATTCGGCCGCCATTTTTGTGATAACTACGCATGCGTCACGACTGGAGTAACAACAAAAAGGCCTGGAATCGGGCTGGAACGGCACCGTCGAGCGTTTACACGAACGTAATTTTTGGCACGGTGCCTCGATTACCCGTGCCGAGACTACCTCCGGGAGGTAGTCTCGGCACCCCCAAAACCCAAATTGGCCGTGCCGTGCCGATTTTTTAGCGCGTGTAAATGGGGTTATAGACACACCTTGAGCCTTGAGCTATTTTCTAAACGATGATAAATACAAAACAAAGGAAACATCAGATAGAGCAAAGGCTAAAATGGAACCACAACATAAATTGTAGTTCATACAATGTGTCTGTTATCCCCAACACAATCCACAGCAACCAGACCAGCCATGAGAACATTAATTTTAAATTTCAACTGCTTCAGCTCTCTAGCATTTGAAAATTCATATATTTAAGAGTCACCTCTGTAGCCAATAGAGCTTGTTCCTTCAGTTCTTCCTTTGCAGTCATTTCAGCTGCAGACGATGTCTGTGCTTTCTTTAATGCCTCTTCCAACTCAGCTCGAACCTTACTCAGCATATCGCGTAAACTCTTGGTCTGTGACTCAGCTTCTCTTGTTACTTTTGCTCTTGTTGCATTCAGATCTTGGTTTAGTGCTTGCAGTGTAGAAACCTGAGCCTTGCAACGTGCAACCTCTTCTTCTGCAGCTTTCAGTTTACCCTCTGTTGTTCTTTTAAATTCATTACTAGTCTACGGAAAGGAAAACCTGTGGTGTTAGTGACCAACGAAATCTTACAGGTTCTCTTTCATAAAAGGCTGTTTACCATGGTACTGCGATTTTTGTCATACTCTCCAATGCAACCTTTTTTGTGCTCAAGTTCAAAATGAAGATCTCAAGTATAAACTAGTGGAGATTTTGTTGCAGAGATTTCAAACATGTGCATAATGATGGTGAAAAAAATCACTGCTAGTTTACACACTGATTTTATTGCAATTTTTATCCCAAGCTTGAGCTTGGCAAAAGTTGTGTAGGGGAGTGCAACAACAAATCACCAGGCCTGAACAATGTTCCATTGTCATACTGCAATAGACACAGCTTCACCACTATCATGAACACAACACGTTAGATCATGTTCCTAATTAATGATAAATGAGATCTCGTGGGATCTCGTGATCATTAACCTATTGACTCCTGGAGATTTTTCAAAAAAAAAAACCTGTTTTTTAGACATTTTGAACATTTTCTTGTCAGTTATAGTCTAAATATGCTTCACATTTCTCCAAAATGCATTTGCAGTATGAAAGCATGCCAGGTTTTTCACTAGTATCACATTTAACGATATTGTAGCTCGGGCATGCGTACAAATCAAAATTTCGAGATTTTGGACGAGAAAGTGACCCACGTCTTTAGGCTTTTTGATTTCTTTATTTTTATTTTTCGCTTTTCCTTTCTCCTTTCCTCGTATCTTTTTATGCTTTTGTTGGCCTTTTACTGGGCTTGCTTTCGGTTCAAGAATTGCCACAAAAGCATCATTGAGACGGGAAATACTCAACATGGAGTAGCCAAGGGTAAGTGAGGGAAATTCTCCTCCTAGTTTTTGGCGGAAAATTCTAAGCGTTTTCCTGCATATTTCAAGCTCCATTGGCCCAATCAATATCATCTGAGTACCATTGGAAAGCTCTTTCCCTCAACTGGGATAAATGGGATTCCCATTTTGGTCAAAGCTGATGATGTCAGAAGCGGAACAAAGGTCAAGGTTACGGCCGGTTTAGGAGTCAATGGGTTAAATCATGTTGCATGGCTTTCAGTTAAATAAAATTCAAGGACTTTTAAGTTCTTTCAAGGATGCAAAATAAATTTTCAAGTACATACATTGTATTAACCTTGTTGAGGAACATATACCAGTCTGCCTCGAACAAACATTATTAGATGCAAACATCGGAGAAATTACCCACTATAGTGTACTAGATTGTCCCGTTTGTTTTGCAAACATTCATAATGCCAGTCGTTTTAAATTTCAAGAGACTTCCAACATCACCCATTCAGAAATTCAATGGCTGACAAAGAAAGCCCAAATTTAACCTTAAAGGCTTTTCGAGAATGTACAATCCAGACGTGTTTGCATCTCTCTAATCTGCTGCCTAAAATGGAAACTGTAGGGGAAGGAAGGTAGTAACAGGGAACCAAAAAATAGAGCACATAGTACTCACAGTTGTGTCATGTCAAAGATGTAACAACAATTTGTCCGTGTTTTGTTGTGCAATATCAAGTTATGGTGCACAAGGGAAGTTTGGAAAACACAAAAGAAGCATAAGAGTTTCTATCATATAGAACGTTTTCACTCATGTGACCAAAAAAAAAATCTAAAACCATTCAGTGGACAAAGTCAACAAATTACGATGTTATAGAAGATAAATAAAGAAAACCAAGTTTCAGGGGTGTGCGTTATTCCCAACTTCAGATATCCGTCGAAATGTTTTGCACAAATTTACAGAGCCCAGTATGGAGCCGCCATATTGGTGTACCTCAGTGGAACACCAACATGGCGGCCACAAATAGTGTAAACATCTGGAGTTTACTTTGGTTATCTGGGCGACTGGTTACCTGTTCTGAACAAACAAATATGGCTAAATTGCGCGAGATAAGTATGTATTTTTCAACATGATCGTAACTGTACGTCACACACCGCCATAACTCTGAAATTCAAATTGCGCTGGTTTCCAAACGAAGGACACTGTTGAGCTGAAAAGTTGTACACAGATGTAAATATTTAACTACTTTTATGTCTGATGAGTACAAAAAGTTTGGTGGCTCTTTGGTTTGGATTTTAGAATTTGATGACGTCACGTGAAAACGCTCTATATCGCCAAGAACAACTCAAGCTCCTTCCCAGGTGCACCATAACTTCATAGGTCACAGCTACATGAACCAATTATGTGCACTATCGAATTTTGTGCACCCCTGCATATCCTAAATTTGATTGCGTTGTTCTGCTATGTTATAAATCACATTTTAGTGTGGAGATTCAGGAGCTATTGGAGAATAGACTTGACTGTAAAGGGGTTTTAAAGTACATTTGAATAAACAGCTTACCTTGTTTAAGCCACTCAATGCAGATTCATTGGCTTCAGCAATGGATTTAAACTGGTCTACATGTTGCTGAGCTTGTTGCAACTGTCCTTCGAGACCTGAAGAAAAGAAAAATCAAACCAGTAGCATGCAACAGTAGTCCTGACAGCTCATTCCTTTAGTCTGACTCACTGACTAAAACAGGAAAAAAGCAGAGCAAAAATAGACTCCCTTTGATTACGTTAATTATTAAAAGGATTTAACTGTAGTTCGTGCAGGGCAGTTCACAAGAAAAGCTAAACCTAAAACAGTAGACCATTATTTTTATCATTAAGAGGTCCAAAATAGCTTTTGATCATTTTTATGTTAAAGGGTGTTATATCAAGTAGTTAAATTATTATTATTATTATTATTACCAAGTACCTTATTACATGAAATTTTCACTACACATTTATTTCACGATCTTGGGAGATTGCATATTTCACGATTGTCACACTAATTTCACAATTTTGTGAAAATGTTGTATCCAAACTCACTTTAATTTCACAATTTTACCAATTTCACACAATTTTTAAAATTGCAAAATTGAAGTGTAGCAAAAATTTCATGTAATAATTTACACATTCCGTTCATTCTTGTCTGTTCATTTTTTCTACATTCCACAAACAGGTTATCCGATACCGAATCACATTCAGCCCATGAGTAGTTTGAAGTCTGAGCCAAGCCTGTGATGGCAAATTTATCCACTGAAATGGAAGTTATATCAGTCTTGTAATTGATTAATAATGTCAGATATGGTAGGAAACCCCATGACAGTCTCACAAGAAGTGTTATTTTGGAATCCAAAGGGAAGAAAAACACAGGGATGTCCTAACTTGAGCTGGAAATGACCAGCGGATCAGGAACTGTGCCAAATTGGTTTTGAATGATTTCGGTGATGGTGTGGCTTTGTGGATGTGCTTTGCTCCTCCTACGAACCAAGGGGTGGGTGGGTAGATAGGGGAGTAAGTAAGTCACAGTAATTATGGTCTTGAACAAAAGTATGTTATGGCTTCCCTAGCTAATAAGGAAATACTGCACATATATGATATAATGACAGAACATTTATTGCAAGAGTTACCCTTGACTTTTGACTCTGTAGTATTCAGTTTAGACTCAAGTTCTTGAATCATAACAGTGTATTTTTCTGTAACTTCTTTCGTAATCCTCTCCTCATCCGCTGTGAAATAGTAGATAATAAAGAAACATCACAGTGTTAGAATGTTCTGATATAAATGTTCTGTTCTGGGCAACCCCCCCCCCCCCCCCTCCCCCTCCCACCCTCCACTAAGCAGCCACTGCTGTAAACAGGGAACTCTTTGAAGCCAAGCAGCAAACAATCCCAATTGGTCGGCTCACCCTGAGGAGTACGTCACTGCTTGTTTCTCTCAAAAGTGTAAGCACCCAAAACCTCGTCGAAGTTTAAATTGTATATTTCCAAAGGCTAGACCATTCGATTTTACAATATAACTTACTTCACGATTGAAAAAGAGTGCTATGCAACATAAGCTCAGAAATACTCTTATCTCGATTATTTACAATAATTTGATTATTGTTTAATTACCTTTTCCAAGTGAGCCAGTTTCTTTTTCTAAAACCTCAGCTAAACGTTTCTCTGCAGCCTGAAGCTGAGCTTCAGCTTGGGTACACTGGAAAAGAGAGGCACAACATAATGTTGTAACAAGCGTGCAACACAATACTGATTAAAATTTACAAGTACTGTTGCTCTCTACACATACACGTTTTTATACAAGAAAATCTTATTTGGAGCTGAGGCTGAACGTTCTTGTATTTTTTACGATTTGAGGCTTACAGTGCGGCATAAATTTACCACATTTTGTGGCAAAAAAGCAAAAAAGTTCAAAATAAAAAAGTTCTTAATATACTCTTAGTCTGAAGAATGTTCTTAATACATTCTTAAAATTTCGGCTAATTTCAGCCTCAGCATTCTTAGAAAAAGGTTCTTAGAGAAAGAGTGAACACAAGATTCATGGTCAAAGATGTCAAACAGCACAACAAACACCTATATGTTTAAGCCATGAAAAATACTTGATGCAAACAGATAAGCAAGATATACAGTATAATAGTGGTGGAATATTTGGTTGTACTGGAGCAGCTTATGTTTCAACATTTGTTTGGCTTGATTATAATGCAATAAAGGATTGTTGATGCCCAACCAGCTTTTTGAAGGATCAAGCAGTCATATTTAGCAGGAGTAGCAATTCTTGTCGTTGCTTCATGCTGCAGAAACCAGTTGGATTCAATTTCTGGAATAAATGTAATATCCAGTTTGAACTTGTTACATCAATGGCTGAACTACAGATTAAGTGAAAGTGAGAGATCATCATCAGGTCACGGGTTCGAATCCCATTGAAGCATTGATTTTTCAGGCTTCTTTATTCCAATCACTTAAACTGGAAATTCTCACTGCGATGATCATCCCTAACTTTCATCTACATCCGCAGTTCACATATGAATACTTTACGTTATAGATTAAGTACAACATACTCTTAGCTGGACTGAATCAATATCTCTGGTTGACGAGAGCAGCTGGTCTCTGGCCTGTTGGTGTGTCTTGATCTCAACATTCAGCTGAGACTGTAGTTCTTGGACACGGTTCTACACAAACATTCAAATGTGTTCAGTACACAGTAATACTGTAATTTTAAGCATTTTGATGGAACTGCAAGAATTTCAACCCTGATTCTGAAGGAAAATCGTTCAGTGTCCAAGACCACTCACCAATCTAAGGCTCCAGTGAGCCAGTTCATGGATGAATTGGATTAATCCAGGTTTCATGCATAAATTGTCTAACAGTTGGTGGGTGAGTGAGTGAGTGAGTGAGTGCCATTGAGATAAATTCCTTAACTCCAAAAAAAAAAAAAATAAACACACATCTGTACAGTGTTTGAGTCAATCTGATATTGAAATAAAATTTTCAAAAACACCAATAAGATAATAAAAATATTTACAAATTAGTATTGGTACTTCAGTTACTTTAATTTGCGAGTATTTTACTCCAGATCAAGACCACGGCTGGAAACTGGAATTTTATTACACATATACTCCACTTTAGAAAAGACATTCTGACAATAACTGCCATCACTGTTCAATGCAGAATCTTTTTTCTTACCTCCCATGTATCAATGACACTTTTGTGGTGTTTCTCTTCAGACTCTAGCCTCTTCTTCAGTAGATTCACCTCACGCTGTAAAGTCTCGACTTGAGAACCAAGTCTTGTCCTCGCTTCAAACTCAGATCTTTCCAGATTATTCTGCAATAATGAATGGGTTAGCTATATTTTGACAGGGTGCTTTGGTTGAAAAAGAGTTCTCAAAGGTTGTTTTACAAACCAGTTAAAAGTTCAGGAGGGTTTGCAAGTCAAGTTATTGATTTTAATTAGTGACTGTTTTTTTTCCTTCAAAGAAATTGTCAATCAAAATTCATACAAATTGTCAATGAAAACTATGTTGCTACTAAAAATGTTAACTGTGGCTACACAGCACTTTACAAGACTTTGGACAAATCTTGTGAATCTTGTAATTGCAGAGAATCTGGCATGCATGAATGACAGATAACAAAGACTTCTGAAGTGATGATATATGGGAATCATGGCAATTTGTTGAATAATAAACCAGAATATTGAAAATATTGAAGACACTAAATTTCAGTTCTTGCTGATTCTTATCATAAACTAAAAATAATAAATCTATAAAAGCAAGATAAATTGCATGTAACGTCCAGATCTAGCTAACCTGTAAAGTCTGCAAGTTTGTCACCAAAACATTTTGTGATTTTTGATGTTCTAACAAGCTCTTATTTTCCTGTATCAGGCGGACCTCTGACTCCCTCATCAGAGCTTTCTCAGCTTTTAGGTTTTCGCACATCACCTGGAATTTTTATAAACGAATGGACAAAAATATTTAATAAAACAGTAATTATTATAGTGAAAACTCAAAGTAGATCAGAATTGGTTTGAGATTGGTTTGGGGGCCAAGATTTTAGAAACAGGCCATTCCGAAATTGTGCAAGGGAACTGGGGCGATTTTTAACATTTAACCAATCGATAATTTGACACCACCACACAAAAGATCACGTTGAAATTGGTTATCTGACTAAATTTGAGGTTTTTAGGTTGAAAAGAGACCAAGTTATGGACTGAAACATGGCTCAAAATCCATACAAACGTCTAGAATTTTGATACAGCGTCCCCCAAAATCATATATTAAACTCTTAAATTTTTTATGATTTCCGCGATACTCTTAAACATTGGAAATCATAATGATTTTCTTCTCAGTTTCTTTCAAATAGCAGTTCCATGACGGCATTTTACAGTTGTCACAAATCTTATAAAAATTTTAAGGGTTTGTATAGTTTAGGGGGACGCTGTGTCAAAATTACAGATGTTTATATGGATTTTAAATCATGTTTCAAGGTCTGAAACTTGGTCTCTTTTTACATGGTTAGGTCAATAAAATTTAAATTCCAGTTGGCTCCGGTTCTGTAAAATGACCTGGTTAAAAAGGCAAGTTCCTACCTTCTTGCAAGACATGCTTCAGTCAGAGGAGATGCAATTGATATTTTCAGTCACAAAATTGACCATGTCTTTTAGGAAATGTTATTGGGGGATCAAAGATGAATAGTGTCTCAGCTACTGGTTAAGCCCCTCCCTATGCCCCTCCAAAAACATTTGGTCATAATCTCAGCCAAGTGCATTTTTGACAGCATCAGAAAATTGATGGTAAGCAGCAAATTATTGCAGAATGAAGACAAATATTTACCTCAAGCTTGTTACATTTCTCCTTGGCATTTGCCAGTTCCTAATAAAAAATAAAGAAAATTAATCAATGCAGTTACACACCAAAGCAATATTTAAGCTTTCTTACCTTTATTGGCACTTACAGCGTACTATAAACACTATTATGATAGGAACAGACTATGTAAAAAGTAACGTATGGTCATCTGGGACGCGAAGATTTTCCCGCCAGGCATACAACTGTTCGTTCTCACTTGTCCGATAGAAAAGGACACAGATAAGACATCTTCAACTAAATCATACTGAAACGAAAACTAAGACAAGCTTACAAAAGTCTGAAAACCAAAATTTGAGAGTTGCTTGTCTGAAGAGAAAGCTATCATTCAAGCCCTGTGGGAATGGAAATATTTCTCTTATAAATACCTCATGCTAAATAAAAAATCTATGATTATTTCTAAACTCACCTGTGTTACACTATCAAGGGTCACTTGCATCTTGCTGAGAGCCACCTGTAAGCTTCGAGACTTCTCAGAAGTTGCAGAGGCTTCCTTCTTGAAGGCTTCTGAATTTGACTTCAGCATCCCATACCGCTCCTCAGCAAACTCCAGCTGTAACAACATCATACATCATCAGTTCTGTTTCCCTTGTTGGGAAATAGGACCTTACAAAGGTTGGAGTGTATGTTTACCTATACTGAATTGATTGCATGGCTTTGCTACCTCTATGTTAAAAACAAAGTTAACAACATTTGTCGCAATTGGAGGTCAGGTGCCCTGGGGATGCCCAAAGGCTGGTCTGCATGCCAGCCGGTTCCTGATGTAACCGCCCATGTGGCCAGCAGCATCCGCAACCCAGCCATGAGCCCCACACATACCCCCGAGAAGAAGGGAACCCCTCCAACACACACCTGGGCACCAGTCACACTGAATAAAGATAAATTCAGCCGAAAAAAGTAATCATGAAGTAATAATAATTATAACAAAAATACCGGTACTAACAGAAAGGGAATACGAATAATAACCCACCCCCGCTAACAACAGATCACAGACCCCAACCACGCCTAGGGAAGGGAGGGTGGGAGAACGCAGAGAACAAACAAACAAGCACATGATCGGAGGTGAGCTTGCTGAGAAGACTGCTGACTGTTGCCAACGACCCCTAACAACCGAGCGAGCAGTGAAGCCTGTTATCGTCAAACACAGGCCAAAAAACCAATTAAAACAGAGTGAGATCCGCTATAGACAACCAACGCTTACTACTCGTAGTTAACATAGTTAAATTGCATTTATCAACTAAATTAAATTTTGGGCTCTGTAGAGAATGATGTTTCCATGCTAAAATTAAGAGTTTTTCCAAACCAGTCAGAGGATTCTCAAAATTGATTTGTGGTTAATGAAGCATCAAAAAGACCTTTGTTCATAATATTACACAAAAACTTATCAAAAGGTAAAGCAATTGCAGTAAATTAATGTTCTTTGAACACTTTCTAAAAAAGACAACACTTTGCATTTTAATCAACAGCCTTTTTATTTTTAATGCAAAATTAAAAAAAAAATATGATAGTTAAAAACTCACCTGAGATTTCAGCCTAGCATTGCTTCCATTTAATTCAAGGTTTTCAGCTTGCAATTTATCAAGCCTTTCACTGGATTTTCTAAAATAGGGTAGAATATAAAAAGTGTTGATAAGGTTATTTCCAGGAATTAAAAATTTACATAGTGGAGGAAATTTGCATTTAGGTTTCAATATCTTGATTCTTTAAAATTTCACTATTGTACATGCAAGTCAGTAAAGAAATGTTTTTTCAGAACTAAATGGTTTTGTGTTTCGCGGCGAGGTAAAAATTTTACGAACCACATTTTGGTGTCAAGATTTTTTTCATTGGCGACTGAAAAAATATGTTCAGTCGCCACTTGGCGCCTGCATAAAAAAGTTAATTCCGGACCCTGGAAAGTGCCTGTCTGTGAATTTTTTTGTAAACAAGCATGCTTTCGCTTCTTGGGCAAATATTTGTTTTAAGAACATCAACTTTCTGTGGGGCAACTATCAGGCAATAGTTCCTTGACAGAAATACCATTGTTTAAATAGAAAATTCGGGCTCATAGTCCAAATGTTAATTATGACTAGGACAATACACAGACATCAAGCTTTCGCCAATGCAAGCCAATGTAAATATTTTTAAGCGACAGGTTTTTAATTTCTTAATTTAAGTGTTTTATATAATTCTTGTTCTCAGTCCTCATAATTTTTTTACTATTCTTTTTCAATTCAGTGTAAATATTTTATTTTTTTTATTTTGTCCTTTTTTTAGTTTTTTTAGGTCCTTTTTGAAAACCACATAATTTATGTAGTGAAAAAGTTTTCCTCAATAAAGATTATTATTATTATTTCAGTGTTGGTGTAGTACCAAGAGCCATATCCAATAATACTATTTACATTTTATGACAACTGACAAAGTTTACTAAGGAAACAGTCCAATGCACTTGACTGAATTACATTATGCATGCAGAAATTTTGAAGAACACAAAAGTGCGACTACGGGTACCCATAGAAGTTCTACAATGTGTCAAACTTACTCCTCAGCTTGTGCCTGGTCAGTCTTGTAAGTTTCAAATAGTCTCTGCAGTTCTTTTAGAGCCACTTTAGTTTCATCCAACTCGGCACTTGACTTATCAGCCTGAGCCTTAAGTATTGGAGTGGAAGCTAAAACAGCCAGGTCAGCATCATTTGTTGGTATCTTAAAATTACAAAAAGAGCAGTTAGTCACGAGGCTTTACAGCTCAACGTGCCTTAGTGTGGCCACCCAACAAACTTTTTTGACAAGTTATAATTAGCCAATCAGAGAGCGCGAATTTGTGTTGGCTGAATAACAAAAGTAGGCAGACATAAGATATACACAACATGGCGTTGGCTCCTTTAAAGGAGCTATGTCTCGGTTTGTGTATTTTGAAAACAATTAGCCTTTCGTAAGTTTTTCAATCTGTCATTCATAATCCATCTTAATCCTCTCCATCCTTAACCATCCTTCCTCTTTTTGACTTATTATCAATCTCTTTGTTGTTTTTCTTCCTTTAATAGTAAACTATTACTTCAAGGTTTTCTACATTTACAGTGCAACTAACTCAACCGGGGCCACCCAACGTTTTTCAATCATTCACAAAAAGAGTTCAGAACAAAACAATCAAAGTTTTTTAATCAATGGTAAATTTTCTACCCCCATTGTGATTGGACTGCTGATGAAAAAACTCTTTTGTTCTGAATTTGTCTTGTGATTAAAAAACATTGGGGTGGCCCTGGTTGAGTTAGTTGCACTGTAAGAGTTATTAGATTTGTTGCAAAAAATCATGATGCAGCTCCTTTAAAACTTTGAGTTACCAGTTGTCTATATTCACTGCAGCTGCCAGGTACAGTATCTGGTTACTAGCTACAAATGACAGTCCTAAGTAAATGACCACTAATAACATCTTTTAGAGAGTTAAATGGATCATTTTTTTCTTGGGGATCAAATAACCCGTTTTCTTTTCATGTGTCATACCTTTGGCCGGTAAACAGTTTTGTATTCTACATTCATCTACATGTACGTTCATGCACCCTCAAGACAGCACATCACACACAATCTTGAGTCAAATATAAAGTCCTCTCACTTGGTTTTCTAACATCACCAACTACTTACTGGTGTTTGGCCAGTGTTGGCTAGCAGGACACGGTACATGTCACGCTGCCTAATGACAGCCTCAACCTTTCAAACAAGAGTAAAAAAACTTGATCAGTTGAGATAAAAAGTGATTTCTGCATTCATATCAAGGCTAGGTTAAGAAACTGTTAAATTCCGTCTCGAGTAGATAAAATCCCTTACCATATGTGTCTGTCTTTCTCTTGATTCTTTCAGACCTTCTACCTCCTTCAGTGAAGTTTCTAACTGCTTTTGCAGCCCTTCAATCCTAGCAGACAGGATCTCACTATTAGGACTGAGAACTGTTATTGCCCTCACCAGGGCTAAACCAATTTTCACTAGTTTGTTATGCCAGACAAAGAAAGCATGCAATTAATGTCCAATGAAGAAATGTATCCATAACAAACATGTTAGCTCATGAGAATGGATACTAAGTAATGAACAATTATGTCAAAATCAAAATTGAAACTTCTTACAGTACTGCTCAAAAGTAGGTTACTGCCTCTCGTTTTGTTTCTTGTAAGATGAGAATCTCGACTTGAGAGACAAGAGTCTTGTCTCGAGAGAGGGTGGCAACTTACTTTTGAGTGGTACTGTAGTCTGTCTGTTTTCTCTCCTGGATGCCTTTTTTAAACAAATCGTGGATCATATATGACCATACTGGGGAGTACTGTGATGTACATTATCAGAACGAAATTGGGGAAGTCATGGATTTAAGAAGAAAATAATCATGTGTAAAACTTACATGTTGTCTCCTTCCCTTTTCTCTTTCTCTTCACTCAATTCCCTGATGACTCCCAGTAGCTTCTGATTTTGCTGTTGAAGTTCTTCTATACTCCTATAATAAGTCAAAATTAATACTGCAATTATTGCTCGAGTATATAAAGCCACATACTGGGGGTTTTATATCAACTTGATTAAGGATACTAAAGGCCTTGTTATGCGATTTACATGTAACAAAAACGTATCAAGATGCCAATATCAAAGTCTGCTCACCTAAATGTAACAAGGTGCTCAGAGATGACTTGTGAAGAGCTGGTGACTTCCATACTTGACATGGGGTGTACACTTGTGTCAGAACTGACCACACCTCCTCTTGCTTCTTCACATTCTTTCAACAGCACTTGAACCTGCAGGTAAAGGGCAAAATAGATATGCTACTTTGTTATGTAACTATGTTATCTGATATAGTGACCTTCCCAACCAGTTTCTTTGACTTCAGATTTGTTTGATACATGTACAGATGGAGGAACAATGCAGTCTTTAAAATCATTGAGACACTAGTTTTATAGAATAGGCCATTTTACAGTTCTGTCCTGAGTTACAGAGGCCTGGTAACATTTCACAGAACTGTAAAATGGTCTATTCCTGGATAGGCACACAGAATTCTAGACACGTTTTACAGGCAAGACCTGTGTTAAATGGGCCAAATTCTCACTGCACCCACCGAATCATTTCACGTTTTCTATTGATTTGTTACCACTAAGTTGACCTTATCAGGATTTTGACCAAAGATTCCCCCCTCATGTGGCAAACTGACTTTACACCAAACCTGTTGACTTAAATCAGCAGTCAGATTCCTCAATCTGTCATTTTCTCTCTTCAAATGCTCACTCTTCTTTGAGGCCTCTTCAGCAAATACTTTAGATTCTTCATTTTCCTGTTACCAAGTAAAACATAAAAATAATGAGTAATAGTTTTCTTAAGCTTATTCACTTCACACTGAACTCAAAATGTCATTATGCATCTGTAAACTGTGAACATTCTTCTTAGAGGGAAGATAGTTATCCAACCCACCACAAGAGCCAAATCCAATCTCTTTGAGAGTTTATCCACACTGTGCAGTGCCTGTTCATAGTCTTTTCTCTGTTGCTGAAGAACAGGGGCCTTCTCTTCAATTTCCTGTGACATAAAGTAACAATCGCTTCAGTAAAACAACATGTGGAATATTACCGTTGTGGCTGCCAAAACCCTGCAACCAAACCATGAGTCCCAAGTACCAAGGAGGAAATCCACTAAAGGAGGAATGGGAACTCTATGCAAACTGCTAATACCATGCTAAAGAACCTTCCTACAATGTATCAAGGATGTGCCATCTGAGGCTAGAATGAAGAGCTGGAGTGCCGACCACCCAGACAAAATGACTGCAGACAAGGAACAGGAACCTATCCATGCTTTTCTTATGATAGTATCTGTTGGCATTCACTGTAAGTTGTTATTGCGTTCGAAGAATGCCTTCTAATCGTGTCAGTCCCGTGGGATGTCTCGCTATTGTGATCGCAATGCCAATAAATTTCAGGGTTTGGGCGCCATCTTGGACTGACTGACTGGTGGCGTGGCACATATAGCCTCGATCTCATGAGTGTTTCTAGATTTCGATTTTGTCGAACTTTTTTCGCACTTGTATCGATTTATTTGGGCTATCACTGGCAAAGATGATTGAAGCTACTTATCAGAACATCAGAAGCCTACCTACTGCTGCTGTGCTTTCTAGGAAACAGATGCCCAGCTACAAATCGCGCAAGCAACACGTCACATTATAAAACTCAGCTGCTTTTCATTGGAGATTCAACTTCTGCCACGTACAGAGTTGTGAGCTCTACTGTTCAAATCAGCCTTATTGTTATCCAAGATAAACCTTGTAGCGAAGATTGTACAACTTCTGGTGTGAATATATAACAACAGACTTCAATCAGCGCCGTGAGAGTCTTTGTAATCGTGAACTTAATGTTTGCATTTTAGCCTGCATGTATTCCAGCTGTTTGCTGCGTTGATTTGTTTACATTTGTTGGGCGACAAAGAAATAATATTTTGTCATTCTCGTCTTGAGGTTTGTGGCTATTTGGCTACTGCTACTACTTGCCGATTTTTTAATGTTTTGGCTGGCAATTAATCAGTTCCAGTCTCCAGTTTTAAATACACTAACTGCAACTTTGTTATTCGTGAGTAGCAGTGCCACATAATACAGTCTACACGTAATGCAAAAAACTCCAACCATTGTATTTTTATGAATAAATCGGAAGAATCATGTTCATCAACTACAGTTATGTCAAGAGTTTCATTCTGATATTTAAAAATGTTGATTTCAGCATTAAAGAAAGATTGAATTTCAGGAAAGCAAGTCAAAATGAAGCCAAGTGAATCGAATCGTTCGAACGCACTACTAATCTTTGATTACTACTAGTTATTATTAGCTATTCATTACTTTTATTTCCTTTCAATTTCTCATGCTTAATTGTAACTATTGATCCTACAGCGTACAAGGCCAGAACGGAGGATTATTTTGCTGGTACTATTTGGGTAGAGAGCCACTGTAGAAGGGGCAGATCCAGGATTTTTCTTAAGAGGGAGTGCACCACAAAGGAATGATGTAATAATTGCCGTCCCTGCTGTGAGAGTAAAGTGTTTCACCCAAGAACACAATGTAGTGCTCTGGCCAGGACTTGAACTCGGACTCGCTGATGGTTCCCACCCCCCACACCATTAGGCCAGTGATTATAGAGAAGTGCCTCCAAAACACAAGCATGAAAAGTAATGTCACATGTTTTCCCAGGACGTAATGACTGTGCAGTGTTACCTTCAGTATCTGGTCTAAATACTGCTTCAGTCTAACATTCTCATCTTTTTCTTGCTGCAATGCATCTGAGACTTCAACATATTGACTATAAATCTGCAAAATGAAAACAATAGCAATGATTATTTTGATTAGTTTTCAGTTGAAGGTTTTCACTGTCACGCTATCAAAAATTAAATTCAAAACAATTAAACTACAGAAGCTTAGAATTTAAGAGAGGGTAGATGATAAATAAATTAAACTGAAAATGCAAACTGTAATTACCCTGGCTGGCCAGTAATTTGGTCTACCATCTGCTTACGGCAGTTATCTCCTAATAATCTTACTCCTTTTTGTTGAGAGGATGTCAAGAAATTATTAATAATAATTGCATTCTTGGTTTTCATGTGACGTCATTAAATTTTGAAAATCAAACTTTGCTAGGCCTGCTAAATTTCTGTTGCCACTAGGTGTAAGGCTAACTAAAAATATATCTTTTCGCAAATTTTCAGCTCGATGGTTCCCTTCGTTTTGAAAACAGAGCAGCGTGGCCGAGTGGTTAGAGGGTTGGACTTGAAATCCGTAAGTCGCGGGTTCAAGTCCCGTTCTGACCACTAGCTGGTGTTGTTCTCGGTAGCCCCGAGTTCAACTCCTCAGCTACGCTTGTAAATAGCCAACTGGTCTGCCTCCTGCCAGTTGGGATTCTTAACCTTGTTATGTTTATTTACAATGTTTGTTTACATTGGCCCTGAAAAGCCCCAATGGGGAGTGGTCAATTAAGTAATTATTATTATTATTATTAATTATCTTGAATATTTGATTTCTCTGCCGTGTGACGTCAAGCTGAGAACCGTGACAAAAGTGTTGTGTTTGGAAAAAGCCTATCCTTATAATAAGTATATAATAAGTGGTGTTTACGGTATGTGTAAGTATAAGAGCTTTTGAGCCAAAAGTAGTCGCTATTATAGCACAACTGAATTCCAGACGGTTTCCCGTGCATCAAAGTGGCCATATTTGTGCCCCTTGGAAGGACACAAATTAAATATGGCTTTGTAAATTTGCATGGAACGTTTTGGCAAATAAACCGCGAACGGGACACCGCACAGGCCTGAGACTTGGATAAATGTTTTATTCATCACACATAGTTGTCCTTTTCTTTAAACACAATAACACTGAACACAATCTAAATGAATGCACTGTTCATCAATGTTACTGACAGTCATTTTCAATGTAATCAATACAACTCAACCTGTACAATACGCCTTCCTCCAGCCTGGTTTAGAGTGTGAATGCACACCAAGGGGAGTGATTTGTAAATTTGATACAGTGTACGGTAGTTTAAAGTAAATGTTCTGAATATCCTAGGTGTGTAACTCACAGTTTATTATTAATAGGAGAATCAAAACTGTACCTGTGTAAGTGTCATTCCAGATTTCATAAAAGAACTTGTAGCTGCAGCAGTTGGTGAAAGTGTGCTCAGCTCAGCTGGAGTTAAAGGCGCTATCCCTGGAGAAGATTTTTTAATTAACATGTTGATTTAATTAGAGAATTATCACCATCACTCACTGTCCATTCAGACTCTATTCAAGCAAAACTAATGCATGATTTTGCATACATGTATGTAATTATGAAGTATGTTAATCTTGAACATATTTTCTGACAGTTTATCTTTATGTATTTCAACTTGAAAATGGTGTCATGATGTCACCAAAACATCATTCTTTCCTATCGCTAATTTCCAACTACAGATGCACTGTCAGTGGTGACATTCAGTATTCTGAAATGAATTTTACAAAATAATAATTATATGATAATAATTATATAATAATTATATGATAATAATTATATAATAATTATATGATAATAATTATACAGGGTTTGTACTCTTTTGAGCTTTTGAAATTCCATGACTTTTCATGACCTTTTCCACGACTTGTCCAAGTTTTCCATGACTTAAATTTGAGTATTTTCTAGGAAATCATCTTTCATTTTGGGTACGTTTTAACGATTTTGTTCACAAAAAAACTTAATTGATTTTTTACTTTTTTAATAAACATAATTTTCCATGACTTTCCATGACCCACACTTAAATTCCAGGCCTTCCAGGCCTTGAAAATGAAATTCTAAAATTCCTTGACTTTCCAGGTTTTCCATGACCTGTGCGAACCCTGTTATAGTGAAGACTCCTTCCAAATAATGGTAGAAGTGGAATACCACAAACTTGAAGAAAAAAAAGTAACCATAGGGCTTACACCAGACATGTGAAAATGTTTTAAATGCCATATGATGTTATAAAATAACTGAGATACTATGCATGCTCTCATTGGTTGATAGGTGTGGTTGTGACTTTAAGTTTCATGTATATTCTCAAAAGTTACTGTATGCAAAAGTTAGGTATAACTGTCTCAAATTCTCCCAAACCCCCTCATGTTTAGACGAGGCTATGACGAGGCTTAGATGAGGCTATGAAAGTAGTCTTTTGCTTAAATCTAACATCAGTGGAAATCTTGAGATCATTGTTTTTCAGCAATAATTGCTGTCTTCAATATTCTTCAGAAATAACCATAGAAGCCACGGGCCTAAACTTTAAGGTACAAAGTCAGTTTTAAAGTTGATTTCTGTTAGGAACTGAATGGCTACAATGTCTCTTACCTCTCTGCCTTGCAGCAGCTAACAAGTCATTGGCATTTTCTAATTCTTTGTCTAATTTACTGACCCTTTCCTCTGTAAAGAAAGAAAGTATTACATGTTGCCTTTTTGGCATATTAAACAGCACTAGGCAAAAGTTCAGATGTGTTAAAAAATTATTGCCATACTCACCATACTCTCTGACTTTCTCTGCATGCAAATTCTCCTGTTCTTTTAATCTACTGTCAAGGTCAAGACGGCCTAAGGGAACAAGAAAATTAATGCATTATTTTCAGAATGTCTGTTCAAAACAGTTTGTCTATGGCCTGGGTCCTTTTGAACAGTAATAAATCAGGCAACTCAACAAAAAGTATCCGTCAAAAGAATTGAAAGGATGGGTGTTATCTTTATAACTTTTTTTCAGCTCTGATAGTGTACGCTTTTAACGGAAAACAAAATACAGTCAAACCTCTCCTTATGGACACCTCTCTTGTATGTCCCGACAATATTCTCTTATATTTTCTTTAACTATGAAAACGTCTATAATATGGACCATCTCTAATACGGTCGCCAGACACAAAATCTCAGCCCCAGAAACCAAATGCATATGAGTACAATTTCCGGTTGGCAGTTACACAAACATTGTCCCTTCAGTTGCGCAAACATTGACACTTTATTTAGAGATAGAAATACCATAACATGTGGCAAAAGAGAAGACAAAAGGAAAGTGTTTTTAATATTAAGCTTTGTAGTTTTACAGCACTATTTACAGTGCTACAAAAAATAATGGTTTTGATCACTTGCGATAACAATTAGAAATCAAAGTCGTGATTCTGGTTGTTTTTTGTTACTGGACACTTCAAACCGTCAGTGGTGTGATGTCATCATAGCGACCCTATATAACGAACACCTGTGTCCATATTAGAAGAGGTTTGACTTTACCAACATCATTTTTATAGTTAAGATGGTACATATACCTTCACTGGATTCTCTTAGCAATTTTTGAAGTTCCTCGAATGCTGTCAACAACTCTTCACTTTTCTTCTTTGCTTCATCGGCACTGTCCTGCAAATTACAGTTGAAACAACACATTCAATAAACAAGCTATTGAATACCATTCTTTAAAAAGACAACTGAGAAATTCAGAAATGGGATTCTGTACAGCTTTTTGGCAACAATTACTAAAAAATACAATGGTGTAGAAAACCGATCAACTTTTTAACATTTTTAAAGTAGTTACCTTGTAAAGTACTGCCAGCTTTGATTGTGAAGCAAGCTCTGTTTTGAAGTGGTCTTCCACCTTGACAAACTGCTCTCGGGCCTGCCAAATGACAACCAACACTGATTAAAGAAGAAGTTCCAGTATAAAATGGGCCTGACCTGGCTATTCTCGCCACTAGTTGTCAGTCCACTAACAAAGTCCAAATGGCTGATACAGTGTAAACAGCCTTCATATTTTCTTACTGTTACTTACAGTAACTGACAAAATGCGTTTCATTTCTGGTTTGAATATTCTGTATTTTGCTGTCGGTGGTAGATTATTTCGGGTTTCATTAAAGTTCAGCCCATGCTAAACTCCACTATGCAACGACTGCAAAACTACCAATTTATATTAAAGTGCACCTAACACCAAAATATTTTTTTTCGCTAAAATACACCTTTGCACCAGTTCAAAACAAATTTCACCTTTCGTTTCTCCTTTTCATAACATTCTGGCTATTTATAGCATTTAAAAGTTACAAAAAACTGTTCATCATTCGTTCCACGGCCGAGTTAGAAGGGAGTGGGTCTATTGATTTGGCGTCAAAAATTGATTTGCATGCATGTTTACAAAGACTTGATGCAATGCAAATCAATTTGTGACATCAGATCAAGAATAGACCCATGCCCCTTCTAACTCGGTCGTGGAACAAACGATGAACAGTTTTCCTAATGCTATAAATAGCCAGAATTTGGTGAAAAGGAGAAGGTGCAATGCGTTTCGAACTGGTACAAAGGTGTATTTTAGCGAAAAAAATATTTTGGTGTTAGGTGCACTTTAAGAACCTGAAAGGCATGAAACGTTTCACGATAATCCCTTCTATAGCAGAGCTTCTTGTTTAATATCACTGCTCTGCATGAATAAGCCTTGTTACTTATTAAACCTAATTTTTTACCAATGGCATAAGTGTGTGACTGAATGAAAAGGTCTAGAAATGATGTGATCTACATCATGCGTGTATGGTACAGGTGATGGAGTATCTCTTGAAAACAACAAAAAAGTAAGAATTTTGTCACGTACTCCAGTACAATATGGTGAAGACAAGACAAAGAAGGCAGAGAATGCACTGAACCCAGAGACCAACAAGGGCCCCTCATTAATGTGTGCAGCAGTGACATCTGACCTCTTTTAACTTTTGCATGTAGTTTTCCACCTTGTTGTTCATCTCATTGTTGCTTTCCTTTAAAGCTTCTGCTGATGTCTTGAAATGAGAAAGCTGGAATGATACATCACATCAGTTAGACAGTGTGATTACATGAATGTTGAATTTCTATATTCTGAAACTTGTTCATTACACCTTACATACATGTAATTTTGGAATAATATGCTGATGTAATACAGTATTAAATATTGAGCACTAGATTATATGCAGTACATGGATTCCTTGCTTGTTCTTTATTGGCACATATTTTCATTGAATACTATCAAAATCACTAGTAAGAGTGGAAAAGCTGCGGTTAGAAATTTGAATTCGAAGCAGTTCTGTTCTTAACACGTGATCTGAAAAAAATTGTCATGTGGTCTTGTGATGATGTGATTTTAACGGTCGCTTCATGGTCATGTGAACATGAATTTGTCACAACAACAATGACGCTATCAAGCAAGCAGAGTCGGAAAACTCACGGGATGTATTCAGGATGAAAGAAAGGCAGGCTTTGTTTCATTTTAATGGCTTTCATACTATTTTGCAGTAAAGAGTATCTGAAAGTCACAAAGCTTTCTGTTTGCTTTTCAATAAATAAACAGTGTCCACGTGATAAAATTTTTTAACTCGCGTGATCAAGATTGGCGCAGTGCGAGACAAAATGTAGCGACTCCATTTTACCACCTTAGTGATTTTGATAGTAATGCCAAATACCTCTCCTGGCCCCTTATTGGCCCATTTCAGATCATGTGATTCTCCAGGGTAACACCATGTGGTCTGAAATGGGACAACAAACAAACCAAGCTAAAGAAGTCTATAGAGGCAAGCTTGGAGATTTTGACGTTGATGATGATGATGACGATGGCAATAATGGTTTTGAACTGTGATCACTTTTAACAAAAATTCACTCTTTCAGACAGATTTATAGTAATCCATTGAAGAGGGGTGGCAAATTTCGAAAATAGTGATAGCTATTGTATGAAACATGACCCTATCACACACGTCAGTTTTGCGACGCGACTGCAAACATCCATGGGTCAAAAGTGAGACATAACCACACGAAACTGTTGATGTTTTAAATTTAAGTAAAACAATGCGTCAAACTCAGAGGATAGACGCAAAATGGTAGTAAGTGATATAGAAAAATCCTCACCTCTTCAGTTCTCTCATCTAACTGAGACTGAAGTTCTAATACTTGAGAAGACTGTTACAAAATGCAAGATAGTATGAAAGGGTTAATACACTTGTTATCAAAGTTATTAAATGACTGAAATGATCTCAAAATGGACTACATGTTTAACTTGACTGCAGTTTACCTTGCTCCTAACACAAACACATACATGTAGGAAAGAAATCAGGGTTCAAAACAAGGCAAAGAAAACCTATGACCTCCAGATTAAATCGGGTAGCCACTTACTACCTCAGACAAGAACAGTTTTATTGTACAGTACCGCTCAGAAATAACTAACTAAATAACCAAAATATATGCAAAATGTGTGAATGGATATACATGTATGCGTATGCACATGTGCGTATACGCATCATATGCACAGATGCTTATACGTGTATACCATGTTTGATCGATCCTTTTTTTCCTTGTCTTTTTGATGACATACAGTATTTATCTGTTTTGTAAACCATAGATGATCCTTTGAGCAGCCGAACGAGGGACGAGGAAGGCTCGAGCACAAACTAGTACCCAAGCTCATCGCCAAAGTCATGTGGAACGCCTGGGGATTAAAATCACTCTTGAATTGCTGGCGAATGAACTGGCGTGTTTTTTTAGTAATTATGTTTAGGAGAAAAACTGCTACAAAATTATCAATATTTTCAAATTTTAAGTTCGTCAGAATAGCGAGCAGTGGCTTCATTGCTATTATTTAGCAAATTTTTCAGTTTTATGCGTAAAAAAGCTCAGAGGATGCGGACATTAGACATGCGGACATTATGCGGGTCCACACCACTGCATCTTATCAGATGCTCTGGCACATACTCATTAGTATCTATCTTTTAGCTTATTAAGGTGAAGAATGATCATCACAGTAAATTTCCAATTGATGCAATTGGAAAGAAGAAGCCTGAAAAAATCAGGGCTTCAACGGGATTGGAACCTGTGACCTCCGTGAAATACCGGGGTGATACTCTACCAACTGAACTATAAAGCCACACATTGGGAGAGAAGTCAGTTTATTGAGTTCATATTTTCCTGTGAGGAATGAAATGATGTGAAGAAGAGGAAATAATTCATATTTGAACTGTGGATGTAGATGATGTGCTTCACATCATTTCACTCCTCACAGGAAAATATGAACTCGATAAATTGACCTTGCTCCCAATGTGTGGCTTCATAGCTCATCTACATCTGCAGTTCAAATACGAATTATTTCCTATACTTCACATCCTTTTAGCTTATTGTTGTTTCCTTTGTAATACATGCATTACAACAGTATAGTTTCAATGCCCTGGACATGGAAGCAGTTATTTCAAGTAGACAGTGAAAATAGCCTAGTTTTGAATTGTTTGAGCGTGAAAGCCTGGTAACTATTTTAGAGCATCAGGACGAGGCTCAAGGAAATAAAGACAAAACAAAGGTGCTTATTTTGAAAGCAAAACAGGTGAAAATGAGGTGTTGTGCCATTTCCATGTGCAAAAACAATTTCCAAAAAGCGACCAGACCTCAACTTTTTAGATTTTCCGAGCGAGAAAAGGCTGAAACTCCTTGTCAGCTCGCCGGCAAAACATGCTCCATTTCTTTCGAAGCCCTTTCTTGTTTCGACCACCAACACTATACAAAGCGTTGGAGGTGAATAACAAAGACATGCATATACACGTATCCTTATACATGTATACGTGAATGCGCGTATAGATTGCATATATGATGTTTGCTTACAGTATTTCTGAGCGGTACTGTACCTCAAATACCCAATTAGCACTAAACCACATGTTAAATACCCATAACCTGCTACCCTCTGGCCTTGAAGCTATCAATGATAGAGAAACCATGAACTAATCAGGAGATAATGAATTTGAATCCCATCAAGGTCAGAGAAATTTTCTTTGCTTTGAGTTGTCTCCAATTGCTTTCAAGGGCTACCACCCAGAAGAAGATTACTGGGTTATTTTCCAGCACTTTTACATCAAAATAAATTAAAAACTTATGGCATGTCTTTACAAAAACAAATTTTAGTTAACAGACACTTTTTAGTCATAAAGAAAATTACCACTACAACCTTAACTTAACCATAGGATTACCTTTTCCTTGCGAAGTTTTACCAATTCATCTGTTTTGCTTTTGAGTTCCTCTGTCAGCCATTTATTCTGTCTCTCTATGAGCTCCTTTTCTTGTTCAATTCTTTTTTCACGGAACTGCAACACAAAAATATTGAAACTAAGGTAAGGCTAAACTTTATTCCTTTTTACAATAGGAACAAGAGCACTTTTTCAAAAAACTTTCTTCATGTACACATTATGAAACAAATAACCATGGGTATTCTTAACTTCACTACATTCTCTGCCATTTTTTACCTTTAAAATCAACCATGTTCAAAGCAGCTGAAAGACACTGGATGAAGCAGTCAATCTAGTTACACCACCAAGTACTAATAGGGCCAAGTTTCTTTCTGCAGTACTTATGGCATGCTAACTGTGGTTAGGTTAGCTCTTTCTCATGGAAGAACAGCTACCGGTACATGTAATCAGGGTTGTGTGCATTATTTTGAATCCAGGGCAACTACATTGCAGTTTTTTTAGAATGAATATTTTACGTTAACTTGTATCTAGTTACATAAGTCAATGTACCTTAAATGAAGTTTCCTGACTTTCAATTTGATCAAGTTTGGCCTGAAATATAAGTATCCATTACCAGTTAGTATTACAGAAAGCTGTACATCAATTGGTATTAAAATGCACCTAACCCCAAAATATTTTTTTGCTAACATATACCTTTGCACCAGTTTGAAATATATTACACCTTTTTAGTTTCTCCTTTTTACCAAATTCTGGCTATTTATAGCATTCAAACGTTATGAAAAACTGTACATCAATTGTTCCATGACCGAGTAAGAAGAGGCATGGCCTGGGTCTATTCCTGATAAATTTGGCGCCGCAAAATGATTTGCATCGCATCAAGTCTTTGTAAGCATGCATGCAAATCAGTTTGTGACGTCAAATTGGGAATAGACCCACGCCCCTTCTGTCTCGGTCGTGGAGCATAATGATGCGCAGTTTATCGTAACTTTTGAATGTTATAAATAGTCAGAATTTTGTAAAAAGGTGCAATGCGTTTCAAATTGGTGCAAAGGTATATTCTAGCGAAAAAAATATTTTGGGGTTAGGTGCACTTTAATCACCCATCTCTTTTGGTTACATGTGGGTTCCTGGGACAACCAGGAAACCCCCAACCTACAGGTAGCTGATGCTAATCTAGGTGGGTCTTGTCTTAACTAAAGAAAATAGGTAGACAAGTATACAGGAATCAGGAAGATAAATGTACAAGTATATAAATTATAAAATTAAGTTTGAATCATGTCATTATGTTGTGTTGTTCACACTGTTGTAAGGTCTTTTCTGAATTTTTGTGACCTTGTTCTTATGTCGGCCTTATGTTGCTAGTGCAAGCCAGGCTTAACAGTGCAGCTTGATACATTGTGAATTAATTTTGTTGTTTACCCACATCACAGTTTGAAACCACAAGGGTAAAGAACACAAAGTCACCACAGGTAGACAATAAATACTGGTAGTTAAACTTGTCTTATTTTCTAAAGGAGAAACCAGGATAAGTTCCAGCCTGAGGGGACACCAGGCTCGTAAACAGAATTATTTTAAAAAGGGTCGAACATTCATGTAAGAAGAATACCCATTATGTACACCACAGATTTGCTATGTAGATGGACAGTACGTGAATTGTACACTGTGGTTTCACCATACATGTAAGTCCAATTATTCCAATTAATGTCTGCCATCAAGGAAAGGCAGCTGTGTTCATAAGAGGCCACATAAATCCTTACAAAAGCCTAGCTAACCTTACACAAAATTAATAGTATTAATAATATTTCACACACCTGAGCCTCACACTTGATGGAGTTGGCTTCTGCCAGTTTTGTTGACATGGTTTTCCATTCCTCTGTAAATAATACAAAAAAATAATAGAACAGTTCTGAACTTGAACATGTATGTACTTACTATCCTGGCAGTAATTTATTACAAACCTGACAAGTGTGAAAAGTAATTTGACTGGGACATACACGTTACACATTTTTAACACCCACATCGTAAGTGGTGGTTGGGTGCCCCAGGGGCTGCAACCGCAATCACACCCCAGGGTGGAAGCCACAAGCCCCTGGTGCCAGGTCCCCCACTATAGCACTCATCACACTAAAACCAAAAGGCCTGAGCAGTGGAAAAGAAAAAAAAAACACTAACCACAGTACCCCAGGGAGGCGACCCTGATTAAAGAGGGGAAGGGTGGGAGGGATAAAGAGCAAACACGCTACATTTCTGCAAGCCACAAGGACTAACACAACATTGGCACCACGTAAGCACATGAGCAGGCATGCGCAGATGCAAATTGTGGCATACCACTGGTAGAGAAAGTGCCCTAAGAACAAAGTGGTGCTGCAAATTCTCGACAGAACGCCACCATATCAGTGCAATTCTTTAAGCTACAAATGCTACAAGAGGCCAATACACTGTCTACTAAACGCCAAACTGCCACAACCACAGCCTTTGCTCAGGGTCACTAACTGTGCTAAATGTTATTTACAACCTGACTCAGAGTGCTGCAAATACATGTACAGTACAATGTAACTTATTTCCTGTGAAAGGACATGTGTCTAACTACAGTAAGTCACAATTTTTATTGGACAAAACAACAGTCAGGTTGGACATAAAGTACTCGGAACTCCGTGATAACACATTGTCAACTCAAAACATTGGCATTAAGAAAAGAAGGCAAAAAATTTTTAGGAGAATCTGTCTGACGACATTTGTGATTTCGTCGGACACGGACTTGTAAAGTTTAGCCAGCCATTGTCCTATGTGTCCTTGTTATTTACAGCCCTGAAGTCAGCAGTTCAACCAAGAGGTATACCATTTAGTGATTGTACTAGTACACATACAAGGGCTTGACAGAAATCCTTAATTTACTTGAAATGCAAATTACTTACCATTTAATCTGTCTATCTCCTGGTTTTTTCTTTCAACTACAGACAAGAGCTCTAGTTTCTCAGACTCAAGCTGTTCATTAAGTCGTGACACTCGTGACTACAAAGAGTAAAAAAAATTGAACAATAAATTTCTAATAAACTACATGTACATGCACACATGTATACTCGGGTGAGTGAAGGCTATGATATGACAATTGTATGTAGAAGCTTACATAATTTGTGGATGCATCTTCCTTGATACTCTCTACCTCCTGAAGTCTTTTTTGCTTTTCTGCTAGTGTACAAACTATGAAACAAATACAAACAGATTATTGCATACATGTACATATACATACATGACCATCTTGTTGGATTTTTATCTGTTATGTGGTTTTCGGTTGTTTCACTGCAAAACCGTTTATCTACAGTACATGTTGATTCGCTAAAAGTCAAAGTCGATTTGCTAAACATCGAAATTGACTCACTACACATCGGATTCACTACAAATGTACATTGTAAACAGTAAAGTCGATGCGCTACAGACTGAGGCCGTTTGCTACAGACATTCAACTTGATCACAAGATGTGGACAAGCAATAAAAAAGCTGTCACAGTCATTTTAAAGTTTGAATAGTCAGATTTGCCATTTGCATTAATAAGCAACTGGATTTATCACTTGATCAATAAATCTCATCGCCAGAACCCACTTATTTTCTTTTGGTTACTACCAAGAGAACCAAATGAAAGCGGGCTCTGGGAACAAGAATGTTTGATAGAATTTGTATTACCCAGTTTTCCGGCTTCCAGTAACAACAATCTTTATTGAATGTTTTAACCATGTTGATCATGACTTTTTGGGTGGTTCCTACATGTAGTAGAACCATTTTTTTTGGAGGGGGCAGAACCATTTTATGAAGCGGCAAACTCATCCCAAAGTTGGAAAATCTTCATCTGGAGTGGAAGTCAAGGTACTGGATGTGACGTCACTTCCTGTCTGATACAAGCCCTATCTGAAGGGACGTCAGACAGGCCTCGCAGCGCAGCAGACTGATTAGTATATACATTGGAAGCCAAGATTGAAATCAAAACCAGCCATCGCATCAAATCCCACGCTGCCTGGGTCTTGCAGGTTCTCTTAAACAATACAGTTCAAAATCTGCACGATGCCACCGTGATTGTAAGATAACTCGGGATAATTTGCGATAACGCATGGTAACTCTTGTATGATCCAATGATCAATTGTCAGGTTCACATTTCCTTTATACATGGAGGATCCAAATATCGTGTTCGTTAGTCTGAAGTGTTTTGATTGGTTTGTTTGCTCATCACTTGCAAATTAGCAAGTTTTTAAACTAATCAGTTTACATGTCTATTGATATTCATAATTTAAAAGCCTGCCCACCCACACCCAAGAAAATGTGTTGTTCCCTCATACAAATGTAGGTCCGTTTCATTTATAGACCACATTTCATCTGCAGTTGTGTTTCAGCCTAAAAAATTGAATATCAAAACTATTAATGCTCAATGGTATAGGGGGATTCATGTTGACGTCATTGTTTACCTTTTTTCTCATTAGCATATGGCTTGGTGTACGGAAGGCAACATGTTAGATATTAATTGACTCCAAATAGTTAGAGCTAGTGAAATTTAGTATATGGTGAAATTTTTAGCCCTTTGCGTGCAATATTCAAGGAGAAATTGTCTTCCAAAAACTCCACAATTTCTGGGTGACAAAAGCGCTAATTAGATCATACATTCTTTGTACTCATACATTCTTTGTAAAATTTTGATTTTTTAAACTTGCATCAGACAAAAAGAATTCAATACATCAAGCTGAAATTCATTGGCAGAGTTAATCGTGCTATGAACTTTCAATATTCAGAACTGATTTTTTTGTAGCTCCATCAGAAACTGAATCGCTTATATATGCTGATGAGGCAAATATTGAATTTCCCTAAATAAACTTCATAAAACAGAGAGAAAGAGAAATTTATATTGGTCTCATTTCTGTGCTCTTAAAAACTATGAAAGAGGCTTGGGTATGGTTTACTTAAGTTTCTTTTATTTTGTGATTCCTTTGTATACTGTATAATTATGTATGTTGTATATATTTCCTTAGAATATCTTAATTCTGGAGATTGCAGTAAACCGACTCAACATTTTTAGCGAATCAACTTTCGATGTGTGGCGAACTCGACTTTGACTTGTAGCGAATCACCTTGCAGGCGAGCGTGGCCCAGTGGTCAGAGCGCTGGACTTGTAATCAGGTGGTCCCGGGTTCGAGTTCTCCTCCCTGCCACTAAAACGGATTTGTCTTCGGTGGTCCCGAATTCAACTCCTCCACGCTTTGTAAATAGCCAACTGGTCTGCCTCCTGCCAGTTGGGATTTTTAAGAACTTTCTGTTTCATTTACAATATTTGTTTACGTATTTACAGTGTCTCCAATTAGCACAGTGGTGCTAAATACATTGACACTTAAATAAAGTTATTATTTATTATTATTATTATTATTATTATTATTATTATTATTATTGCAGCAACTTGTAGTGAAACGGATAACTGTGAAGTGCTAGGAAGCAGAGAACAGGTCTGATCTTACCTGTTTCTTCATGTTCTTTCTGCAGTCTTTCATGTTGCTTCTGCTCTGACTCAAGCCTGGCATTGCAGGAAATAAGCTGCTTTTCTATCTGGTTGAACTGTTGTTCTACATATAACGAGGGATGCATGCAATTGTAAGTCTTTTTAAGCTAAAGTTGAAAATATTTTATTTTATTTTTTTGCAAATTAAAATTGCAAATTGCCAACCGGATTTTGATAAAATCTACACCAATCCAATTTTCCCTTTGTTATTCAGTTGAGGTAAATAAATCGCTTTTAATGTGGTTTCTATCAAATTTTAACAGAAAAATCAAACCTGCGTCCACACGTGCACGTCGAAGTGTGGCCATGTCAGACCGATATTTCTCGTCCCTGGAAGAGTTTTCATCGACAACCTGCTTAACTTTGAGCAAAACTGTAGCTGAATCTTCATTTAGGCTAGCAATTTGAGCAATAATATCTTTGGAAATACCCAAACTGGCGGACAAAGTCGTCACTACTTCGCTTTCCTCTACAGCGGAGGCCGCCATCTTGCAGCTTTGCGCGGTAAGAAGCACTCGATGCAGTGTGGGATACTTCACGTGATGAGTCGCTATATTACGTGCCATGCTACATGACGCGGTACGCCAACGTCAAACCACTGAACTGAGCCCGCAGCTTACAGATAAACCCGAAGAGAACCGAGGGTTACCCGAGAGAAACCGAAGAGTAATCCAGCTTTGGGCCTTTGGCCTTGGATTTGAAACCTAAAAGTTTTCGTTTTATGATTTACAAAAATGTCACACGCACTGTAATGTACTCCGGTTGAGAGCAAAACCGGTTCCACTAAAACTAATACAATGGCCATAAATCGGCTCGAAGACCACACAACTAAAGTAAGGTAAGACGATTTTTATTTAAATTGCTACATTTTCAAAGGTTACAGAAACAATCGTTATTTTCCCCATACAAATCCTTATAAATATGCAAATCGCTCGAGTCACGTAACAACACAAAGGTCAACATACAAAGCTAAGGCCTGGTTCACACTTGCGACATAAGGCCGACATAACGACATAACGACGAGGTCACGCAAATGCAAAAAATACCTTACACTTATGTTTTGTGTCACCAGTGTCAACAACACAACATAACGACACAGCAGGAACATAATGACATAAAGCTACATGAACATAACGACATAAGGAAAAGATTGATCTTTTCTTTATGTCGTTATGTCCATGTCGTTATGTCGTTATCGCTAGTGTGATATATTGAGCTTGGGCTACCTGTGATCCAATATATGGAAATTTTGCCCAAGGTCACTGAATTGTAACGTGTTCGCCCCTTGCCGAAGAATAATCAAGCAATATAATACCAAAGTTACTGCTGTAGCCGGTCTCACAGACTGATTGAAGCAAGAAATTTTCCTGGTTCTTCCGTTTTCAATACAAAAGTAAGTGATACAAAAGTAAGTAATCTAGAAGTGGTCTACAAAGTACAAATTACTTAAAGGCAGTTCAGCTTTTTGTTGTCATGCAGATTGAATTTGGCTTTGACTGGCTTAATTACCCGTAAGTTATGCTGCGGAGTTTACATTTCACTCTGTTCCCAGTTACACACGGTTATAGCGAGTTTATCTCGCGTCGCTGCGTTGTGGAAAATTGCGAAATATTGGCTTATTGGTGGAAAGCGTTCGGTAAACGTTCATGTTACGCATCAGTTGATTGCAATATTTCGAACAAGGTACGATTTAAACCGTTAAATTCTCTGAACTGTCTGTAGCACTGTGTGAAAGTTACAAAACACCCATTCGACTAATTACAAAAGAGAGAAAAAAGAAACAACGAGAAATTAAAGGAGACGCATTTAATAACACTGCTGTGAGGCGTCGAAGTCAGAACGTTTGCATGATCGCTGCCAAATTATGCAAGACGCTAACATATCAAATCGCGATCAGTAGCGGTGTATCTGTATAGTTCAATTGTTCACGCACTCAGATTTAGTGGAAGAAGGTAAACTTTTGTATTTAGGAAACGAATCATCGGATTACTGACAAAAAGATCGCTTTGCAGCGCCAGTTTTAACCTCGATTTAAATCGCTTTAATAATTTAAATTGCTAATTAATTTTGTAAGCTTCTGTTGTAGTCTCGGTCGCAAGTCTTTAATACTTGGCGGCATTGGTTGCGAGTCGAAATATACACCCGAACCTCACCTGATCTGATCTATGCATACGCAACTGAACAATCGCTCTACTTGTTTGCAACGATCAAGTTTGGTAAACAGTTGTAGCAAATTAGGGGGTTGGGGGGGGGGGGGGAATTCGTGGACTCGCAAATGTCAAAAATTCAGCGTCGGATCGCGGATTAATTAGCTAAGTTCCCGATGTCACTAAGTTCGGAGCGTGGACGCTAAACGAAGTTTGTACCGATCAAGGATCTTCGGTCGGTATGTTGTCATGTTAACGTTGTCCATTTTATTTACGGATCCGGATTTGAACCGAAACTAGACGCATGGCTGCGTGCACTCGGGCTGCTCTTTTTCACTGAAACTTGATTTTTATGTATAAATATAGATTAATTACAAATCCGCGATAACTCTGTCACCTTATGTACAGCTATGAAAGTGTTGATAGCGCGGTGCTCTCGATATAGAGATTACTTTAATTGCGAAATGTCAAAGCCTTAAGTAACAAGCTAGATTTGCTAATTTACTGTAGATTGCAAATGCACGTGCAATAAGCTACGTATGGTAATTTGCTGTGAGTTACATGTGCACTTGCAACACCTTTCCTTTCATAAAAAAAGAACAAAAAAAGAAAGTGAACATTAATAAATAAATAAAATCACGAAACGCACGATACAGAGTAACAGTTTGTGCTGTAGCGTAATCCATGAAATAAATCAAAGTACTTCATGTCTCGATGCCCCACAGCTGTGCGAGTGTTCAACTAATGTTCATTACATAATCTTTGAATCTGGAGGGCAACTTCCGATTCCTAGACGACCTCCGCAGTCCGATTTCCGGTGATGTTTTATACCTACATGTTTGTGACAAGATCGAATGGTTGCCTGTGAATTTGCATATTTATAGTAGTTTCCATATCATTTCTGGTTCGTAAAATTGAAATGCAGAGATAGTTGGAGCCTCTGGCTTCCGCTGACTTGGATTGAATAAACAATAAAATGTATTCTATGATTGCCCACCCCGGCAAAGTTATAACTTTGCACTTTATAATTTGAAACTCGTGTATTTCAACTTTTGTTTATTGACATGTACGCCGGATCACTCATAAATGTTCGCTCGTAAATTGATCTCTCGTAAGGCATGCGGACTGACCCGTTCCGAACATGCGTGGGCCTACCGCGAACGGCGTGTTCGTTTCTATGTGATTTCAGCTCCCTTGAAGTCATGGAATCCGTGCTACAATAAACTTCCAAACAACTTCTGCTTTCCATGTGCTCAGAGATGTGCAGAGCGCTGAGCGACCGCTCGCCTACTCGACGCATGCCGAAATTACAACTCGGCTAGCCCGAGTAATAATGTCAAATTGACAGATCTGATAAAAAATAGGGCGGATTCGCGTATCCCTACTGCCTTTCTGGCACTCTCAGCCAAGGAAAAATTTGGACGTAATTTCACGATCGTTAGAAACAGCTGGAGGGGCGGCTCGCGATTTACGCGTAAAAGCAATTGGAAAGCAAAATCAAATGTTTCGCATCCTTGTTTCGACAGTTTTCGGGCACAATTTGAAACTTTTCAACCAAGCAGTTTGAATCCGTTTTTCGTTGCGTTTCACGACTTTCAGTTACGAGGCAGCTTTAGCTTGGCTCAGTTATGGTTTTACAAGAACAACAATTAAATTAAAACTATTTACAATGAACGGTTCTGGTAATGCAATCATAAAAATAAAAAGCACAGTATAATCTACAGAATATGCATTAAAAAACTTCAAATTTGTCTTAAAATGAATGATTTAAAAAGAATTCGAAGGAGTATTAAACAAAACATGTCGCTTCACGTTGGTTCTCTTATGGTTGTGCCTATCTCACACAGATTCAAACGTGAATTCTCTTGTGTGTCTTTAATATGCTTGTGCTACTCGCACAAGTGAAAACCAGGCTTCACTGCTGAACTTAGACATCTGCCACCTGGTTACACGCCAAGGCCTCGTTCTGGGGACAAGTTTTCGGAATAGTTGTACCTAGACACGTAAGAACTCGCCCTTGTCACACATCAGCCAGGATTTTATTTTTCGCTTGCTGTTTTGCAAGCTACTAAGAAAACCATCAGTTTTTAAACGTAACTAAATAGATTTCGTTGTCTGCCCTTAAATTCCCATCTTTTTATATCTTAGTTTATTCTCACAGAACTTCGTGATCACAAGAAATAAAGGCGAATATTACAGCATCAACATGGCACTTGACAAGCTTAGCAGTCTTATGATTCTAGTCTGTGTTGTCGCTCTCATTATTTTACTCTCCTTGATCGCTTACACCTGGGTTAAGTGGCACATGAAAGAAGTACAGCAAGCGACAACGTCCAACGAGATCCCCAGCGCCAATGTAGTCATCGACGTTACATCGTTCACACCTCACGACCCGCAGACACATTACCAACACGGTTATTTAAACGCAGTGGGGAGGGACAGTCCAAACTTGAGTGGCTCGCAAACCTTCTTGAACGAAGACGTGTTGAAGAAAAAGCCATTCCCCAAAGATTCAAACCCACCGCCACCCGCGTTTGAAACCAAAGACGTCGTTTATCACGCGAACGCCGAGCGCGATCCAAACGAGCTAAAATCTGGGGACATAGTTTTCCACGCGAACAGGCCATTCGGCGACAACCAAACGACCAATGGGCTTCAAGCTGGTCACGTGGTATACAACACCGAGAAGACGAATGGAAGACGAAGATGGAACGAGTCGATGGCCCCAGGGGAAGACGATGATAGAGAAGAGGTTTCACACAGGAGAAATACGTATCTGTGAAAGATTGGACTGTAATGAGTTAAATTTAATTTGGTATAGTTTAATCTTAATGCATTCATATAAAGACGTGAGGGGATCCCTTTCTCAACATCTTTTCCAGGATTTCTAATCTTCCTGCCCTTTCGGAGCCATCCTCGTCCCCATAGCCCTTCTCATTTCTCTTAGCCGGCGGGGTCTTGGCACGAGAAAAGAAGGGCTCTGGGGACATAGGGGTTCCAGTGCTAGATCCTCGGACTTCCGGACTTCAGGTATTGATGTTTCTACGTGCTGTGCGCTGCAATATGGCGGCCGGCTAACATTTTGACTTCCGTTTTCCGTTTTCTTTGTTCTCAAACAGCCAATAAAGAAAATTCAAAAGTTGCGTCTTTCAAGGGGTGAAAATTAATGGCGAGCATTTTCAGGGACATCCAACGAACAAATTGCGGCAAAATGCATTTGAGTGCATGAATGAAAATAAATCATAGTAAAACATCTAAATTTGTTTTTGAGTGTTGCTGGGAAAAATATATGTTCTTTTTTCCCAGCAGATGACCCATAATGAAATTCCCAGCCAGCTGGATGAAGATATTTTTCCCAGCCAGCAATTAAAACAATGGCATTAATTAATTAAGTAGTTAATTGATTAATTAATTAATTATAATTAAGTAATTAATTAATGATAATTATGATGACGATAATTAACCACAATGATTTCATTACTTCAACTTCAGTACCCAGCCTACAATGTTACCCAAAAATAACTCGATCATACTCAAACACAACCTTACTCTTTAATGCAAGAGGCTTCAAACTCTTTCCATTTCTGGCATTCTTTAAGCTGTAGCCCATAACATGAAAACATTTTTTTTGCAAAATTTGGTCACATGACCCCAGCTGCAAAGGGCCTTTTCTCAGGAGAAAAAATATGCCGAAATGCTCTGCCAACCAGCATTTGTGCTGGGGGCAGATAAAATAAGGAACAGGTTCGTTGGGTGCCCCTGTATTTAGCCGTCTTACAAGAATATTATTACTCAATGTTTTTGATTGTCTTGTCCAGAATTATGCCGCAGATGTTGATTAGAAATGGTTTGTGTTGCGTGATAGGTTGAGAAGACGTTTAAGATCTTTACTGAGAGTACGTATGAGGCTGTAATATTCAAATATCGCAGTATATTTGTACTCGACGAGACAGAATCATAAATCTCGGATACTTTGAGATGGATGGAAGGTCCCAGATACGAAGCGCAAAATGATTCTGTTCAGTATTTATGCCGATCGCTTTTAAAACAGCTACACATTGTAGACTAGTTTGATTTTTCGCGATTTTCTTAATTTGTACAAAAAGTATTTGCATGCGCGCCTGTGGGTTATTGAACAGAGCGCACCATATCATGAATAATTGATTTTAGTGTAGGTCGAGGAAACAAAAATATATTTTATAATTATTTTTAGCCTATTTTTATGACGTGTTTTGTAGTGAAGAATTGAAACAAAGTTATATTCCACAGTAAAAATAGGCAGACGAATATTTTGCTAGGTGTTATCTCTGAAACGAATGATCTTATTGAAAGAAAACGTTAAGTATGCGTAGTTTTCTTAAACAGCTTTTTTACAAAATTTGTCTGTATTTAATAAAAAGCATTTCGAAATCTGAAGACTGAAATTTACTTTTTCGTCAAGCTGAAGGTCGAGTCATGCCTTTATCAACTCCTTTTCTTCTTTATGTGTGCGTTTGATAATGCGTACCCAGGTCTCTGGTCTTCGGAGACAACACCTGATCATTCTCGTCCCCAGAGCCGCTTGTCCCTCTTTGCCGGCTGGACCTGTGCACGAGGAACAAGTGGCTCTGGGGACACACGATTTGATTCGCTGAAATCAAACAAAGGAAGTCCAATCACATCAGCCGTTTTAAACGTGCTAACGCTAAAGGATTTTAAAACGGCTGATGTGATTGGACTCCCTTTGTTTGATTTCAGCGAATCAAATCGTGTGTCCCCAGAGCAACTTGTTCCTCGTGCACAGGCCCAGCCGGCTAAGAGGGACAAGCGGCTCTGGGGACGAGAATGACACCTGATAAATCCGATGGTCACGTGGTCGCAAACAGGGCGCTACTACAGGCCACTTGACTCTTTGTTTGTCTCCAAAATGTTGCATAAGCATTGTTTATGTTTTTGTTTTCTCTTGGGACCATTGTAAGTCCCATAGACCTCTTTCATAAATGACTGCCAATTTTAAATTCTTTTGTGTGCATTTAACCTTTCTAACCTGGTTTGAAAGTAAAAATTCTTTTGATTTATAAACCCAAAAACGAGTTTAGAAAGGCTAATTTAAATGAATACAAAAGAATTGAAAATTGATAGCCTATTAGTGTTTGCAAGCGACCATCTCTTAGCCTGAAGTGGGCATTGAATGACTTACATTGGACGTTTCACATCTACAACTTATTTCGACACAAAATACCATAAGACATTGGAAAGCTAGAGATTTCGAGAAAATCACCAGGGACTATGTAAGGAATATTACTGCACGCGATATAATTCGCCAAATTTTTAGATCAATTTAAAAGAGCTATAGAAATTTAGGGTTTAATAAACAGGGTGAAAAAAAAAAGACTTTGGCAGTTGTATGGTTATCGTTATAGTTATTTAAAGTGCATATGACACGAAATTTTTTTCTCTTGATTCTTGTAGTTGGATATCTATAGAAAACGACTCGAAGCCTTAAAAGTGTTGGAAAAATCTATAAAGCATTTTTTTTTTTGCTTTCAAAATACGCGCAATTTGCCTTCAAATTTGTCCCGGTCGTCGCGCGCGGCCAAAATCGCACGTGATATCGGAACGTGACGTCACATTGTGTACCTCAATGCAACTCACATAAGAGTCCGACTCAAAGGAATCATTAGAATCACTGGACATCTTTGCCTTTCAATGTACTATCTGTCGACTACGAAGTACTGCAGAATCCTCTTAGCGACCACAGACCTTCGCGGCAAAGGTACACAATGTGACGTCACGGATAACTTCGCCGTCGATAAACTAGGTCCCAGTTTCTGGGACAAATTTGAAGGGAAATTGCGCGTATTTTGAAAGCAAAAAAATGCTTTTTAGATTTTTCCAGCACTTTTAAAGCTTTTTCTTTAGATATCCAACTACAAGAATCAATAGAAAAAATTTCGTGTCATATGCACTTTAATCTGCACATCAAAATGTCATCTGATTGTGGTCGATATTCAGACTCCTTATATTGATATATAGAAAAAAGGATTTTATATTTGAAAGGAGGTCGAAATGGGGAATAGACACTTTACTCAATGGAGACTAAATGTATCGAGGGAAAACATGTACAGAATATAAGCTAACTGTGTTAGTTGGTTTGGATTGGTTTGCTGTACAATAATGCTCTAACTTCTCTCTGTGCGTAACAGTGAATAACGGGGATATCGACTTCATAAAAAGCCGCACCAATGCAATAAAGAAATTTATTAAAAGACTTTAATTGCGCAAACGGGACTTCGGTATTTTCTGAACGGATAACAAAAACTCGTTAATTTGTTTTGGCTTAAGCGGAAAAAAAGTATGAACATTTGATCGAGGGGTCAATAGAAGGAATTCAGCTTAAGGATAAACAAATGAGCCATGGCGAGTTGAAAGTGTGAACTGAAGCTCTTGCGGTCGGAAATAAATTGGCCACGTCAAAACGCCCATGACGCATCATTTTTTACTTGCCGAATCTCCTTTTGTCGTTTTCGTTTGTTAGAAACGCCCACTATTCTTCTCATTTTTATACTCGTACAGCACCCTGCTAACTAACCGTGGGATGTCAGGGAAACCATCCATTTATTTTGGGTGTTTTTGAACAAAAGCGAAATTGCTATGTTCAAATGGGTTCCGGCTTCGACGCGGCTTCGTTAATGACAAAAGCAAACGGTTTACGGTGGGAAAATTACTCTCGTACGTTTTGACTGGCCACGCATCAAAGGATACCATTGTTTACAAGTCGCTTGAAATCAAGATAATGTCACAAATGATTAATTTATCAGCTGACCCCACCTGCCTGTTATAAAACGCACCTGCACGGATCGGCGTCCACAAGACAAAGATATGCTAAACTCACTTAACCAGAAAGGCACCGAACCACATGGCTCAAAGAGCTACGAGCGGCACCAAGAAGTGAATGAATTGGAGCCTGAAGAAAATTTCGCGGTATTTTCTCATCGCTGATGGCTAATTTGGGGTGATATATTGCAACAAATGGCTTCCTCGCAGGTACGGTATATTGATTCCTTTCAGCCACAAAGGATTCTCTCTCCGCGAACCATTAAATGTGATCGAGGTTGATGTGTTTATACGTACGTCAGTACAAAGACCGCCTTTGAAATCAAATTAGGTGCTAAGTCGATCGAACGAGTCTAGGCACAACAAAAGCACCCATTTGATTAAACCACAACGTACTCAAACATTTTTATAACGTAAACAAGTTTTGAAAGGAGCGAAGAATTCATTGGGTCTACTTTACGCGTGCCAAACGAGTGGAGACTGTTGTCTTTTGTTTGGGACCGCTTAAGAACTCGTGCAATTTATGGAGTTGGACATTTGCACGGCTGAGGAAATTTCTGGCGTCCCCAACATTATCACGGCGTTTAAGAGATCATTACTCGATCGGTTGCAGAACGCTTTGGAGGGTAAAACATCGGCGAAGGTTAGTTAGTTCCTGTCTTATCGCTTAGATGATAATGTTTCGATATTTAGTGAGTAGACAAGTAAATATGTTTCGAATCGTTGATAAGTAGAAAACTCGAGCAGATTTTAAACGGGGATTTAAACTAGGATGAGAACGAAACTTTGCTGTTTTGCCAAAACCGCAATGTTGAGGAGATTACTTAAAGTTGGTTAACCTTCTGAGAATAAACTTCTGAGAATAAACTTGTTATTTTTCAGTAATTAAGACCCGTATTGAATTTTTGGGCGTGGATCACACTACACGCACACTACGAAAACATAAAGCGAAGCATTAAAACGAGCATAGAGTAGCTTTAATAACGTATATTCTTTTCACCACAGAAAACTCTAAGGAAACTCTAAAAGATTCCCAAATATCTTAGGTTCACTTGATATATTCAAATTGTGCAAAAACAAACTTTTTAGTACAATTTTAAGCAGTAAAGCATTCTCCATGGTTACGGATCCCAACGTTGGTAGCATCAGTACGAAATTTTTGATTCAAATTTGAACAAGTCTGATTAACCAAGACAATATTGTTAATCCAAAGTTAAAATTTACGATTTTTTTTCCTTTTAAAGAGTTTTACAATTTGTTGTGAAACTTAGTTTATCGCGTGCTTCCACTACAATTTGTTATATTTTTTTAGTTACAATTAAACAGAAATAGTCAAAACTAAAATTAGCCCCCTGCGTCGAAAATCATTATAATGAGGGAAAAGAATTAAAATTGCCTCATGGCACAAGAAGACTTATGGAAACAAATGTAGCCAAACAAAGAACTACAGTTCTCAGCCAAGATTATCGGAAATTATATAGTTTCTTGTTTTGAAAATAGCTTTCCACAGCTGAATAAGAAAGACAACATTTGAACTTAAAAGCTACGAAAAACACAAAAATACTTCGGCATGTTTGGCTTGTTTTAACTTCCGACACTGTCGAAAGAAATTTGCCTTAAACAAATTTAGAAATGTCTTTTGTTGCACGTATCTGCTAAGGTGCTATAGGTTCGTTTTATAAAATGATTGACTCGCGCCAGGATTAAATTCAATTTAATAACTTTTTCAAGGATGCATTGTAGCTGCGCCACCTCGTCTCAGGGTCTTCTCTTCTTTTCAAAATGTCGCGATGAGCCGCCATTTTAGAGAAGACCCTGGGGACGAGATTGAGCTGTGAGTCATTCTGTAATGCAGCCACTCAGTTACGCAAACGTTCTTTTGCTCGTCACGTAAAGGCAAGCATTTAACATGCAGATCAGCTTTCCTTCCTATTCAAATGAGCTTAAATCATCTAAAGATTCTCTTTTCCTGGTTACAAGAAAACCTTTTACCGTCAATTCAACTATTTCCCATAAGGAAGAAGAAGTGAAATATGACACTCATTTTAAAACGAATGAATGTAATTAAAACCATTTCAAACCACTCGCTCGTTTTTGTTACTGCTATTGCTGCTGTTGAAATTTTATTACCCATCGCACTCCCTCTAATCTTTGTAATATATGGCGACTCGGGACAAAAATAAGTACATAAAATTCCCATTTTACGCCCTGAAAACTTCGCTAACGAACGCCATTTTATATGGGGCGTTTAGAAAAGATAACCAGAATGACAAAGAATAAGGGGAATAAATTAAAGCACGTTTTGTGTGGAATTTTATTGGAGAAAAATCTGTCAAAGAAAACCGCAGATCGAATTGTTGACTGTTTTTATGCGGTTTTTAGGGTTAGATACATTATGCCGGCACAATTTTGGGCATAATGGCCTAGTCAGAGCATCGAGCATAATGCCGGCATAATGGTCAAATTTATAGCATAATTTTAGCATAATGCTACAAAACTAATATTTTCCCTATTTTCAGTGAAAATGTGAGAAAAAATATCGAGTTTTGCCTCCTGCCTGATTATTCAGCTCTATCTAAGGCTTGGTTACTGGTTTAGAGGCCTGGGACGCTTTCCATTCAACCAAAAATTCTGGTCAGAAATTCCGGGTATTCCGTGTGGCGAATCGAACAGTATTTTCCGGTTGGTCGTTTGGGTGGTACCGTGGATACAAGGGCGAAATTTTAGCCGGCATCACAAGAGCATAATGGTCTGACCCGAGCATAATTTTCGGCATAATGGCACGATTTTTAGGGTGACGCTAAAAAGCATAATGGTCAAATTTATGAGCATAATGTATCTAACGTAATTTAACCCTAGCGGTTTTGGTTTTATCTGCGAGCAGAGGTCCCTTCGACCTTATCTAGGAAGATCGAAGGGATCTCTACTCGCAGGGTAGCGCCAAGCACGCAACGTTTGGAGAAATATTTGTTGTTTGTAGCTCCGCTTTGCTATGCAATCGCTACAAGTTCCAAACTATATTTTGTAACTTTACAATTACAACAACGCTCTTTACCACACGTTTTTGAAGAAAGATGTCTAGCGGTTAACCGCGATATCAAAGAAACAATTTAATATGAATTCCGCCCCGGCAGCAGAGCTGGTAAATAACTCCAAGGTTGCTATTTATCAGTGTTCGCGGCGCAACTTCGGAAACACGAGTATTCAAAAACAATTTTATTTTTTAAAGTATGCTTGCTTGAGTTTTATTTCCTCTTCTAACTTATTAAAACGTTTCGTGTTGGTCGTAACAATTTTTCGTATACAGAAATTTTCCAGCATGTCATTTTTTACATAAAAGCATAATTCTACTCCACTCCGTGTTTTGAATCGAAACATTGGATTATGAATTAATCGGATGACTAATCGAGGTTGTGCTTCATTTCAACATCGATTCAACATACTAAGATCCGAAACAACTTTGTACATTGATCGTTTTGAAAATATATACTTCATACTTCTGGTTGAAGCGGGTTTTCTATCGTCATAATCGATACAAACGATTGAGAATTTTCATTTTCAGTTTACAACATCCTGATAAATTGGCACTTTAACTATGTCAACTATGTCAAACAATCAAAATATTAAATATATTCATGTTAATGAAACAGAAAATCAATATTTGGGGTTTCGTGGGGCATAATGTTAACCGCATCGATGTGAAAGCACGGAACCTGATCCAAGGGAGAAAACAGGTAATTTTTTACTTCTAAATTGTACATCACCTCTCGTACTAACCTTCCGAAAAACTCTGTGTAGTTTAAGTAGGTTCACGAACTAGAACATTTAATTTCTAGTTTCTTCCACGGAATTAAAATGTTTGCGCTAGCCCTGTCTAATTTGGCGGTAGTGGTACCAACAGAATTTGGTGGTGATTAAAAATTGCAGTTTAAAAAGTAACGTCACTGATATAGCAAGTTCAATGTTACTCATATTCTGGCGAGTCACCAGGGCTACAAAATTTAAAACTTCTACAAAAAGCATAGAAATGTTAAACCAGGACGATTTAAAGCTCCGGTACTGTGGAAGGCAACAACAAACCGTTTCCACCGAAACAAATATGACTGAATTGTTCTTTTTTTCTTCGCTAGTTAGTGTTTTGACTAATTCTTGTTTTATTTTTGCCTTGGTGTTGTCGGAGTCTTTGGTACTGAACACAATAATTTCGTGCTTGTAAAGAACGAATCTCAGTGATTTGAGCCCATGTTTAAAATTTGAACCGTCATTGTTTATATCGAAGGCCACATACTGGGAAGTGAATTACCTAAATATTCGTTCTTTAAGCACAGTATAATATCGGCTTAAGTATTATGCTGAGGTAATTGAACCGTGAGAGATGCTTGTGTGCTACTCGACCTTCGTTATTACAAAAGCCAATCACGTGTATTGAAGCTTGACTGGTCGACTGGTATTTTAGCTTGGTTCTGAGTAGCAAAGTGCATGCCACTATCGTTCTTATATTTTTTGCTGTGCTTACATGCAGTTGTAACCGAAATCGATGGTAGGATTCAGATTTTAAGCTTGAAATCGGATTATTCTTTTTACTAATTATTATTACTTTTTTCAATATTACGTAGCTCTGAGCCGTTCAGGTGTATCAAAATATCACGTCCACACTAGAAACCCACGCATTGCCGACAATTTTTTGTCGTCATGTGTTGGTTGTGACGATGTTGTTGAGGAAATCAGCTCTCTCAAATTAAAGTGTTATTTTCTTTCGATGTCCCTTCAGAGTTATTCACTATGTGAATTTGATTTTAACTGAAAGTTAAACTCGGTTTTGTTTCTAATTGTTTTAATATAATTATCCCATCTTGATCATCATAGGCTCCCGACCGCACTCATTTTATTTTGTTACAAAAGCCGAACTTTCTCGATATCCATACTATGTACAATTACATACTAAATGCCAACACAACTATACCTATTTAGGTAGCCAAGTAATATCCACATAGAGAAGCCGCTATTTAAAATATAATTAAACTATAATTTACTTTTTTTACACGTAAAGAGATAAAGTGCTAAAGATATTCCAATGTAAAAGGATTTACGCTGTCAAAAAGGAAAATGAGATTAATTAAGCAATAAAAAGTTGTTACGTAAAGACGCATGGATCCAAAAGCATCAAAATGTATCGGTTTCTTGAGAGAGCGAAATTGTAAACCTTTTGCGCATTTTATTGCCCCCGCAGGGTTTTGGCCCAGACGGCCAAAACCCGAGGAGGCCACTATTGAAGTCCCCGCGTATAGAGTATCGGATTTCGGTGTGATGCAGAAAAAATCTCGATTTTTGAGGAAAAAGTTCGCAAAGGATTGCCCAAAAGCGCGCAAAGGACTAAAAAAACTACGCTGGGGGTCGAAAGGATTCATATAAAAGAGCGAAGGATGCTGGGAACGGAGTGTTCGCTACGAGGTTTTGCCAGTGCTGAAGGTAAGGTTGTAGCTTTATAGATCGATTTATAGCTAAGTGGGCAATCGCATCGAAGTTTATTTGCTTTGAAATCAAAGTTGTGGAAACAAGCTTCGCTTAGCGAGGTTTTTGAAGAATTGACTGGCACGAATTTTCTATATTTGTTCATCTACTATTTGACTGTAAGACACGGTCACACTCCGATTTGTCAGACACAAATCAAACAGGGCGCGAAAGACTCGCACCACAATCTAAAAGCATATTCAGTGATTGAGAGAAGGAAAAAAACTGGTTTATATTGACTCAAAGCCTGTCTGTGATATTGGATTTTCAGATATCTAGAGATTCAGTGGTTTTGCCGTGCGGTTTATTCAGACTGTCACTTACACGGTCGCGAAATTTGTTCACCACGTTTATCATTTGTGACTGTACCGATTTTTCAACATGGAATTATTTTTATTAATATATTCAATTTTTAAACACTTTCCAGTTCAAAATTCCCATGAATTTTTCAATAATTAACTATTTTGAACCACGTAAATGAACATTATGCACAGTTGTGCAGTAGTACCTTAATAGTTATCTCTTACTACGTTTCTGTTTAAAAAAACATTACAATCTCTGTAAGATACTATTTTTGCAACACAATACATTATTATTCGTCTAGCCAAAAAATTCACAAAATATATTGTAATCATTTTCTTTTAATACGTTCCTGTTCAATAACAAGCTTAAATTTATACAACAAAAACTATTTTTGTGCAAATAATATAATACAATAGTATCTCCTGTTACAAGTACAAGAAAGTACATATAGAAAAATTGATCATAAAGCTTCACATTTGATATACATTCTTCAAAGAATAAAATATTTAAAAATTATTTCTCACAACAGATACAGAGAAACACTAAAAAATTATTTTCATAGCGTTACGGTTACAACAAATAATATAAGTAAAATCAAAAACGTTCCCATTAAAAGTAAATTTAAAAAAAAATTCACGTGTCTCACTTGACTACAGTTAATTAGGAAAATAGAACTTGAAATAGCGGGGGCAGCTTTAGTGAGAACTATTACTAGTTATAATTATTCCATGCTGTATTTTAGTATTTTTGGAATGATCAATATTTGAATATCATTTCAGTTGTCTAGCAGTAATTTTTATACGTCTCCTCTTCTGGTCGCCACCAGAGGAAGTACGTCTAAATTCTCTCTATCTTTTTAATACAATTCTTGTTCTTCCTTTTGGGAGAAATCAACTTAAAATCAGTGCGCTTTATGAGACAACCAGGTACGTTCGGTCTCGCAAACCAGCTCCATAAATTTTCTCATTAAAATTTTATAGTTAAGATTAAGGAGAGCTTGCTACTGACACTAAACATTACACTAACACATGTATTAGAAGGGAAAATGTAGTCAACTGAAAAGACGAGGAAATTGCATTTGACAATACGAGATTTAAGAAATTCCGTTTGGAAAATGAAACGAGGAATTCGCTAATTTCGCAAGTTCGTTATTATTTTTCAAGTTAATTCTGAAAATTTCATTATTAACCTTTTGGTTTGGAAATTGAAAATTGCAATGGAAGCAGACACAACTTTCAATACACAGAAAACTGACCCAAACATCCAGGTATTATTGCAAGACGGCAAAGTTTTATTCAACTTTTGTAACCGTCTCAATATTCCCCAGTCAGAACCACTCTTGTTTCCTTTTGATTGACTGTTACCCTATTTTTTTTTCTTTTACCCTATTTTTTTTAAGAAATTTTTTAACATAGCAAAAAATTTGCCTTATAGCAACATATCTCATCTTCTATTTTATTAAATGATACTCAACAGAAAAGAAAATCTTTTTTTACAATGTTACATTGTAAATAATTTATTCATTTCTTCTCATTACTAGGTTTTCCAACAACAAAGCACGATGATTGGTTTAATTTTCATTGCCATAGCAACTCACTTTGACCACGTGGCGTGCCAAGATAGTCCCTTGTTGCTCAACGGAGACATTGTTATTGGAGGCCTGGTACCGATTCACGATCTTGATTCAAAAGATCTTGGTCAATGCGGAGATTTAAACGAGAGATTAGGCATTCAAAGGTTGGAAGCCATGCTCTTTGCCGTGGACGAAATAAACAAAAACCAGTCGATTTTGCGAAATGTTTCACTCGGACTGAAAGTGTACGACACTTGCTCGAGTGAAATAATAGCGCTCGACCGCGCCTTGCACTTTGTGAAAGACAGAGTGCCATTTAGGGAGAATCATCCCTCGGGAAATCCCGTCATGGCGGGCGTCATCGGGCCAACATTCAGCTCCATCTCGGTCCAAGTTGCACATCTGTTCCGCTTGTTTCAGATTCCACAAGTGAGCTTTGACTCCACGAGCTATGAATTGAGTGATAAGAAGAGATTCGAATTCTTCTCTCGCACTGTTCCACACGATCTGTACCAAGCAAAGGCGCTGGTGGATTTTGCTAAAGCAATGAACTGGACTTACATCTCGGTTGTCTACAGCGGTGACTCTTATGGCACGCTTGGTTTTCAAGCAGTGAAGGAGGAGGGGAAAAAAATAGGTATAGTCAGGTTTGTCTTGTATTTACAATCCACAGAGGATTTTCACTCATGTGACAAGCCGCCATATTGGATCCCGGGAGGATTGGTTTGGTACACCACAGGCACCTTCGCAATTTCCGAATGTGTTAGCAAAAAACCGGTAAACAACCCCAGAAATTGCAACTGCTGTTGCCGAAAATTGGCCGAAAATCTGCTAAAAATTCCGAAACTGAGGGGAGGGTTGGGGGGGCTGTAGACCCCCTGTCCCCCGGCTCGTACGACTACGGGTACACCACTGTATGACCGTCGTTTCTTTCTTCTTTCATTTTTCTCGCGTGCAGGGAGAAGTTTTTATCCCGTATGACGTGGAAGCGAGCGCTGTTCTAACGGAAATGTCAAGAAAATAGAATGATAACGAAGCGCTGGTGATAGATCAATCAGGATTCGACATAAACCTGCCGCCTAACGCGGGAGAACGCGTTTGTTCAATAAGACGCGATTGGATTTGGACTCACTCCTAATTGATTAAACAATTCCTCTGATTGGTTATGACCAGTTTTTCCACATTTGTTATAGGCTTTGCAAAGCAAACACACACTGGGCTACCTTCCACAGTTATCTGAAAATACTCGAATGAAAAAACACTGGTTAATTTATTTTTTAGGTATATGCATCGCAGCAGCCGAGAAAATTGAACTGTCAAGTTCAGCCGACAGGTTTGCAATTGTCATTAACAAACTCCTCCAGGAACCCGATGCGAGAAGCGTCGTTGTTTTCAGCAGTCAAGAACGGCAGATACGAAAACTGCTGCAAGCCGCAAAAGACAGAGGAGCAGCTACGACATTCCAGTGGCTTGGAACGGACGCCTGGGGAAACATGCTGTGGTTGAAAGGATTAGAAGATACAGCACTGAACTCCATCACAGTGTCGCCTAAAGCTGTGGAGCTGAAAACTTTTAATGACCATTTTTACCAGTTGAAACCCAAAAATAACACTCGTAATCCATGGTTTCACGAGTTCTGGGAACGACATTTTAATTGTTCAATAGATAAAGAAGTAGATGGCGCATGCAGCGAGTTAAAGCTAACGTTTGCCAATAGCCCGGTAGATAATCGACTCGCGAGTGCTATGGACGCAGTCTACGTGTTTGCTCATGCGCTAGATGCTATCTTCAAGAAGCGGTGCCCGGCGAATATTTTTTGTGAACACATGTACAATGTATCTGGAAAAGAGTTTCTGGAAGAGATAAGAAATGTTTCTTTTGTTGGAGCGAGCGGAAATCATGTTCATTTCAACGCGAATGGTGACGTGGAGGGGCATTTCGACGTTTCAATGTTCACTAAAGAAGGGAATCATTACAAAAGTGTTCGCATTGGGGAATGGCATAATAAGTTAAAACTTAAACCAATAGTCGTGCCAGTATTAAAAGAAGTGTCTTCGTCGTGTCAACCAGTTTGTAAGAGCAACGAAGTTAAAGTGCCAGTGGTTGGAAAAGAGTCTTGTTGTTGGACTTGTAAACTGTGCAACGGAAATCATTACTTAGTGAACGACAGTATCTGCGAGCAGTGCCCTCTGGGATACATACCAACGCCTGACGGACGCGCATGCGCAAAAGTCGATATAACATACTTTGGAGAGAACTGGAAATTTTCTGCACCAGCCGCTGCTTTTGCAGGGCTAGGAGTGATTGCTACCGTGTTTGTTATCTCCGTGCTGATCAAGTTTGACAAAACACCATTAGTGAAGGCGTGTGGTCGCGAACTCTCCCATCTTTTGTTAATTGGCATTTTATTGGTCTTCATTATGACATTTGTCACACTGTTGAAGCCACGAGATGTGACGTGCATCGTGAGATTTTTTGGAAACGGTGTCGCCTTCACGATTTGCTACGCGTCGCTGTTCATTAAGACTAACAGAATCTCGAGAATTTTCAATCGCAAGAATCTTTCTCGGAGACCCATATTAATCCTACCGTTTTCACAACTTATCCTCGTCGTGGGTGTGGTCTCGGTGCAAATTTTACTCTTGTTGATGCTCGTGCTTCTTCGCACTCCGCATGCGAAACTTTATTACCCCGAAATCTCCACGGTGTATCTGGACTGCTCGACTTCAGATTTAGACTTCGGCCTCTCACAAGTGTACAACTTTCTATTGATCACCATGTGCACTGTTTATGCGTTCAAAACGCGAAAAATTCCCAGCAACTTCAACGAAGCGAAGTATATAGCTTTCGCCATGTACGCTTCTTGTATAGGCTGGCTCGCCTTTCTGAGCGTATATTTCATGGAAGAAGAATACTATCAAAAGCCTCTAGTTTTGTGTGTAAGCATTTCTCTAATCGCTTTTGTTCTGTTGGGGTGTCTCTATGGACCCAAAGTGTATATCATTCTCTTTCGACCGCACAGAAATGTCCGCAGGCACGTTAACCCAAGCTTGAGCCTATCGAGTTTGAGCAAAGAGAAGGAAAAGAAATCTGCGCATGCGTATGTCAGTGTGAGTGGCAATGCTGATAACGAAGGAGAAGAGATACCTGGTAGCAGGTAATGAACCTTACGTTATATTAATTTTTTTTCTCCTCTTCATTAAATCTTTCTTTTCCAAACTGAATGTGATAGGAGACAGACGAGGGAAGGTAGCGGTATCTACGCTTCCCGCTTTAAAAATAAAAAATATCGACTTTTTTTAACGAGGGTAGCACGTAACAGTCTCGCGACTGACAAACCTGTGGCCCTCTTATCCCAGATCGAATTGGAATTTGGAAGTGTTGATTTTTGTGGAAGAAGGAAAACCGTAGAACCCGGAGAAAACCCCTCAGAACAAGGAAGAGAACCAACAACAAACTCAACGCAGATATGACGCCGTGTCCGGGAATCGAACCCGGGCCTCATTGGTGGGAGGCGAGTACTCTCACCGCTGCGGCATCCCTGCTCCCCAGCTTTCAGAACCGTTTACTACCGGCTCCCGGAACAATTGCCATTTGATGAAGAAATATCGCCTCCGAGACGGGATGGATCTAGCCCAGGTGTTCGTCTCTGAAGTTGCCAAGTAACGTTACGTCTTTGCTTGCGCAATTACTTTCGGTGTTTTCGTAAGCTCTCGCGCAAGTTTTTGATTGGATAAAATAGGTCGGAAACTCCTCGAGTGTTTCAACGAAGATTTCAATACACTAGCAGCTGTTCTCTCGGCTGAGACATGTTGATTGCATGAAAAGACTCGCACTCTCTTTATAAGACCCTACCGGGGTCTCTAACACGCTCCCGTCCTGGCTTTCGTCACCTAATGTGGTCGCATTTGATAAACTTCGAACAGGCAAACGATTATTTAGAGGAAACTGGTACATGTACTTTATTACTTTATATTTACTTTTATTTCGGGTAACATCGAGGTCGAATGCATCGGTGACCATTGAACTCCGCCAAATCTTTCAAATAGCAATTCCGAGGAAAAGAGAAATTATTAAATTACTACTAAGAATACTGCTTTAAGTTCAAGCTATATTGCTGCAGTTAAGCAATAAAAGACTTGTTCTGTGTTTACATAGCCTCATCTGGACACGAGGGGGTTTAGGAGGATTCGAGACAATTATGCAAACCCGAGACACAGTACAGGCTGGGGTTTGCATAACTTTCGAGAATTCTCCCAAACCCCATGTAACACAGAAATAGCCCTCTATTGCTTTTATAAAATATTTCTTAAAAATACGCACGAAACTAAAATTACATAACCGTGTTTACATACTCAGTGGCGGATCTTGGGGAAAATTTAAGGGCCGGAAAACGTTTCCGGTTCCACCTCAATTTAAGGCCCGCAGGGCCGGAAAATTCGCCCCCCCCCCCCCCCCTTAGAAAGAAGTCTGGATCCGCCACTGATCTATACACACCTATCAACGAATGAGAGCGCGCGTTCTATCCCAATTATTTTAGTCTTTCTCTTTTTTTGAAATGAAAGTGCCGACGCTTATACCTGTACTGCTATGCTTTGTTTTGGTTTCAGTGCTGAGGACGCAGTAGAAAAGCACAACACGTCTTCGGACCTCAGCGGGCCTGCATCTTTGTTGTGCTTAGAAGAAAATGGCGACAACATCGCAAAGCATGAGGTAGACTGCTCTTTTAAGGCCATTCCACAGAAACAAGCTTTGCCTTTTGGTTGCCGATAGAACTTAAATGTTAAAATAAAAATAGTGGTCTCCATATTCGTTTTAAAAGGGGCAATAGCACCTTGTTTAAAATATGCAGTAATTAACAATTATTCCACGAGCGCGCGTTGGATATGAGATGGTAAGCGCCTCGTTGGCTATAACCATCTCATATCCAACAACGGCGAGTAGAATAATTGTTTCATTTCAAAAATGCAGTCTTTTACGGGTACACGTACCTTTTTGGTAGGGCAAAGGTATATGAGCTCATATACCATTGCCTCTCAACCAATCAAAACTCAGGAAATGCAATATACCATAGCTAGTTTTTAATAATTCATTATATACCATCATTATGATTATGTTTCATATTTATTACTATTTGCTTGCTAAATATATGTCCGTTACCAGCGATATTTTCTTATTCTACACCGGAAATTGGTTTATATTTACTTCAAAGAGAAAAATGTTGGTCAGTTTAAAGGAGCTACGTCACGGAAACTCAAAAAACTGGCAAGTTTATTCAAGTTTGTCGTTTTGTAATCCGTCTATATCGTTGTCATTGGAAACAATCCTTGCATAATTTCAGCATTTTATAATCCCGTTGGTGTTTTTCGGCATTAAAAAACTCTTACTTTTAGATTTCCTTCAATTTGAAAGTAAATGGGAAAATGACTTCAAATGCCGTGACACTGCTCCAAAAAAAAAATGATAGATCTATCTCCATACTATTTTTCGAGAAAATGACAATTTATTTCTGGCGTATAGAGAAAAGCCGTCACTTTTTAAATGCGCGTACTCTATTCGCGCGCGAATCATGCGTAATAAGGATGCGCAATGCAAAATTAGGGTATGGGCTTAGACACGTAAATTTGCCACAGTCTGAACCATTGGCACCACTGTTTGATTTGAGACCCTTTCCAGTTTGAAATACGGTTTTATCATGACTGTTGCTGCAGATGGAGAAGCTCGTCAAGCATCTGAAGAAAGAGTTGCTTTCTACAAAGGAATCACTGCGCATGACTCAAGACCAGTTACTTTGGCGCACGCAAAACAGTCGAAGCAGAGGAGACTTCAGAGAAACTGCTGTACCACAACATTACGAGAAATTAAACGGACAAGGCGAAGCATGCTCGGGGTGGGTACCGTTACATGCAATATGTTATTATTTTACGAACACTTGGAGATTTTGTAATCGCCTTTAATTCACTTTAAGAAACTAATCATTGCACCTCTTTCTGTCGAAGTGTCTTATCAGAGCACAGGCTCATCTCGGTCGGAACGTGACTGTTCCCGCAGATTTTGACAGAGTGGTTGCTCAGTGACATGACGTGTTCATTTCTGACACCACACTGAATTGTCAATTTTCAGGAGCTTGCATGTTTTGTCTTCTGGTTAGACAAGACTATAACAAAAACGGTCTTGGCGAAAACGACAAATTTCACGGCATCATAGTCTTGCTGATGTAAACGTTCATTTCGCGACTGATTCTACAGGTACAAATTGTTTGTATCGTCCTTTTTCGAGTTCTGCCTGTTGGCAAGATAACCAAAAGTATCATACCACTTGATGATAATGAGCGAGTTAACTAACCACCCAAAAGCCGTTAATTACCCTTACTGACTAACTCTTAATACGTCTAAGTTTTCATGTTATCTAATTATTTTACGTTTTTGCCAGGAAGACTTTAAATAACGGAAGAGTAAAGATGCCGAAAGTGTGTATTGACGACGAAAAGTACGACGAAAACCCATTACATAAATTAACGAACGAAAAACAAACAAAAAGTCAGAAATTGCTGCGCGGTGGAAAGGCATCTCCATTACAACAAAGGTTACTGGCGTATGTTCCATGGAGGGAAAACCGTAAGCGCAGACATTTTGGGGGTGAGGCCTCTGATCACAAAGTTGCGGGCTCAGACATTGGTTGTAGAGAACAAAGTTTAAAGTGTAGTAACGCTGATCAAGAAATTAGGAGGGAACAGTTCAATACCGCTGAAGAGAAAAATGCGAGATACGTTGATTGTAGGTGGTTGAGTGACAATGCTCCTCGAAGAAACAGTTTCGAAGACTCTTTAATGCCAAGAAGACGAAAGTCTGAATCTGATGTTAACATAAACACAGTTCCGATTGATCAAAATTTGTTGGAAGAACAGACGTTCAAAACGAACGATAAAAGACAAAAGGAAAAAGATAAATATATGACAGATAAAGTGTCCGATTGTCAAGCGTGCCAAAGACGTTTTAATGACGGCGACAAAGACAGCAAAGTTGTATGCACCGCGTTATGACCAACGGCATGTGCAGTCCATCGCTCTAATGAAAGTCCAGGGGCGGATCCAGGATTTTTCTCAGGAGGGGGTGCACCACTAAGGAATTCATAATTGATGGGTGACGTAAGCAGAATACTAGTTATATTAGAAAGTCGCAGGTCATCTCAGGGAGGGGTGCGCACCCCCTGCACCCTCCCCCTAAATCCGCCCCTGAAGTCACTGAGTACTTTCTCTTAGTTTTCCGTTTAAGGCTATTCTACATTATTATTCAACAAATTGTCAGGTTACCCATATATGGTCATTATGCTATATCAATATCCACCAACTACTGCTGGCGGATATTCTGCTGTATAATTCGGTCGAAGTCTTGCAAAGCGCCGCATAACGACAACGTTCCTAGCTGGTAAAGGCACTTCGTTGACAATTTGTTTAACAATAAAAATAATTGTCCTGCTCAATCTTGCGGAATATCGCCTGATTTTAACCAACTCGACTTACGGCCTCGTCGGCTGAGCAATAAAAGGCATATTACGCGCGCTCTCATTGGTGTGTTTAGATGAGAGTGTGTAACACACACTTGTTACCTTTTAGTTTCGTACGTATTTTTAAGAAAAAATACCTCGACACGTTAATAAAGTTCTTATCTTATCTTATCTTAAATATTTTATAAAAGCAATAGAGGATTTTTCCGTGTTTACATACCCTCATCTATACACTCGGGGGTTTGGGAGAATTTAAGTCTCGGGTTTGCATAGCTGTCCGAATTCTCCCAAACTCCCTCGTGTTTAGATGAGGCTATGCAAACACGGCAAAAGTCCTCTATTGCTTAAATATACATGGAGGTGTGCGAGGTCAAGAATGGCGTCCATTTGCTTGTATGCATAGAGCCTGATAGTTCCAAGACGTTTTGTTTATTCTTGTTCTAAAAGTGCTCCGTCATAGATGAAACTAGTTTTTCTACCTTTTAATAGAGCGATTTTTTATTGCCGTGAATCGTAAAATCAAAACTAAAGTAAACATTCTCGCCAATCACAAAGGACTGAACAAGCATTCTCGTCGTCTTCATGCGAAGGATCTGGGTACGAGGCTGTATCCGACGAAGAAAACGTGTGCGTTTTCGTTAATACGCTGAATAAAGTTAATATTTACTGCAGGCTCAGATTAGTTCCGACGAAAAAGAAAAAGCGTATCTATAATTAGCGAGTGAATGAATGAAGGAATGGATAAAAGAATGATATAGATATTTAATGAAATAATAATTTTGTAAATAATCTAAACTAAGAACCAGGCGAAGAACATAGCAATGGATATTTATGATTAGTATATTCTCAGCTCCGACTATTGCATTTCTAGCTTTTTGATTGGCTAAAAAACTCCGACTATGAGCCAATAGTTGGAGTTTTACGTCATATGGAAAATAGTGCGCCAAGTTTTTATTTTACGCTTTGTAAAATTGTGGAAATAAAAATCGGCGGCAAAACCCGGTTTGAGAATTTACTATTTATTCGCCCTTGTTGGATATGAAGTGATTATAACCAACTCGCGCTACGCGCTCGTTGGTTATTTTATCACTTCATATCCAACGCGGGCTCATGGAATAATTGTTATATAGCTCGTTTGTTTGACGGATAGCTATTCCATTCTCGTCCCCAGAGCCGCTTGTCCCTCTTAGCTGGCTGGGCCTGTGCACGAGAAACAAGTGGCTCTGGGGACACACGATTTGATTCGCTGAATTGAAACAAAGGAAATCCAATCACATCAGCCGTTTTAAAATCCATTATCGTTAGCAGGATTAAAACGGCTGATGTGATTGGATTCCCTTTTTGTGATTTCAACGAATCAAGTCGTGTGTCCCCAGAGCCACTTGTTCCTCGTGCACAGGCCCAGCCGGCAAAGAGGGACAAGCGGCTCTGGGACGAGAATGATAGCTATTCATGGTCACTCATGACTGCCCAGTCCTTCATAGAGCCTGACCGAGCCTGAGGTCTTTTCCATCATTTGACCCAATTTTTTTGTACAGTCAAGACTTTGAAATGATGACAAACAATTAGGGTGGTTTTACTAAACCCGTGAAACAATTTCTAGCTAGCAGTTAGTACTAAATACTAAATGGACAAAATTAAACAAAAGAAAACGATGGGATTAGTGTCTGATCGCGTCTAATAGTGCATAGTATACGAAATAATTAATATATGAACTGCAGATGAGAAACGACAGTCGTCGTCAATTTTAAATTTAAGCAATTGGGAAAAAGTCAGGGCTTACCAAAGTAACAAAAAAGTGGCGAGGGGGGGGGGGGGGTGGGTGGTCACCATATCGTTGTACACGTATACAGTGAAACCTAAAGTTAACGAAGTGCCAAGGGACTGGGGAAATTGTTAAGTGTAAACCCACCCCACCCCCACCCCCCCCCCCTCATTTGAATGTTTTTGGACTGAGGACAGTTACTTCCACAGAAATAATAATAATAATAATAATATTAATAATAATAATGATAATAATAATAATAATAATAATAATAATAATAATAATAATAATAATAATAATAATAATAATAATAAGGAGGAGGAGAAGGTGGAAAAGTACCAGGAACTAGCGTTTGAGATCAGAAGGATTCATGGAGCCTTGAAAGTAACAGTAATACCTATCGTTATTGGTGCTCTTGGAAGCATATCGAAAAGAGCTAAGACCTTTTATGGAATGCTAGGTGTACCTGAATACATGGGAAGTGTACAGTTATCGGCCATCCTTTGAACTACCCACCTATATAATAATAATAATAATAATAATAATAATAATAATAATAATAATAATAATAATAATAATAATAATAATAATAATAATAAGATAAAATCAACCTATATTGAGAAATAAAACTCGAATCTTACATGCATCCATGTGGAACTTATTACAATATTTATTATATAAAGTAATAATAATTGTTATAATAATAATAATAATAATAATAATAATAATAATAATAATAATAATAATAATAATAATAATAATAATAATAATAATAAGAATAATAATAAGAATAATAATAATAACGACGACGATGGCGGCGACGCTGATTTCCCTTTCGCAGATTTCTATTACATTTGAATAGACCTTATTCATGATAGCCGCCATGTTTGCTTTCACATTGTAATGCAAATTAGGCACGTGTTTTGTGACGGGGCAAGCAAGCCTTAATCGACAAAATTCAGCTGGTTTCTTCTCATGTCTGTTAATTTGTTTCATAGCCATGCTCTGGTTTCTGTTTTGTCGTTTAAATATTCTACGTTTAACGCAATTTTGGCACTTTATAAAAAAAACGGCTTGCGTAGTTAACAAGTCATAACTTGCCTCTCAAATGGGGTGTTGTTATAATTGAAAATTTCGTTACTAAAAATCTCTGTATATATAGAAACAAAATTTAACCATTAATTTTTTTTGAAGACATTTTTATAGTAATTTTACCGTTCCAATTTTCGTCGTTAACTTACTACTAATTACATTAATTTTACTTTTCCAATTTTCGCAGTTAACTTACTGCTAATTATCGGAATGGCATGTGTTTAAATATAATGTTCGCCGTTAAGTAACGGCTAAAAATAGGAATATTATGTATCAATGACTGTCTCATTTCTTTCGTTAAGTAACGGCTAAAAATCGGAATATGACATAGTGTTTCATCTAATTTTGGCTGTTAAATAACTGCTTAAAATCGGAATAGTACAATTGCTAACTGCTAAAAATCAGAACAAGATACAAGTGTGGGTCCAATTTTCGCTGTTAAGTAAGGGCTAAAAGTATGCTTTTAAAGGCCCCCAGCCTCCGCCATTTTTGATGCCATCGAAATTATGTGAAGCGTAATCTTATTGCATTGCTGAAAGTTATGTTGCTGGAAGTGCTTAAATTACTTTTAGCAAGTTTCTCAGTGATCTCTTTCGTTTCGACACGCTCCGCGTAAAATATAATTCTGAAACTTTCGCAAGTAAGCAATAACAAAGGTGTGGCTGACTAGGGCCCTTTAAGTACTGACTTTAAAACGTAGTATAGAAGTGTTTGTCTAATCTAGCGGGGCCGCTAAGAAATGGCAACAAATTGGATCAGCTGGTTTTTTTTGCATTTTTTTCGGGGAGGGCGGAGTTGGGAGGGTAAACGGAGGGGAAGGGTAGGGATGCCGTGTGAAATGTTTACTGACCCTTTCTTGTTTGAGGGGTGGGGGAAGGAGTATCCCAGACAGCTGACATTAAAGGTAATGTTAATCATGTATGATTTTCAAGCGTTATATTTTCGTTTGGCACATCTATCTATCTATCACTACGTGCTTCTACACTTGAATATCATTGTCTATTTTCTAGAAAGCATATGCAACACGTATTCGGACGCTCCCTATTCTACTTTGGACATTAAAATGAAAAAAATAATACTTACGAGTCATCATGTTAGACGGGAAAATATTTGTCTCATAATTATCGGGCGATAAACTTTGCGAGAAAACTTTCTAGTTAATTTTTTGAGTTTTTTTTATTTCAGAAATTCAACGTAACACTTTCAGATCAGACGATACAACGTGATTAACATTAAATTTATCATACATAGTTCTGTTTGGACAGCTTTAATTTGGAACCCAACAAACTAGACGACAAACTTTTTGCAACTACAGAACAACTGCTCAGATTCAGACTCAGAACTAGACCACTTTGAGAATCTTTTCATTCATTTTGAAGGGGACGAAATTTGTAAAACAGAAACTACTTCCATCGACAAAAAAGTGTCTACAGCCAATCCCCTTAATACCCAATCAATGTTCAAACAGGCTTTGAGGAGACTGTTACATGGTCACAACAGGGGGAGGGGGCAAAAATGAGGAGTGGAAACAGGACGAATTACGCAACTACTATATGCCTTTATAATTTGGTTTTATCAACTGGGTTGATAATGTGAATTGGCCACCGTAACGAGATTCGAGAGCTGACGTTTCGAGCGTTATCCCTTCGTTGGAGCGAATCCGACCAAGGGCAAACGCTCGAAACGTCAGCTCTTGAATCTCTTTACGGTGGCCAATTCACATTATCAACCCAGTTGATAAAACCAAATTTTATTGTTATACTTCCCACCGACACAGCACCACAGTTTCTTTAGAAACTTACCCCCTCTACTATATACCTTTGACCACCTTTATCCCTGGTTTCAACGAAAATCAATCACTTTGCAGAGAGAAAACAATACATTCCCGCCTTTGCAATTTGAGCCTATCTGAGCCTATCGAATGTCGAGTAAAAAAATTAAGTTGAATTCTAATTTGTTTGCTTGTCTTTGATTTACTCATTGTTCTAGTATTATTCCTCAGTTCTACTCGTTAACTAGTTTTGATTAACTAGTTTTGTTAATTGAGAATTCTCACATCTGAACTGTTGATTGTTGGAATCCAATCTTCATTTTCGCCGAACTTTAAAAGTTATCCCTTGTTCTTGTTATACGCTACAATGGTCCCTTTAAACCATCCTAGGTAGTTGACTTTACCATCTATTTCCTGTTGATATTCTACTCCAACAGAAGAGTTCATCAAAGCCCTTCCTGTTTTTTTTACGGTTTTCCCTTTTTCTCTTTGCATAAGCTTAGCTCTCTTGTCTGGAGGTGTGAGATCTCTTTCGGATTCTATTAAACTGGCCCGCTTCCTCTTGCGTCTTTTATTTAAGTCTGCTGTCTGGCTTCTGGTTTCGTAACCTGTGTTGATGTTTTTCTCCCTGGCAACAATTTTAACTGCATGAAGTTTGTCTTCCAGGTATACATTTCGAAGTGATCGACACAGAATCGTTGCTGCATCCCTCTTTGATGGACGCCTGTTCAGCGACTCAACTGGGTTATTTGTGTTGGGCGTAGCTATAGAGTCCCAATCTTCGCTGTCCCTCAGAGTGAACGCCTTACAAAACATTCGTAAAATTCGGTCTCTTGACCACGATTTCACCCAGTGCTCTAATTTACTCCAATGGCTAGTGTCAATGTCATCTCTCAATTCTGGTAGATGTCCTGAGAGGAGATGCCGAACTCTCGAAGGCCTTACCTTCCCACAAAGGACATCAAAAATTAAGAAAACACTCTCTTTGTCTTCCAGGGCTTCAATTTGATAGGCCAGGTGTCTAAACGAATCATACTCTTACTTTGTTTTTGTAACAATATCGTTAACATGGTTAACGGATGTTTTACAGTCAAAACTGCAACCTCTGTTTTGGAAAGCTAGGGGCCGATGGTTTATTCAAAGCCATTGTACTGTGGTTGATCAAAGTCTACCATTACTTGACGTAGATGTTCACCATTTTTAAAGGCTGGATGAATTTTTGTCACGTAACTGAACACTTCTGAAAAGGCGATTGCATGGGAATCGCCATCGTGCTTGCTACATAGAATTCTGGCAACTGCGTTAAATTCATGTGTGAGTTTTAGATCCGAGTTTAACGCGAACCTCTAACCGCGGTTTGCGGTTACCCGTTTGCGGTTCGACGTTCAAACGTAATTCCATTTAGATTGGCGGTGGACTAGATTGGTCGCCATTTTGAATCAGCAGCCATGAACGGCACTTTTTTTAAAAATCCAATAGAATTCATCAAATTTAGCATTTGACCCAAATTTGTGTTTCTGCTAATGGATTAAGACCTGCTCCTCAATATTTTTGTATCAGTACGTGGGATAAAACGAGAATTATATGCTAAAAGCTTTCAGGTAAATGGTATACGTGAAAACACACCTCTCCACGTTGAAAACGCACGTCGAAAACCTCAAACGTGACGCGAAAGACTGGTCACGTGACCTCCAGCGGTTCGCGGTTCGCGGTAAACTCGAATCTAAAACTGTCTAATAGCTCTGCTTGGTAAGGAGTCAGGAAAAATGCAAAACTGCGAGACGGTGACAACAGATATTCTCTTCCTTCCATCCGATACTTTCCCATCTTTTGGTTTACTAATTCAGTAAATTCATTGTCGTCTGCGTCTTTGTTGTTTTCTTGGATTTTCCTGAAGTCCTCAAATTCTAATACTTAAATGATTGGTTCACGTTCTGGGCGTCTTTTACTGGTACTGACAACTGTCAGGTGCTTTTCTCTTCTCACTCTGATTCACCTTAACGGGCTACTCGATGTAAAGGGGGCTTGGTGTAAGTGTTTAAAGCGTCTACTTGCCTTAAACCACCCGAATTCGACTTCTGTTTGATGTCAGTTTGTCCCTCACAACCTCTACTCTTGTCCTATTTTTTTTGTTATAACACGCCGACGGTCGGAGAATGTCGTTTTATCGGGATAAAATAAGTCTCGAAAAATCCTTTTGAGGAGGTCATGAGCTCAGTAAATTATCGGAGGGAATGACGTGATTTCAGTTTCTTTTGTTTACTATTTCCTTTTCTTCTTATAATTTTCTGATCCGTGATCCGATCCGTGACCCGATCCGTGATCCGATCCGTGATCCGGACCGTGATCCGATCCGATCCTGGTTTTTTCAACGCCAACTTTATTCCGTCATGTCATCACTGTGTATCCCGCAGATCAACCCAATCTCCTGCTAAGAATGTAGACAGTCTACATTGGGAAATTAGGGTAGTTAATGTATATTGTCTAGATTTATTGACGCGTAACCACACATTAATTTAGTAAGCACACGGGTAACGCCATATATATTTAAAATTATCGATTTCCTGCTGCCATTTCCCGGCAGTGTGGTGGTCATGCGACGCATTCATGATGCGGGTGACCCGAGTTCGACTCGGTGCTTTTAACATTGACCTTTCCTGTGTTTCCTTTTTCAAAATCCTAAAAAAATGGAAGTGTCGCGAGCCATTCCTGTATTTAGCCGCTCGTGTTATGACGCGAAGCCGCCATTTTGAAATGATCATGAATTCATTTGGAGCGCTTTGATACCAGTCCTCTCCCGTGTGCTTGGTCAATAAATGTAGACACAATACACTATTTTTTTTTATAAGAACCTTCTTTATAAGAACGTTGAGGCTGAAATAAACCAACATTTTAAGAACGTATTAAGAACATTCCCCAGGCTGAGACTCGATTAAGAACGCTTTTATTTTGCTCACTGTATATCTTAAATGTTGGTTAACGAATGGTTTGCTGCGCGTACTGTCCCGTTGTCAATCTCTATGTTCAATGCTTTTTCTGAAGCCAAATTTAGCCATTGTTGGTTGACGAGAGATCTCGCACGTGGTTTCAGAGCAAGTCGCTTAAGAATGTGCAAGAAACTTCATACTACATCTCAGCCAGCAATGAACTTTGATAGGTTTCCTATTCACGTTCGCATCATGAAATACTATAACATGTAAATCTAAGAACATTTAAAGAACGCTTTCAGCCTCAAATCGCAAAAAAATATAAGAATGTTCAGCCTCAGCTACAAAATTAGACGTTCTTATATAAAAAAAGAGTGTACATTAACTACCCTAATTTCCCAATGTAGACTGTCTACATTCTCTAGCGGGAGATTGGGTTGCGTAGATACAGAAAGCCAAAAGAAGTACAGCATGAAAACCCGTTGATATGGCCAAAAACGGGCTAAGGAAATCCAGCCTGCGTAGCAAACGTTCACAAGCGAACGAAGAGCTGTTATGATCTGTTATTGTATATATTCTTCGCTCTTCGCTCGGGCGGGAACGCTTGCCACGCAGGTTAAAGGAAATCTGCCCGTGTTATCGGAATCTGGTTGGGTCAATTTCATGGTCTACTTCAATTGACGTCTTGAAAGAGCAAGAGAAAACACGCTTGCGGGCTGGGTTGAAAACTTTTGTGTTTGTTCTCTTGAATGACTTGATCGCTTTGTAATTTAGCTAAGCGGCCGTTACCGTTTGCCAAGTTTATTTCTTTTTTATGTAAATTGTATTTTGATTGGTTTCAATTAGTGATTAGTCAACCACAAAATCACACAGGTCAATTACATCACGGTATATCACAAGTTACAGGCTTTTCAGTGAATAAAATAGTATCATTCCATTTTGTGTCTCAAGCACTGTATGGTCAATTATCAATAGGTACTTTGTTCGAGTGGCCGTATTAACGAGGTAAAAGTAAAGAAGTATACAGGTCGGGAAAAATTGGACAGACACACACACAGGTACGTTTTAAATTAGAGGGGGTAAGTTTCTAAAGAAACTGTGGTGCTGCGTCGGTGGGAAGTATAACAATATAATTTGGTTTTATCAACTGGGTTGATAATGTCAATTGGCCACCATAAAGAGATTCAATTGCTGACGTTTCGAGCGTTAGCCCTTTGTCGGAGCGAAGCGGTTGCGTAGCTGGCGGTTTAACTTTGTTTGCGCTTTCAAAGCTTTGAGTGGCGGAGCAGCCATAAGCCGGAAAAGGTCTATTCCCATTTTTAACCTTTACGTAACGGCTAAAATGAGATAAACATAAATATACTATTCCCATTTTTAACCTTTGCTTAACGGCAAAAATTAATGGCAAAAACTAGACACACATAAATATGTATTCATATTTTTAGCCTTTATTTAACGGCAAAAACTAGACACACAAATATTTTGGCTAAAACATTATGTTATGTTTGGATGCTTAGCCGTTATGTAATGGCGAAAATTGGTCAATTCTATTGTCGTGCGATTTTTCGCCTGATAAGTAAAATATATAAAGCAAGTTTGTGGCTAAAAATGCGGTACAGCTATAGAAAAAGTTTAATGGAAAATTCGCAATTATCTAAACATCGGTGGCTAATTTGCATTACAATATGAAAACCATCATGGCGGCTATCGTGAATATGGTCTATACCCTGTTCAGAAAATCTGGGGTGCCTGCGATCATGCTCTCCCTCCCTACTGTTCGTTGCTGTTCGGTTGCTGTATTGCAGATATCCTCCTCTTCCACAAGTGAAGCCGTCGACTGAAATCAAATAAGCCGGAATTAGAACACTCCTGCTACTTTCGCGGTAAGGTGGTGGCGCGCAGGTGGTCCTGTATGTCACGAAATTTCTGGCTTAAAGCTTGTACGGAAACACCGGAATTTCCGCTGACTAAAAACATGTAAAGCCGATCTGTCAACACAGTTGTTTCGGAGACGCTAAAAACTTTATTGTGCAACACGTATCAGGTTGTATGTGCGTTTTGCTTTGCCATTAGGGCTGCATTATGTTGTAGATTCTAGCAGTGATTTGGCAGGCTAGAACGATATATTATTGCTTAGCCGGCGACAGAAAAAGGTTGTTGCTGAAGGCATAAGGTGAGTTTTTTGTTCGAAGTGTATGATGTTTTGGGAGTAAATATTGTTTCCGTCCAATTCGAAAATCCATTGCACGTTAATTTTGCACCTTGTGCTACGTATTAGATCTGTAGCAGACGAGCAGCACTTTCGCTTATTTTGCGGCTAGAATCTTTGCCTTGACAATTAGTTGAATTGAAATCTCAACGAGCTAAATAATTTAAATTGACTTGAAGTGCATTTTACATTCCTAGAACTATGCAGAACGTTTGCTTTCGTTGGTTTTATATACTTCAATTGATTAATTGGCTCCAAGCGACAAACACTCGATTTCAGGACGTTGATCTTTGCATTATTAGAAAGACTTATGTACTACAAACAAGGAAAATGAATAACGTGGGGCCACGCATAAAATCGTAGGGAAATTAAAGGGGCTTTAAAGAGACGGATGTAAACATCTTTATAATCGTTTAAAAATTAAACTAATTTTTAATACTGAAATCTTTTTGCAGATTTCAGGTACAAATAAGATCAAAAGTTAGGAGTCCAGGGTTTAAGGCGGAGTGAGAAGTCATTCACAGCCGGCGAGCTAGAGAGCTTTTTAAAAAGCATTTCAGATGTCAGGGCACAGGGACCAGAGGAGTTATGCTTGAAACATCAATAAAAGAAACGTCTTACCTTCGTTCTTGTATTTATTCTCTTAGCTAAAACCTCATTTGCGAACCAAACATACGTATATTCAGTTTCGAACCGCCATCATTCTGAATAGTGTCGACCGCTGTGCATTCAGTTGGACGAAGTCCAACGAATGATTTTCGGAAAGCGTTCGTAAGGTAAGACGAAGGTAAGACGTTTCTGTTATTGATGTTTCAAGCATAACTCCTCTGCTCCCTGTGGTCAGGGCTCGACAATGAAAACAGGCTCCTTTTGGCGAAGAAAATTTTCGGAGACCTAAGCGAGCCGAGCATGGCCTGGGGAGGAGGGCTGGGAACACCGAGAATGCGCATTCTCGTCCCCAGAGCCACTTGTCCCTCTTAGCCACTTGTTCCTCGTGCACTGGCTCTGGGGACACATGATTTGATTGGCTGGAATCAAACAAAGGGAGCCCAGTCACATCAGGCGTTTTAAAATCCGTTTGTCGTTAACATGTCAATCCCAACAGTACGGTCAGCCTTTCTGTATTCAGTTCTTTTAATCATTTTAGTGCAAACGAGCGGAAGGGCGATGCTTATAGCAAAAATTGGAAGCAAAATTGTGAAGGTGGAAATTGAGAGGTAAATAAACAGTAGACATAAAACAATGCACAAAGGAGTTTCCTTGAAAATTTGCAGACATTCTCATGTTTTTCGCGGTGTCGGATGAGCAAATAAGAAAGTCTACAGGCTCTCCCCCAGATCACGCTCTGCTCCTTTCACTCGCCGAAATTTTTCCACCAAAACTTCTCCACTGGAAATCCTGTTCGCAGGCTACAATAAATAACAATTCTAGTGCTTTGGATTTCTTTCGTTCTCTAGATTTGGGTTTTCCGTACTGAAAATGGAAAATCGCGAGCCTTGCAAGTCCTTGCAAACAAGAAACAAAAATCATAGACTGCCGGGCCTATTGTTTCAAAAGGCTTGAAATATGAGAACATCAGGATAAATTATAAGGGAGCGAATCACAGGTCACCCACCATGTCTCTCTTGCGCTCTTTTGCAGCAGCGTAAAATTTCCCAAAAAACGATGTAAGAAATTTTGATGAAAATTCGGCTAAAATTTGCGACAAGCATTTTATGGATCGACAAGAGCCCAAATGCCCCACAGTCTGGACCAAAGGAGCTGTCCAGATTCCCCATCGTACGGCTGTTCGCCTCTGGGCTCAATCAAAAGTTAATCGAAGGCATTAACATCTGCACAGATGAGATGCACTGTTTCTCGTGGCAATCAATCTTTCTCATGGTTCGCTCAGTGATTGTAAGATCAAAGACCAGTCAGAAATAAGACCAAAGCAGGGGCGGATTTAGGGGGAGGGTGCAGGGGGTGCGCACCCCTCCCTGAGATGACCTGCGACTTTCTAATATAACTAGTATTCTGCTTACGTCACCCATCAATTATGAATTCCTTAGTGGTGCACCCCCTCCTGAGAAAAATCCTGGATCCGCCCCTGCAAAGCCAATCGCGACTCGAGTTTTCCCGCACTTTGTGTCGGCTACGTGTAATAACTTCGAGTTTTGATTGGTTCACTGGATTGCCTACGTCGTTTTTGATTGGCCAAAGTAATTACTTTGGTTGTGATTTTATGACACGAAACTGGTTCTAATAGCCTATGAACAGACTCAAGTTTGGCGCTGCTAGAGTAGACAAGCCGCGAGAAAGTACCGTACCAGACTCCTCCCGCAAGATCACTCGCAAACCCGTTTTGGTCGTAACCTTCAGGCGTTCTTCTTATCGCGGCAAGGGCAAGATACTTCATCTGATCTCAGGTTACGTTCTTCACCGTTCGCGTCCTTCGCGCTGAAGGCACCCCAGAAAAAAACGAGAGAATGACTGAAGATGTGACCATTTTGGCAATTTTTGAGGAAACCCCTGAATATTAAAGGTTAAGATTTATGTTTAAGGTGGATTGTTTAATGTTGTCTCACTTCTCAATTTCCACCTCATAATTATTTCCTATTTTTCTATAAGCATCGTAAGCTCGCACGTTTGGGCTAAAATCAAGTCATCGATTGGTCATGGCCTCCCTTGCTAAACGATGCCACTCGAGAAATCGTGACGTCATGCACATTCACGGTTTGTTTTTAGGCGGTGTCGCGCTCACTCGTCCCCAGTCGTCTCCTGGTATTTTGCTCATAAGAGACGATTGGGGACGAGTCACTTGCTTGCTCGTAGATTACACAGACAAAAGTGATGATGCAGTGTTTTATAAGGAATCATAGGTCAATTTTTACGAAACAAGATGAAAGTTTTTATGGTAGGAGTAAATTACAAAGAACCTCCCGTCTACTTTGAAAATTTGTTTTCTGTCTATTTAACAATTATTCCACGAGTGCGCGTTGGATATGAGATGGTAGATAGCCAACGAGGCGCGTAGCGCCGAGTTGGCTATAACCATCTCATATCCAACAAGCGCGAGTGGAATAATTGTTTTATTAAAAACGCCAAAAAAAACATTGTACAAACATTGCGAGAGATGCATTCTTTTGCGCGTACACCTACCATATTTGTAGGTCAATGGTATATAAGCTCATATACCATTGCCTCTAAACCAATCAGAACTCAGGAAATGCAATATACCATAGCTAGTTTTTAATACTAATGATTATCTCAGTATTTATTTCAAATTAAAGTTTTTGAAGGAGAAAAACGCCCTAGGGACGAACTTGCCTTTTTAGCGGAGCACCATTCTCGTCCCCAGAGCCACTTGTCCCTCTTAGCCGGCTGGGCCTGTGCACGAAAAACAAGTGGCTCTGGGGACACATGATTCGATTGGCTGAAAACTAACAAAGGGAGTCCAATCATATCTACCGTTTTAAACGTGTTAATGATTTGTGATTTTAAAACGGCTGATGTGATTGGACTCCCTTTGTTTGATTTCAGCGAATCAAATCGTGTGTCCCCAGAGCCACTTGTTCCTCGTGCACAGGCCCAGCCGGCTAAGAAGGACAAGTGGCTCTGGGGACGAGAATGGCGGAGCCCCATAACCATAGAAATTGTAAAACCATACTTGCATTGAAACAGGAGAACCATGCCTTTCATATTTCATGGTTATTAATGGTAGCGGGCGCGTACGTCCTGCGTACGTGAATGATGATAGCCGGTTGCCGTTCTTTCATTAGACTTGCCACATAGTCGACCTCACGAGTTTTCAGAAGAAGAAAAGACCTAAGCGAGCGAAGCGAAGAGCGGCCGAGCGCGAAGGTCGTGAAGCGACCAAGCGAGCCATATATAAACAAGACGAAGGACTTTTTCGAAAGTCTATTATTTCATAAATTAGGACTCAAGAGAGCGGCGAAAATCGAGCTTGGAAAGCGCTTTTACTTGTAAACCTGTCACATTGTTTATTCTCGCATTTCTTTTTTCTCACCAGGTTTTAACCATGGACACAAAAAGCTTAATAGCTATAATATGCGCCGTCATCGCTATTGTTATTCTTCTTTCTCTCGCTATCTACACCGTGATCACAGATTGGAGGAAAATTAACATGGAATACGACGATCAGAGGAAGCATTCAGCGACAGAAGCGGCGCCACACGCGTATGAAAATATGGAGTGTATCCAAAACGAGCATGCGTTCAGCGACAATAACGTCACGGACAACGCGGCCGAGAGAGCGAGCAGTCAGTATGAGCAGATAACGTCTGACCGCTGTCAAACTGCGGATTTGAATACTCAGGCGGAAATGGCGTGTACACAGAGTGACCAATCAGCGGGAAAGGGCGTGCTTGTTCACTTGCAGAAAAACGAAACCAGATTTTGAAGTCCAAAGCGTGGTACTCATATTACAGTGACGTGCAAAATGCTGTACGAAATGAAGGGAGAAAGTATACATACTTACAAACAACTTTATTTGTTAATGCAGGAAGCAGCCAAAAGCTGATATGGACCTGCCTAACTAAATCAGTACAAGAAATGTAGTATAGATAATATCAGAAGCCTTTCATTTCTTAGTAAGTTATGAGGAATGGCCTTGCGCTTCTGGCATCTGTTCAAGTTACTGCAGCCAGTTGTCGATTAGAATTACGCAAGATATTTTGAAAGAGTTGTTGTAAGCATACTTGAATCAACATATTATAAATTTGCATTTTCCCGAGTTGGTAACGCCAATCCATTGGCCTCATTTTGAAACTAAGACAAACCCCACATGGAGATTCTTGTTTTTCGACGAGTCCGTTTGATTTGTCGGAGACTGAGAACGAGTAACTGGTAAATACAACTTGTTTGCTCTCCCAGATTTTGCATAACCGTTTTTTCCCATTTCTCCAGTGTATTACAGTCGTCCCAAGAGAAACTGTAGACAATGCTGGGGGAAGGGAGGGGGGGGGGGGGGGTTTGGGGGGCAAAAAAGGTGTATTGTGGGAGATGTGAAAGTGGCGAATATGTGCATTCGTGTCCCCAGAGCCGGCTCAAATAAGTCACGTGTCCCGATACCCACTTGTTTCTCGCGCACAGGCCTAACCGGCTAAGGCGGACAACCGGCTCTGAGACGGGAATGATTAATTTGTTATATATTTGAGCTAAATATAAAACAGACTGACAGAGCCATGGAAATGACAACTGTAATCTTGACGCCATCAAAATTCATAATAGTAAATGTTGCACCTGATTTGAACTGCGTCTATTAAAAGCAAACTTCAAGGATTTTATTGACAGCCGGTTCGCAAGGCCTCCTTTATTCTCATTGTGCGCGTATTTGTTTCTTTTTGCGGTTTGCAAAAAGCGTTTTCATTCACTTTTAAGAGTTCTTTGAAGAAGCTTTATTTCTTTAATAAAACTCTATCTTTGTTAGCTCGTTGGCTATTTGTACAGAAGGTAAGGTCAGCATTGTAAAAAATAACAGTGCTTTTTAATGAATTGTCATACCCGTGTATCCTTAAGGTGAGTTTGAGAAAATTCCATTTCGATTTACTGAAAAAAAATCTTGGCCCTGCTCGCTTGGTATGCGTGTTTTACAAAGGCACTTTTATACACGATGGATGGCACTTTGACGTTCAGTTAAGAGTAAATTTTTCCTAGGATTATTACCCAATGTACCTTTAATGGTTCCAAATCCTATCCTCTTTACAAGAGGCAGGGCTTTTTGTTGCAAAGGAAACAGGACTGTGTCATATATATGTAACAGCGTCACGTTTTATAAACTGGTTCGCGTCATGACAGACAAAGCGATCGAAATTAAGAACGAGAGACAAGCAAAACTGATTTCCACAAAGTTGAACGTTCACAACAAAGGCAAAAATATCGCAACTATTGAATAGGGTAAGTTCTCGAATGCGGCATAATTAGGCCGTGTTAGCTTTTTCGCGAGGCTTATTTGCCAGAATGTTAACGATGATCAACGTAGAAACAGTTATAGTAAATTAGAAGCTGTCGAGGGCAAGATCTTAGAGAAAGAAGGTAACCATAGTCTAATTTCTGTAATTTAAATAAGTCCAAAAAGACAAATGGAAATGTTATCATGGACAGCAATGACCGAAAACATATATTGAGTTAATCATTGTTAATCAAACTGAATGAAAATGACGGATTAACTGTAATTTTACTGAAGTATGGATCATCACCAACAATTTTTCCGATATTGTCGAGCGGACGAAAATTTTACCGCCTTTAAAATATTCTGTAGAGTTCTTTGAAAATATTGAGAAATATTTATGACATTTCATAAATACAGAAAATAAGTGCTCTTAAAGGACGTCACATATCACCACTGATATTATTTGTTATCACTGTGTTATTGTCTGCACGAAATTTCGTTCTTGGTAAAACAGTGAAGTCGAAGGAAGAAAAATCTGTTATGAGGCCGGAAACCACTTTGCCACAGTCCGAACACGCGTGTATTAATTAATTTTGAAAAGCTCGTATGACGTGATAGAGGTGAAGACTTAGATAAATATGTCTCACCAATTGCACGAGGAAATGAATATTTTAAAATTAATTAAAACCTTGAAAGATGAGCCATTCTAAATAACTATATTCATTCCTTAAATTTATCACCATGACATTCTGTAAGACGTACTGTTATTGCTGTTTATCAGCAAATTAAACGAAGAGTTGTGAAATATGTCTATTATTGCACACTTGCTATGACACTAAGTGATTGGTAATTTCCTTGGGTTAGCCTAACACCATGAAATAAATCCCCATAAATCCTAACGCGTTTTTTTGATATTTTCAGTTTTTGTCAAGATTTGTTATTGGACCTCGTCCCTGCGTGAATTGTGTTTGATGCGTTGTCCGCAATATGGGGAGAACAAACATTCTTGGTAGACAACCAATCGAACCAGGCAACATAAGACCATTGTATTTTCCGTCCTGATATCTTTCGCCTCTCAAAATCAAGTTAGCCACATACGCCGAAATTACATTCGGCTTAAACAAACAGTGTAGCTGTCAAAAACAATCTCCTTCCCATCATCTTTAATAGCCTGATATCGCAAGCCTTGCTTTCTTGTCCTTGGCGCCCGTTTTCTTTATTTGAGCACATGGGACCTTAACATCTGTAGAGGAAAGGAAGTGTATTGACCTTTATCTGTGTTATAAACCTCAGCTTGACAAACAAAGAATCACTAACCGACGTTTTCTCAGCAATGGAAAGGACCAAGATTTGCGTTGTTGTTCTTATATTAGCTGCAGTCCAATCGCTGAGCAGTCCCGTCAATATTCATCCTTTGCGTAAGTTGCTTTGCAGCATACCTTACTTAAATATTGGAGAAAATGTAACTAACCCCTGACAATGCAAGGCAGTCATACAACGAGAACTAGGCATGCTTTTAAACATAAAATTGATAGTTTCGTAGTTGCGCTTTTAAATACAAATGCGCAAATTGTAGGCGATATGATAATAACGGAGGCACAAGCCCTGCTGTGCGTAACATAAAGAGATAGTACTGTAAATATGAATTTAACTTCTCCGGGACTAAGTGAGGTTATCGATGTATCTTTTTGCTGGTCAGGGCAGTGCAAATCCTTTTATAAAGCCTGACGTTTCTTACGCGTGTATCCAATTCACATTGTTTACAACACCACTAAAATCATTCGCGAAGGTTTTATACGAACTATAGTATCATTATGAACAGAGTCCCACTGAGATTTATGTAATGTTTGAATGGTATAACAAAACGACCGTACGTCGGGCAAATTACAAGTAACGTTTCACCTTAAGGAACGTACATGGATAAATCTTATCTCCTTTTTTATTTTCAAACAGCAAACACGAAAAGAGGTGTTCCTGTTAAGGCGAGAGCTTAATTGTCAGTTGCCACGGGAAACCGTGCAATTGCCAACGAGTATTTCTGCCAGAAAATGACAATCTCTTTTGTAACGTTTTTATTTCACTTTTAAGCGAACGAAGGAAGCATTGTCAGCCAAGACGACAAAGACCAGCTCTCCGGTGACGACACAATTTTGGATCACATCGAAAAAGTCAACAAAGGTAACCGACCAAAAATAATGTATCTTGTATACGTGCTTTAAATATTTTCCTTTTGCTACTTTGGAGTGTTCAGGAGCTTATAATTGCCACATGTTAAACAATTTCTGTCTAGCTGACAATGAAATGTAAATAAAAGTAAAAAAAAATGTACCCATTGAAATCATTGATGTTAACAGCAATTTGCATATGGAAAGGAAATTTGGATTTTATTTTCCTGGTTTTTAAGGGTCATATCTCACCAACATTCACCAGTTTCCTTAACGCGTGCTTGCAAATAACACTGCTTAATCTTATTTGGTCCTTCTAACTGTATGGCAGAAAATCTCTATGATCTGGGAAGGACGCAGGTTAGTCGGACGAATAAAAAACAGTAGTCTCCATGCATTTGGCGCGGAAACCATTCTCGTCCCCAGAGCCGCTTGTCCCTCTTAGCCGACTGGGCCTGTGCACAAGGAACAAGTGGCTCTGGGGACACACGATTTGATTCGCTGAAATCAGCCGTTTTGAACCCTTTATCGTTAGCAAGTTTAAAACGGCTGATGTGATTGGACTCCCTTTGTTTGGTTTCAGCAAATCAAATCGTGTGTCCCAGAGCCACTCGTTCCTCGTGCACAGGCCCAGCCGGCTAAGAGGGACAAGCGGCTGTGGGGACGAAATTGCGCGGAAACAAACTCGGATATTTGTCCGCGGACATTATCTATCCCGAGACGCGAGCAGGTTTTCGGGAAAGAAGTTCGAGGAAAACTATAGCCTCCATTTGGCGCGGAAATATTCTAAGATATTTGTCCGCGGGCAATATCCGTTCCGAGACTCAAACAGTTTTCCGAGAGAGGAGCTCGAGGAAAACTGTTTCCTCAAGGAAAACTGTGAATTTTCATCGAGCGGTTGGTATTGCTGTTTCATTACAACCATAGCAGAACAAGGTTGTACACGGCCTGTTCATTATCAGACTGAAATCATTCTCGAAACGAAGAACCAGCTCTATTTATATTCTGTTAAACAAATAGTCTCGTGCGCATATCCACAAAGTTAAATTTCTGCAATAATTTTGCAGTTCAGGGCAAGTCACTCTTGTTTCTCCACACAACTGCACACATCACGCTGCGTTTGCTCAGCGGTTTCACGCATGCGCACAAAAAATAACTCCCCGGTGAATATAATACTTGGGGGTCGGGGAGGTGGATAGACATGCTAAAGAAACCGAGATTAGCTCTTACGGCATGGGCACCTTGGCTCTTTAACTTAATATTGAATGAGGTTTTGTTGTTTCTCTAGCCGATGACGTGAACATGTACGAAGCAGACATATCGTTATCCCCTGATGACGTTGTTGATCTCAGAGACGATGGCGATGTTGATGGATCACAGATATCCGTGAGACGAAAGCGTAACGCTGCACGTGACCGGAAGAAGTTGTGGGTTACTCGTGTTATTCCTTACGTGTACGACAGCAGTCTGCCCGGTAAGACGGTTTAAGGCCACTCAAAGAGCCCCTTGGCTAACTAGTGCATGCACAACAGTCCGATCAAAGGGAACCCACAGCCAACTCATGCACTTCAATTGTTTTGATCGTACATGGTTTCAAATCACACTGGAACCCCATGGCTAACTCGTGCATGCACAACAGTCCGATCAAAGGGATCCCATAGCTAACTCGTGCACTTCATTTGTTTGATACTACATGATTTCAAATCATACTCCAAGGAACCCCATGACTAACTCCTGTGCTACAATTAGCAGATCATACAGGAGTACCAATGGAAAGCAACACTGCAACTCCCTCACTTAGTGTCTGATCATGCACGAGTAAGTTAAAGACAGACGAGCTACCAACTACATGTGCTCGTTATACATACAGGAAACAAGGCGACTCAGTGGCTTACTCGATTACAGTGGAACCGCCTTACGGTCACCTCGTTATTGCGGTCATTTTTTTCTGTTCCCGAGGAAACGCCCATATAGTTTCTTATAAGAAAACCCCATTAATGCGGCCATCCCGTTCATACGACCAACGGCCACATTCTGAAATCCCAACCCGTGCAATCCTTTATAATTTTACCCCGTTAATACAGCCACTCGAACCAAATACGCATCGTAATTGTCCAAACAAAACAAATACTGACAGTACTTGAAAAAAAAGGATTTGACGTAAAGTAACCTGATGGTAAGTCAAAGAGGTCAGAGCCTTTGGTTTGGGGGAAGATATGGTCAGACAAGTCTGGTCTTGTTTTGATAGTTACGTTCATCAAAGTTCCCTTGGTTAATACTGTGTGCGGATTAAAGATTCTGCGTTGGTTCTGGATATTTATTAAAGAATTTACAATCGTTTCGAAGAGCAGATGTATTTGTCAGGACCAGTATAATGAAATTTGACCGAGTCCGTTTGGTCCTTTGTAGTTCCAAATATGGCATGAGTGCTTCATGTGATGATAAAAAAAATTGTAATCATCATTTATTGATTTAACCCCATATTCGTTTTTCAATGACCAATGTCGATACACAATAATTAATCTAAAAATGTGTAAAACTGAGGAATAATAGAAACAAAGTGACCCATTCATGGCTAATTCGTGGACTATTTCAAATTTCGCAGTGTTTCTTCAAGATTAATTCATGTTCTCAAAATTAATTATCTACACAGACTAGATAGCTGGTAAAAATAGACCATATTCGTATTCTCGGTATTAAACTGGAACAAGAGAGGATAAAGAGTAAGAGAGGTAATCCCCCATATGGGCTCTATTCCTAAGGTAATCCACCTCAAGTTATTTTTAGATCACCCATATCCTAAGAGGATCAGTAAATATCCAATCATATGGCACAAACTTTGATGAAGTGGATGGCCCACAGATCCCTCGCGCATTGTGCAAGGGGACCTCAAATGAAATAGGGGAAGAGGTGGAGATATGTTTTGTAGACGACGATTTCAAGAAAGTTTTTACACCAAGTGACACTGGAAAACGACGATGGAAAAAGAGTCGTCCATCGTGGTAATATTATTCGCGCGAGAATGAGTGCGTGCTAAAAATAACTTGAGACGGATTACCTTAGGAATAGGGCCCATAAGGGGGATTACCTCTCTTACCCTTTATGCTCTCTTGGCTGGAAGTAGCTTGCAATGGAGGCTAATGTGGGGAATCTTTTCAAATGGAAATGATACAAAGCTCTTTTTAAAGGAGCACCGTCACAGGGGTTTTAGCGTTTTGAGCTTCATTCATTTATAAAATAATTACCTGGTACCTTAGCTCGTACTCAAAATGCTCCTGATGGACTAAAAGGAGGATGTCAAACGAATTGTGTCTCAGAGAGCAAACCATGATGAGTTCCTGGCAATGTTTTCAAGGAATGGCTCTAGAATTTGAAAAAAAAAACTGGCAAGGTTTTTTTCAAATTTCAATCCACTTCCATCCTTGCCACGCTAAGTGAAAGGTGGCAATAAAAGATTTCAGTTTAGTGATATAGTACTAGTTAACAAAACTACACCATTATTTTTGGCTTGCCATTGATGCACGAGTATATTTCATTATTTTAAAATGACCCCAAAATACCGCGACAGTGCCCTTTTAATGATATTCCCCCGCATCAGCCTCCATTTCAAGTTAGTTCCAGTCCGAGAATACGAATATGGTCTACTGAAATCACCGAGCGCCTTGCAAATCTGATTTTGAACAAAGCAGAAAAGGCATGAAACCATGGCGGAGAGAATCCGAGTACCCATTCTCTTTGACTGTTTTTAACAATGCGTCAATTCTTGATTGATATTTTGTGTTTTAACTTCAGACAGTTATAAATCGACTATTCAAGAAGCCATAGCCGAATACGAAAACCGCACGTGTCTGCGATTTGTGAAGAGAACCACCGAGGTCTTGTTCATTAGATTCGTTTACCAAAAAGGGTAAGGAGGAGTCAAGATTTTAAAATTAAACTTCTTGCTTCAGGCAAATAATTTTTAAAGGGTGGAACTGTTTTTCATTGGGGTCTTTCTCTTTCTTTTTTTTTTTTGGAGGGGGGGGGGGAGGGGGTAAAAGTAGTTCAGGTGTAAACATGACTTTTATTCCCTCTTGTCCCGGCGTCCTTCAGTTTCCCCATTAGACATCTGGAGATCCTGTCCCGCGAGTGGTTGGTGCATCTTATGAGCGCAAATTTCGAACGGTCGAAGTTAGTGATCAATCTCAGTCTTTTCCAATATATAACTTAAACACCCTTGTTGCTTTGGTTTATTGCCTCTAAGGGTTAGGCTGTCCCTAAGATACTTGGCAACGTTTGGGCAACAGTTTGCCCTTTTCCGACAGCTTTTCCAATGGGAGTCGGGAAACTTCATTCTTACTTTCCAAGGCAAAACCATAAATTAACGCAAACCAAACCGGCATATTTGTTATTTTTTCGCTTTTTGACTTATTTTGCTCACAACTGACACATGAAATAGGGTCCTTTAACAGTACTCTCAATTTGTTGATGCACGTTGTTGATTCCGTGATTTACTTGTCAGGTGTTGGTCAAAAGTTGGCCGTCAGTACTGGATGTCGAGAATTGGACAACAGCTGTCCTTGGGCAACGGTTGCAACCATAAAGGGACAATCGTACATGAGATAATGCACTCAATTGGCTTCTGGCACGAGCAGTCGCGACCCGATAGAAATCTTTACGTCGAGGTACTCTGGGAGAACATAAAGGATGGTAACTTGTCTAGATTCTTTGTATTTCATAGTCTTGTGATGTGGCTTATGCAATATTCGGGAACACCCGACAAGCCAATTTCACAGAATCAGTCAGCAGCCACAATGTCACGAAGCTTAAGTGGTAGGGACATTTATTATGGCGGAGCTCCAGTGGCCCCAAGGGCCGAAAAGCACAGCCCCATAACCATAGGAGGAGAAGGACAATCGTGCATGCATAGAAATAGTTTGGCCGACATGGCCAGTGGCATAGATCGCGGGCGCGTGCGCCCTACGACTACGACCAAGTCGCACAAAATGGCGGCCATAGGGGTAGCCATGCCTTTTCAATACCTTGTCAGCCTTATTTTGGTATTGGACATCCATGTTAAGGTCAATTGCCGTTGCCGTTATGGTTTCCTAAAATTCCCTACTATCACGAAGCCAACGAATGAGCATTTTTGCCACAACCTTTCTTGTTGATGTTAAGCAACCTCAAGAGAATATGTGTGAACACTCAGACTTTTAGCGAAACCGTGAACACATATTTATCAGCAAGGAAAGAATCTATGTTTGGCTCAATTTTTATAGCGTTCAGCGTTTTGTTAGAAATCCAACCCATGCTAGGAGAAAAGGATTATAAACGCGCTGCTCTCTTGGCGTCTATTTCCACCCTACCAGTGTCCACCCTATATAAACGGGCATTGGTATTACCATAACTGCAGAAATTCTCGCGCGCTCATTGGCTAATATTAGACTGATGTTTTTAACCGTGTATAAATAAAGTTACCATTCACTCATTCATTCATTCATTCATATTCATGGTCGAAAATTTCATCGAAACACGATGACGTAGTATGACGCCATCGCACGCGCTTGTTGAAAACTTTCAAAACAACTTCAATCGCTCAAACTTTTTAGTCTTCGGCGCTGTTAGTTCTCAGAAATAAGCAGCAGATTAAGTTCAAAGGGACTCCTTTAAAGAGGAAATCATCAAATTAATTTTCAAGACGAATATGGATTCGGATTGAATTTGGCAATGTGATGAAGAAATTCATGGTCGATTACAGAACGTACCACAACAAGCTCACGTCTATTTGTCAAATTGCTGAAGACTAGAAGTGTATTGGATACATGGACTGTAACCGTGCATTTCGGGGAATGAAGGAATTCTCCTTGGTTACTTTATGATGACTGAATTTACATTGCCTCAAGTCACCCCTTTTGGCGCAAAACTTTAGATTGATATATTATTTTTAAAATTTATTTTCAGAGGAAGACCACAACTTTAACAAGTACAGCCGTCGCGATATCGACCTGCTAAAGGTCCCGTATGACTTCGACTCCATCATGCACTACGGGCGTAAGAGTTTTTCCAAAAATGGCAAGGACACCATCCGATCAATCCTGGAACCCAACCGTGTTCTGGGACAGAGAGAAGGGCTTACTGACTTCGACGTTCACGAGATCAATGCGCTCTATGATTGCGCAGGTAAGAACGTGGTTTTTACGAAACACAGCGGACATTTCCGAGTTGCCTTTGCCTCTGTTTCAAGACGATAGGTAAAACACATTTTCATATCAATGGTTTTGCACGAAGAATCGTTTTGACACTGTGGCAAAAGTTACACTGTAACTGGAAAATGGTGTATTTGAGACCTAGCCTGGCCCTTCTCATACCCATTTGTCAAATAACTATCAAGCCGAGCTCTCTCTACGATAGTTAGGGAGCGGCCATTGGGGAAAGGATGTGATTTTTTGTATGCCCATTGGGGGATGGGGTGTCTGCAAAATTTTCTGGGCCCGAGTTTTGGGCTTAAAATATTTTTTGGGCCACATGTTGGGGGGGGAGGGCAAGATTTTTGAGCTGTTAACCTGAGAGGGGCCTCGCCTTTGAAAAAATATTGGCCCTCCCGCAATAGTTAATGACTGCTCCCTTACATTTTTGCTTAGAATGTTGTGTTACACATTAGCGATAGAGTTGTATCAAGTAGAAGTCTTGTTTAAACGAGATCTCTTGAGAAGCTGAAGATCTGCATTGAAGATCGAAATGTTCGCCAATTTGGGCTCAGGTTTTCGAAACGCCAGTCACTGTCACCGACAACAGTCCTTCTCAGGAGTACCCTTACCCGGATGATCAAACTACACGATCGATTTTAGGTTTCTTGCCAACATAGGAACAGCTGATATTGATATATGCAAGTCGCTCGAACCGATTGTTTCGGTCGCTAGATCTACATTTTTCTTAAGTGAACCCCAATTTTGCCAATGTTTTCGCGTTTTCGTGTGTTCTCCACCCAGGTGTGTAAATGGGTACAAATTCAATGCTGGGAGGAACCCCCAAGGCTCCAACACACAAGTTATATGATTTATACAAGGGGTTGAAATACAGCCACTTGCTGACTGGAAAGGGTTTTCGCACCTTCGCTGAAAACGGTTACCAAATGTTCACATTACAGTATACACTTTGCCTATAAGGAATTACTTGAACTGCTATCGTCTTTAGCTGATTGCCTCGTGCGTAACCTAAAATGTCAGCTTGTCAAGCGCCAGCACAAGCAAACAAGGCCCACCTCAATGGCTGTTCTTTATCTTATTACTCACTAGCACCAGGTAGCTGGAGCTCTTGGTCAAACTTTGGACCCTGCAGTACCGACTGCTATAAAACTCGACAACGCTTCTGCACGTCCATTGATGTGAAGCAGAACTGTCCAGGAGCGGACCAGTATGGTGTGGATCTGGAGGAAGTCAAGTGCAACAACAGCGAATGTTTTGGTAACAGGGTTAAGAATCTTTTAAGCTTTTGAAATTCCATGACCTTTTCCATGACTTGTCCAGGTTTTCCATGACCTAAATTTGAGCACTTTCTAGGAAATTGTCTTTCATTTTTGGTACGTTTCGTACACCTAATTGATTTTGTACTTTTTTTAATGAACATAATTTTCCATGACTTTCCATGACTCCCACTTACATTCCATGACTTCCCAGGTTTTCCATGACCTGTACGAACCCTGGGTAAGCTACAGTACTTGGACACTCAACGAATCGATTCGGTGGAATATCCGTTCGGAAGATTAAAAGTAACCTCATTTATATATAAACAGCAGTGAAATACCAGGTGACCTTTCGCGCGAAAACATATCTTCACACGTGAAGATAACAATCACCGTTGCTATGGTTATGAAATAAATCATTCCTTTCGCAGCAAAAATGAAAAGGTTTGGAAGTTCATCGGTGTTTTATAATAAATAGAATATTACATGGCCGCTTAGAGATACGAAATTTTTCTTCTTGTGTTGAAACATATTTCACTCGTTCGCTGCGCTCACTCTTGAAATACCTTGCAACATGCGAAGAGAAATTTCGTATCTTCTAGCGGCCATGTAATATCCTCTATATAATTCATTTTAACTCCAGATAGCATGCATAACATAGTGCTTTTTGGATGAAAACCGTTGTTGGGTGCCCTGGTAATACACACTTTGTATTCATGATCAAATTTTTGTTTCGAAGCACCACGGGGCTCCCGAGGTACAGAATAGAAAAGCCACGTTATTTAATTTTGTTGCAACACTCCCCCAAATAACTTACTCGTGCTTCTTGTAACTCGAGTCTTCATTCCTTACTGCGCAGGCTTGGCTAAACGAGCGACCCTCGAAAGTTCCGTTACATGATCAATTTTGATTGGTTTTGAAGACAATACGAATGACCGGAAGTAAAAGACAATTGAGTTCGTTGGGTCAAGCTTTTGAAAGCTAGGCATGTGCAGTTCAACCGAAGTCCGATATTTAAATCGGATCTTTCCAGGGTCGCTCGCTTCCCGAGCGACCCTGCATGGGTATGGGCATGTCCTCTGAAAGGTTTGCAAAAATGCAACATACTTTTCAATGCAACCCCTGTATTCACATCTAAAATTGTTGGAGGGTTTAAGGGGAGGGGTAGCAATAAAATCATACAAGTTCTATCTGCAGACTACGACTGAACGGCAGAAGGTGAAAATACTGCTCATTTTGATCTTGGTAACACACTCAGTGTTTGTCTTGATGTAATTCGCACGCTATATAATACACCAATTCGGCTAACGTGATTACATCCTTGTTCAGTGCTACCCAATTCAGATCATGTGATGATTCATTTGTGAGTTTACAATTGTGCAATTTGTCACACGCAACTGAGTAAACTGGAGTATCTAAGAAAAGAACAATTGCAACCTCCCAAGTGAATCATCACATGATCTGAATTGGGTAGCTAGCACTGAACAAGGATGTAATCACGTAATTTAGCCGAATTGGTGTATTTTATAGCGTGCGAATTACATCAAGGCAAACGCTGAGTGTGTTACCAATATCAAAATGAAGGATATCGAGCAGTATTTTCACCTTCTGGATTTTAAACACGTTAGCCGAATGACATGGAATGATTGGTCTATTCAACACTTTTCAGTTGATAACCGTTACATTGAAGATGACGATGGACCTGGAAACTTGTTTGAAATAAAAGAAGTCGTATTGTTTTTGAAAAGAGTCGTGCCTTCGAAATTAATGTAGCTGATCTAGCTAGCTTTTCGAAGAATGTCAAAAGGGCACAAGTGATTAAATTCTACATGTCGAACATTGGAGCATGTTTAGAGAAGTTGTCACAGTATGTGTGGGACTGGGCACGAGTGACTGGTCTTGGATGAGTCAGCCATCTTGATATTTGTACATGTGCGACTTCTCAGTAAATGTTGGTTCCTTATTGTTCTTTATTGTTGTTCCTCGTCAATACTTTAACATGGTGGCAGCGAGCGGACAGTAGAACACGCCCAGCGAGATTTCGATGTCTGAATTGTGTAGATGCACCCGATGAACGAAGATTCAGAAGTCAACGCTTCGTAGCGTGCAGCCGAGTATTTTTGCAATTCTACCGGCCGACACCTTACTTTGCAAACATGGGCGAGCTCTCCGGAATTCAGCCGCCTCAGATGGATTGGAATGGGTCTGACCTACCTACTGGATTCAAAAGTTTCAAGCAATATTGTCAGCTGATCTTTGACGGGCCTTTAAGCCAGAAAGACGAGAAAGTCAAGGCAACATACATCTTACTGTGGATTGGGGAGGAAGGCCGGAAGATTTTCAACTCTTTCGAGCTTAGCGAAGAAGAAAAGCAGAAAACTGACGTGATATTCGACAAATTCACAGCGTATTTAGAACCAAAGTCGAACTTTCGCATTGCCCGATACCAGTTACAAGGATTCAGACAGTCTGATGATGAATCTGTAGATTCGTTCATGGCCAGATGTAAAATACAAGCACAGAAGTGCCGGTTTGGCGAAGGCGAAATAGAGGATCGTCTTATTGAACAGCTAATTATTGGCACCAAGGAACGCAAGGTGCAGGAGGCCCTTTTAGGAAAAGATGAGAAACTGAAACTCGACAAGGCAATGGACATTGCTAGGAAAAGAGAGGCCACAGTTAATGACATGAAATCTCTCGAGCAACAAGGTACATCCACACGTGGTCGCGAAACCAACATTGATGCTGTTAGACAAAATGCCAATCCCCGGTGTGGAAAATGTGGACTTAACCATGATAAAAAATGCCCAGCCCAAGGCACAAGATGCAGGAAATGCAATCAGTGGAACCACTGGGAACAAGTCTGCAGAAATAAACAAGGTCATGACCGGAAATCCAAGCCACCCGAAGGCAGAAAGCCTCATGACAAATCAGGTCAGAGTAGGGTACATGTAGTCGAGGAGTCGAGTTCTAGTTTTGATGAGTTGTTGTTTGAGTCCATTCAGATTGACAGCTCCACTGTGAATTTAACACGAGATGAAGCCTTTGCAAAAGTTCATGTTGAACTACCAAACATTGACCACCCCAAATCTATGCTCAAAGTAAAAGTGGATACTGGTGCACAGGGAAATATTTTGCCCTTACGAATTTTTAGAAATATGTTTCCAGAACATGTGAACGAGCATGGCCTTCCAACAGACACAACACATACCCACACCAAATTGATTGCTTACAATGGCACACCAATACCACAGCACGGGGTATGTTCCATCAAATGTTCATATGGTGACAAAAAAACTAATGCAAGGTTTTATGTTGCTGATGTTGATGGCCCAGCTATATGTGGCCTTCCCACTTCCTGTGAGCTTCAGTTAGTGGAACTGCATTGTGGTATTTATACCACCAAGATGCCTTACCCAACAATTAAGGATAAGAGCGACCTTCACCTGCTGTATCCTGATCGGTTTAATGGTATTGGCAAATTCGAAGGAGAGTACCACATTATTACAGACCCAGACGTACCACCTGTAGTGCATGCCCCTCGAAAATGCCCAATTCACATCAAGGATGATATTAAGAAAGAACTTGACGAAATGGTCAGTTTAGGAGTGATTAAACCAGTGACTGAGCCCACTGACTGGGTTTCAAGTGTAGCTTACTCCCAAAAATCAAATGGGAGGTGGCGTATTTGCCTCGATCCAAAGGATCTTAACCGAGCTGTCAAGAGAAGCCATCATCACACGCCAACCTTAGAAGAGGTCACGCACAAATTCAAAGGTAGTACAATATTTTCAAAGTTAGATGCCCGCCATGGTTATTGGTCTGTAGTGCTGGATGATGAGTCTTCTTTCCTCACAACCTTCAACAGCCCCTTTGGAAGATTCAGGTTTACCCGCCTGCCTTTTGGATTATGTGTTAGCCAGGATATTTTCCAACAGAAGATGGACTTTATTCTTGAGAAATGTCCTGGAACAGTTGGTATTGCAGATGATATTGCAGTCCATGGCCCTACAGAGGAAGAGCATGATGCAAACTTGCACAATCTAATGTTGGTCGCGCGTCAGCATGGTCTCGTTTTCAACTTGGACAAATGCAGTATTAAGGAGACAAAGATCACTTTCTTTGGCATGCTGTTCGATGCAGACGGAGTACATCCTGACCCAGAGAAAGTGGAAGCCATCAGGGCCTTACAAGAGCCACAGGACACCCAAGAGCTCCAAACCTTCCTTGGCATAGCAACATACATGGCCCCTTTCATTCCAAACCTGTCGGCTATGTCAGAGCCTCTGAGAAACCTTCTTAAGAAAGGCACTGAATTCCAGTGGTCCCCTTTCCACAAGATGGCTTTTGAAAACATCAAGCAGTCAATCTGCCGCGAAGTATCATTAACATACTTTGACCCGGAGAAGGAAACAGTTATCCAGGTAGATGCATCCCTTCGAGGTCTTGGAAGTGCTCTGGTACAGGAAGGCAAAGTTGTAGCTTTTGCATCAAGGGCACTCACGGACACAGAGAAACGTTATGCAAATATCGAGCGTGAAATGCTTGCTGTTGTTGTGGCTTGTGAGAAATTTCACTCCTACTTGTTTGGAAAAAAATTCACAGTCGAGTCAGATCACAAGCCCCTTGAAATGATTCACATGAAGAATTTAACAGCTGCACCCCCAAGGCTTCAGCGAATGCTGCTCAGAATACAGGGATATGACATGACAATCAAGTATAAACCTGGAACTGAAATGCTTCTTGCTGACCCAATGTCAAGACTAAATCCCCTACCCGGTAAGGAATCCTTGGATCTACATCAAGTGTGCCTGGTGCAATTTTCTGATACAAGATTAGACACTCTCAGACAAGACACCTCGTCAGATCCTGAACTTACAGCTCTACGAGAAGTCATTTACCATGGATGGCCTGAAAAACAAAAGCAAGTCCCAATCCATTTGAGGAAGTATTGGGCTTACCGTGATGAGCTGTCAATTGAGAACGGTCTAATCCTTAAAGGTGAAAGAGTGATCATTCCGGAATCACAAAGAAATGACATTATAGAGAGACTACACCAGGCCCACCAGGGTGTCGAGAAATGCCAGCTTCGAGCAAAATCGTGTGTATTCTGGCCGGGCATTAATAAGGAAATTGAGGCCAGGGTGCAGAAATGTGAAGTTTGTCAAGAAAGTCAACACACACAAGCCAAAGAAACATTGGAGCCACATGAAATACCCACAAGACCATGGCAGGTCATTGGGACCGATTTGTTTTCGTGGAACGGGGAAGACTATCTACTCCTTTGTGACTATTACTCCAAGTTCCCCATCGTAAGGAAAATACCACGTGGACAGTCCACAGGCAACACAGTTGTCAGTCTTACAAAAAGTGTGTTCTCAGAACAAGGAGTACCAGAAATTTTAATCTCAGATAATGGCCCACAGTATGACTGCAAAAGCTACGAAGAATTCTCCAAAGCGTGGGGTTTCCAACATATTACGTCAAGCCCAAGATACCCAAGATCCAACGGATTCATTGAGAGACAAGTTCAGACTGTCAAACACACCTTGTCCAAGGCTAAGGAGTCTGGACAGGACCCCTACATGTCATTACTTTGCCTTAGGTCTACCCCAGTTGACTCACAGCTCCCTTCTCCAACCGAGTTACTTTATCAGCGTAAACTCCAATCAAACCTACCCATCCGGGTGGGGAACCAAATACCTGACAAGGACAAGATCAACCAGCGTTTAACAGAGCGGCAGGAGCGAATGAAATACTATCACGACAAGTCTGCAACCGATCTTAGCCCCTTGACAGCTGGACAGCCTGTGCGTATACAAGACCAAGCAACCAAGACATGGCTACCAGGAAGTATAAATTGCGTGCGACCAGAACCCCGTTCATATGAGGTGACGACCCAATCTGGGTCAGTCCTTCGCCGTAATAGACGCCATCTTCGCCCAGTAATGGCCATGATGGAGCCCAAGTATGAGCCAGGTGTTATAGAATCTGATGAGCCTTCAGATGAGGTGCCAGAGCTTGTTGAGGCACCTCCTACCTCTTCGCCAGATGTCAACGTCAGTTCAGGAACATCTAGCGGCAGTCAGAATTCGGGAACCTACCGAACCAGGAGTGGACGTGAAGTGAACAGACCCGCTCGTTTTACTGAATAATCTAGTTTGACTCTATTCTGATTTTCTAGGTTGATTTCAGTTCTTAACACGAGCTCGCGTTTTTCTAGTTTAGCTTATTTCAGGCACGTGCCAATTTTCAATCTTGGACAATGTTTTTAGTGTTATTATTTGCATATGGACAACTTTGTTGCCAATGACATTGCAGGGATCCATATGTCATGGAAGTTTATGTTTGACTTTACAGGCTTTTGCCTCATTTTCGATTTCTAGCGTTGAGTTACTGTAATTTTTCTTTTTTTTTTGGAAAAAGGGGGATGTCACAGTATGTGTGGGACTGGGCACGAGTGACTGGTCTTGGATGAGTCAGCCATCTTGATATTTGTACATGTGCGACTTCTCAGTAAATGTTGGTTCCTTATTGTTCTTTATTGTTGTTCCTCGTCAATACTTTAACAGAAGTGTCGTAAAACTAAAACCAAATTAATTACTTTTGCCAATCACAAAGGACGGAGATAATCCTGTATACAATAAAAACTCAAATTAATTGCACGTAGCCGACACAAAGCGCGGGAAAACGTGCACGCGCGAGTCACGGTTGGTTTTAGTATCAATTAATTTTGCTGAAAAACTTAAGGTGGCTCCGTAGTTATTACGAGCGAATTCGTCATTTCCAAACTTTGCGTCATAACTTTGTCGGCTTTAGCGCGATGGCAATGAAACTTTGGCAAAACTTTCTCCTATCATTCAGTAATAGTATAATTATATTTGATTTAACTGATGAAAAATATTTTTAATGTTATTGCCGTTTTCATGGATCTACCCTCTTGAAAAAAATCGCATCCAGCAAAACATTTTGCTGACAAATTTTTGCTAAATTTCTAGAATCAGCACGTATTAACTTAATACATATCATAGTCAAGTTTCAAGAAAATCGTTGGAGCAGTCTTAGTCTCTTATATTCAGTTTATCATTGTTTTTATATTTTCTGTACTTGATGCTCTTTGACGAAACGAGTCACGAACCTAAATTTCTGTGAGAAGCCTCGCCAATGCTTGCTAAGTCAGAGTGCCAAGCCGATTGTCGATCGTCCAAACTGTTAAAAAGTATTCGCTAGTTCTGTAAACATTATAAAATGGTCGTTAACCTCCTCACACCTTCAAAGTTGCCTTTTACAATATTTTTCGAAAACTATACCCCAGTTTTCTGTCATATTTTCTCTGCATGAATTTCAAGATATTACAATACTTTTGCCTCGACTTTTGTTGCTTTGCCGTGCTGCGAGTTGGTATTGTAACACACTCTGCGACTGATCTCTGGCAAAGCAGACGAGAAGTTTTGTTTATGTAATTTTGAATACGAAATTAGCACGTGCGGCAGAATTCGCACCTTGATATCATAATTTAAAAAGTGTGTTAAAAACATCAAGGCAAACAAAAGAAAATCCTCGTCTTCCCTCTCCTCCTGGGGTGGTCAGCGCGCATATCACTGACGCCCCCTTATAAAGGTGTGAATTCTTTGGCTAACTGCCGCACGTGCTCATTTGGTATTCAAAATTACATAAACAAAACTGCTCGTCTGCTGCTCGTCAATATTGTTTGAAAAAGTGGCGTAAGATTCTTAAAAAAAGCACTGAGCGTTATCATGAAAAACCAAATTAATTCGCTAATTGCTGTATTGAAAACCGCTCTATTTCTTAGCACCCATTGACGGACACTGGGGTCGCTGGTCATCATGGGGTCTGTGCAATGCTGAATGTGGATTTGGAACTCATTCCAGAAGGAGATCCTGCGACGACCCACCACCAAAGTATGGCGGCAAAGCGTGTGTTGGAAATGTAACCAGCTCGCAGGCCTGCAAGCAGAAGTCTTGTGAAATAGGTGGGTCAATTGAAGATGTCGAAGACTTCTCCAGCTTTTTATATACTTTTACTCTTTATCAATAAAGGGCAAAATTACTGAGCGCTGATTGGTTGAGAGAGAGGGCATTTTTTCTTAATCGAGGGCATTTTTAGTAATCAAGAGAGGGCATGATTACCTGTTAATGATTGGCTAATCCGTTAATTGCCGTAGAGCTAAACAGGCTTCCCAGATAAAAATAGACTGCGCGCGTGATTTTCCTTCGTATAAATTTTGCCCTTTATTGATAAACAAGTAATCCTATGAGACCTCGTACTATTAAGGATTAATTGCACTTGAGTTTTCAAAATTTTCCAAATTGCCCTCGTCGCTTCGCGACTCGGGCAATTTTGGAAAATTTTGAAAACTCGTGCAATTAATCCTTAATAGTACTTGGCCTCATGTGATTACCTATACTTATCAAATGCTGTCACAGTGAGGGTATGAGAAAATGCGCGAACCCAATCATTGGTCATTATCATCCGATAAGTGGTTTCCATACAGTATAAAACGTAAAAATCCACCATCAATAGATCTTTTTCGCTTTGGCGGTTTGTTGCCCCATTACATACCATATGATAATACTCTTGAGGATTCTTGATTTCAAATTTTCAAATAGTTGCATGTATTCGAATAAATGATTTTTGGATGGATGAAAGAACAATTCTCCAGGGAATGTCACATGGTCTGTAATGGGTATCCAAACACACCCAAGCGAAAAAGGCCTATTTTAGCTTTCAGTGCTAATAACTTCAAAACGAGCTTAGTGAACCCCATTTAAATTCGTACATTGACACAACTTTTGGCAAAGTTGAGGAAATTCCTTCAGAGGGGTTTAAAACCACCTTAATTTGTTGAAAATTTAAGGTGACAATAATAAGTCAACATAGAATTGGCATCAATAAGAACTCGGAAAAAATCCGAGTCCCAGATGGGATAATAAGGCTACAGGAAACCTGCAATGGACAACTAAGAACGTATTATGCAGAGACAGACTTTCCAGTCTCATTTTTCAGGACCTGATGACTGTGAATTTGACTTTGACGTTATGTGCCATTGGAAGAATGATCTAAGTAATCCATCAGTTTTCAACTGGGAGCGACACACAAAGGGCACGCCTTCAAGCAAGACGGGTCCATCGGGGGACCACACGTCTGGATCAGGTAAACAAACACCAGTTCTAGAATCCAGTCTCCTCCCGTCAAATGACATGACAGACGACTGGGGAGAGGCTAGATGAGCCATATCTTTGAACAGCGGAATCTACCTTGAGGGAGAAGCAAGTCTTAGAGTGTAATAGCTAGCGAGCTCTGCTCAAAACATTATTATCAATATACGCGGCCGAATTGAAATCCAACCTCGTCAAAACACACGCTGTGCGGGCCGCAACGGCCCTGAAGCTGATTGGTCCACGCGATAAATTTAAACCAATCAGATTACGTTCAGACCGTTTGACGTGCGAAAACCATCCAGGTGTGTACGAGCGAATTGCAAGCTTTGAAGTTCAGTTTCACACGAAACGAATAATTTTGAGAGAGAAAAATCTGTCTACTTGTTATAAATGGGAAGAATGCAGACAAAAAATTCGGATTTAGACTTGAAGATAGGTTAGAAGCAAAAGCACAGCCCAGAAGAAACAAAGAAAGCAAGTTCTTGTCGTCTTTACAAGAAGCGAAATATCGTTCACTTGATTGAAGTACTGTGGAAATTTTACACCGACGATCAACTGTAAAATGCAAGTTCGTTAAATATAATGATTATCCATGAGTTCTTAACTCATTGGCGATTATTTTCAGAGACATCGTAGCCATATCCTACAGTTCTACACCTATTCAAAACATATCGGTCCGGCTTTTACAGTTATAACATTTTCAGCGCGAAGTAAGTTCTTACTTGTATTCTGGAAAACGTTATTAAATTTGTTAGTCATCAGGATGCTATTTGACCTGTATATGGATAATAATGACATTAACATGACTTTTATCGGGAATATTGTTTATTTGCACCCTTGTAGTGTCATTTGCGTTCCTTGCGCTTCGCGCTCGGGGCGCAAATGACAATATGCGGGCGCGAATAAGCAATATTCCCTCAAGTCATGTTAATCCCTTATTAGCCTGCTCGGCCAAGAGTGCCAGAGTAGCATTGTTCACTACGTCACTACCGACATTATAACCCTAGAAATATTTACTTCAAAAACTAACCACTGAACACCATGAACAAATAGCATAAATTACACACGAAAAACACACCGTTTGCAAGAGCAGTTGTATAATAGGCCATTTTACAGTTCTGAGCTTAGTTGCCAAGCCTTAGAATGGAAGTGAGGCTGACGGCCGTGACCTTGTTTTGATACAAACCCTCTTGCTTTTGATATGCAAATCTTTATGTTCTTGTGCTAACGTGTTTCTGGTCTTTATCATGGCAAGGTCACCCCAAACCTCACTTTCACACAGAGGCCTGGTTACATTTCACAGAACTGTGCAATGGTCTGTTAGCGCACGATTTCAGTAAACTACATGTTGGGGTATGCGTGCTTTGGAATAACAGCCTCCTTAAACGCTTATGGCTCTTGGTCATTTGCAAGTGTTGGGGAAGCAGCTGAGATCTCCTCAGCCTATGCTCAGTTTCTTGCTGGGATATAAATTCTCGACACAACGTCCTTACAAACTTACAGGGAGCAGTTGCCGCAATTGTTGGGGCGGTACGTAGCTCTTTACAAGGTCCCACAGTATTGACCGAAAAAATGATAAACAAACAACAGTAACAATGGACCCTAGCCCTAAAACAATAGAGCTGCGTTCTATTAAGATCCAATGAAATTTGAGGTTCTTGAGAGCTGCGTCTCCAATTGTTTTGAATTAAATGTTAGTAGCACTGGTGCAGTTCTCGTTTTGTATAGGCCACTACATATTCGTCGAGACAAGTGGCATTTCAACAGGAGACAAGGCAAGATTACTCAGCCGCAACTTCCCACCAACCGCCGGTCGCTGCTTGACATTTTGGTATCACATGTACGGCTCAGGGATGGGAGAGTTGAACGTTTATGTCAAGCCTGTCACGGGTACCCTGAGGAAGGTGTGGTCGCTGTCTGGTGACCAAGGAGATGAATGGAACATGGCACGAGCTACTCTTATTAGTCGCACTTCGGATTATCAGGTGCATATGCCACTGGTATTGGGCACATAGTCTGCAGATTCATTCTTAATTTAAGAAGTTATTTCTGACGATTAAGGTGATTCCATCGAAAAAGAACTGGTAATCAAATTTTTCTGAAACTTTGCACAGTTGTTAATCAAGTCAAATGCATCAAAAAGATAAAACAAAAACAGGGGGTAACCATGCCCGTTTTCCCGCTACATGGTCCTAATTTGGTACATTTGAGGCTTTAGAAGGGAAAGGAAAAGGAAAAAGGAAAAATACGATTCACTACACTATCCGCGCGTATCTCGCGTTAGGCATAACAGTAGATTTTGTAAGACATTGTACCATAATAATCATTGATGTAGTAATCAGATTTTCTTTAAACTTACATATATTATGGCCAATCACTGCTTGAATAAATTCAAGGCAGAAAAAAAGGGGGTCACCATGCTCGTTTTAGCATTAGGTGCTTACATATGGATGAATTTAACCTAAAATCAGCGTGTGCTCGAGAGAGGACTGGGTCAAGGTTTGCTTTTTCCATTTTGCAAGTGAAACATCGGTCTGTTATTGTAGTAGAAACATTGTTTTCACGTTTTAATGCGTTATAGTTACATAGGCGGCCTTTTCAAAGTCTTACTAGGGCACCCGGATGTCGCAACAATATGCACAGTAGATGTGCGCAGTGCAAAACTAGGAAATCACCTTAAGAGGCATTAGGCAGTGATCGCCATAAACCATGTTGTGCCAAAACGATCAGATATCTTATCGCGATGAGCTGGCGCCAAGATTCCACCGAACCATCTTTGGCGAAAGATGGGGGAATTGCTGCACATGAATATCTTGTGCTCCACCAATGATAACATCAAAAAAATCTTCGTGTTTTGTTCTTGGCAGTTGGTGTTTGAGGCCGTCCGTGGATCCAGCTTCCGAGCCGACACTGCACTGGATGACATAAGTTTTAAAGAGTCACCGTGCTGTAAGTCAGCATTTTTCTCTATTATTTCACTTGTCGCGTTTTTGACGCACGGTACACAACAGCCAAATCAACTACGCCATACCAAAAAAAAAACAGTTGAACTTCCGGAGACCGAGAAAGCTTCTTTTTTTTCGAGTGTCTTGCGGTGAATTTTCTGTGTTCCCATACACACACTTGTTCTTTTACTGCTTCTGATTTTAAATAGAGTCGAACGTCTGACACTTATTGAAAGTGGCTCGTCCAATGGTGACCACACCCAAACAAACTCCAAAAAAGCGCAAGGGTCCTAAAAGAAAACTCTCACAAGCTAAGAGGACAGTCCATCGAGGCCCCACAGTAAGTCACACAGGAAGCAAATACCTGTCAACCAGCGGACAAACTATTCTTAAAATCTAATTTGGTTTTATCAACTGGGTTGATAATGTGAATTGGCCACCGTAAATAGTAAATCGATTCAAATTATGGTGGCCAATTCACATTATCAACCCAGTTGATAAAACCAAATTATATTGTTATACTTCCCACCGACGCAGCACCACAGTTTCTTTAGAAACTTACCCCCTCTATTCTTAATGTCGTTCGTTCCTCGTTTTGCGCCCACTTTCGCGTTTCGTGGCTGTAAACTCGACTTGTAGGCAAGTCTATCTTGATGATGGTCAAACACAATCAACATACTTGTTTCCATTACATTAAGTTAAATTCATACATGGAAATTACCATCTGTAAAATGCTGAACTGAATTTTAATCAAGACGTATTCTATTTATTCTGTAGTAGAGGCTGTCGGTTGTTTCAAAGACAGCCCCCTGCGCGCGTTACCCAACCTAGTGAAGAATCTGCGAGGTAACATTGACTGGTACCATATGGACAATATCATAGCCAACTGTGCTAACGCAGTTCAAGAAAAAGGCTTCAAGGTTAGTTAGCTGAGAATCTGTCATCGGGGTAACGAGCAACTTTTCATGCCTTCCGAAAAATATCCAGCTTTATAGGCACGCAATGCGTGAAGTGCACTACAACAGACAATACAATCTAGAGCTCATAGGTCCGCAATGCGTGCAGTGCACTACAACAGATAATACAGTCAGATTCTACAACCACAGACAAAAGTGTTGGGAAGCTTTGCCCTTTCCCCTCCCCTATTCACTGTTGAACCCACAAGCAACCTTTTTCGTACAAGATTGTAAAGCTTGATTCCAACATTGATAGGGGGTCCTAAAACAGTGCAGTATTAGTGTTTAAGTTGGATTCAAAACTTACGGTAATCGGGTATTTGTTTACAGCCTTCCCAACTACTTTTGTCTATGGTTGTAGTACTCATACTCCACACTGCGTGCGGTTAACTACTGTAACGTGCGCGCAGAGATCTACATAGGCAATGCGCTACTGCGATTTTCCATAACACACGAGCTCAGAAGTTCAATACCCAACTGACCAAACCGTCAAGCCTTTGAAAAACAGAAACAAAATGGATCGAGATTTATCGATTGCAACCGACATAGGTGACCTGTTGAAACTTGTGGAAGGGAACTTTTCTTTTTTAAAAATTCCTCTAATTTTATGTTGACGACGGTGAAAAACGCAGCTGCCAACAGTTTTTAGCAGTGTTCAAGTGTCTCTGTATGGCGCATCACTGAAAAATAGAGTTGTTACGATCTACAAACCAAATCGGAG
>OX393569.1:7223793-7248793 GCA_947652115.1 Blastomussa wellsi
AATGTGTTGCGAACACAAAACATTGGCATTAATCCAGCCACAGTTGTGATTTCATCATACAATGGCTAATTTTGGTTGAACATTGCCCATTATTAAAAACTAGCTATGGTATATTGCATTTCCTGAGTTTTGATTGGTTTGGAGGCAATGGTATATGAGCTCATATACCATTGACCTACAAATATCGTAGGTGGTTTTTCGCAATGTTTGTACAATATTTTTGGGCATTTTTAATAAAACAATTATTTCACTTGCACTTGTTGGATATGAGATGGTTATAGCCAACTCTGAGGTACATGCCTTGTTGGGTATCTACCATCTCATATCCAACGCACGCTCGTGGAATAATTGTTAAATATCTGACTGTTATCTGCAACCCTGGACTCAAACGCAGATTTAAATGTCTTTGATGTCTAGATTTTTCTGCATACCTGTCCCTAGTGGTCTTTGTGAGCTTCCCTTCCTCCTTTTTGTCTTGATCTATTCCCATCATATAACTTCCCATGCGGCCAACCTAACAGGAGTGAAACAGTAGAGAAACAAGAAGAGAATTTTGAAGATGACATTGACTTTCAACAAATAGGTTGTTATTCAATAACTATTCATCAAAGTAGAGGTGGCTTGTGGTGGATATTTACTGAGCTGCGAAGGAGCGAGTTAAATACTGTATCCACCACTAGCCACCAACGCCAAGCTGAAGAGCTCTTTTAGTACATGCTAAAACAGCGAGATACATTGTAATATAGCTCAAAAATGATTATTTAAACTCATTTAATCAACTCAGTTGTTTATGTGAGGGTCCAGCAGACCCAAAAGCTGCTCGCAGGTGAATAAAAAGTGATATCGATGCTTGAATAGCCATCCTCAAAATCATTAATAATTCATCAAGTTAAAACAAAGAAAATCATAGCCATGAAGGAGGTTTGGATACCCAGTCTTAATTAGCATCTAGATTTTGATGAGTTTATTTCTCCATTTGTTCCTCAGTTTTTGTTTTAATTGAGAAGATACATGCATATCAATCACTTGGGACAGTGTTTCATTAGCTTTTCAACTCTCTTCTCAGTGTTTGGATGGCCCAATGAAACACTATCACTATCTCATTGTGGCAATGAGTGTTTTTCAACTTTCAATTCAACAAACAGCGAACAAATCAATTTGACTGGGTTATTTAGTTAAAGTTGTTCAGTAGCCTGGTTTTATTCTGTTTCATTCTCTCTCACTCACAACAGTAGGCAGAAACCGGCGTGACCGTTTTCTTTACAAAAGGACACAAAACAATGCAAGTTAGAAGTGGCAAAATGAATAACAAAGGCCAAACGCGTTGGTGAAAAATGCATTTGGTAAACGCGTTCGCAAAAATGCTCCAATACGTTGACCTCTTCATGCCAACACGTTAATGTGTTAGATGATTTGCTCATCTTCAAGCGGTACTGTATGTAAATGTAAAGAAACAAAAAAAAACACCAATTAAAACATTTGAATGCAGCAGTAAAACAGTATGGCTCATATGTAGACAAAGACAAGCAGGAAACAGTTTACTTGGCTTCTTACTTGAGATTCAGCTTGTTCTAGTTTCTCAGAAAGATCTGCAATTTGATGGTTGGTATAATCTGCATTCTGGTAAGAAAAGGAGTTAAAACAAATATTCATAAGAGAGTGGCAGAGCAATGGAGATGTTGGTCTAATAAAGTTAGACTGGAACACTATCCTATTTACATGTACACCGGACTTACCTGCACTCCTATATGCCATTGAACCATTGGGAAATGGCACTCAAAAAATTTATTATTATTATTATTATTATTATTATTATTATTATTATTATTATTATTATTATTATTATTATTATTATTATTATATCTAAACATAGTAAGGCAGTAGTTGCAAATAAAACAGCAGGCTGTAGCACAAAGAGCGACACCAAGGAGCTGCTTACAACAAAAGTAACAAGAACCCTTACCCCTGACAGATACATGTAATTGAGTTAACGAAGAATAGAAAGTCACTTACTGTAAGCAGACTGGAGGATGAGAGTGTGTTTACCCAGTATTTATTCCACAACATCTCAAGAAGCTTTCTGTCTAATGATGACTTGAAATACGAAACCTCCAACGAGTAGTACCTACAGTACAAAGAAGAAGTGTTGTGCACTTGTCTATAGACCGAGAGAAAAAGTATCCAGGTCTAGTTGTCCAAAGAATGGAGAGCACTTCCCATCAGACAGATCACTGTGCAGTGCATAGGAGTAAGTACTGATAAAACAAACTATAACTGGACAGTAGTTTTGAATGTCATACATATACATGTACATTGACAGTATCTGCTGGTGTTTTTAGGAAACCTACTGTTTACAGTGAACTCCAAAGTCTTCAATCTTGTTCAGTGGAATGGTTTGGTACTCTGATGGTCCTTCATCTGGTGGTTTGTAGCCCTGATTGAAGAGAAAAAAACATTTTCATAAAAAAGGCCACTTCTACGTGTATGTTGCTTGCTTCTTGTTTGTATCAGGCAGGTCATACAGTGTAATTCCACTAATATGTAATAATCCAGGTTACTAAAACACAACAGCAACACTATTTTTAATTGTCAGTAGCTGAACAGATTGACTAGCTGTACAAACATGATACATGTACTTTATACAGGGCTTCTGATATTTCGCGCGGTCGCGGACCCGAAAAATCCAGGTATATCCGCGAAATCCTGCGAAATTGAGAAAAACACGCAAAATACCGCAAAATTCGTTACAAATCATACCAAATACATGTTGGTACAACGTATTTGAAACTTATCTTGACTATTGGGGCTGTTTACTTGCCGTAAACTTGTAAATTTGTCTTGAAATTTCGTCACTGCCACGAGTAAACAACGTACCAAAAACTACCAGGCGTTCTTACATGTAGATTAATGTTGCGAAATTTGACTTTTTTTCCCACGTATTATTAGAAGCCCTGTTTATATACCGTAATTATGTAATCACAATTAAATAACTATCCTACCTTAGGATAGGTTCGAAATGCTCCTAAATTAACTTTTCCTGCTGAAATAGTCCGTGTAGGATCAATCTAGGAAAATCAACAGTGGTACCATGCTAATTAAAAAACCCTCTTTATAGCTACTGTACATATTTTCATGCACGGTTTAAAAAGGGACACTGTCACGATATATTTGCCTAAAACAGTTATAAATTCACTAAATGGTGACTCCTTAAATTTATGTACTACAGTAATAAGAACTCAATTAGCTCTAACTAAATGATTAAAAGCAATTTCTTGAAGAAAGTCCACACTTTTACAAAAATCCATATCCCAAAAATCCATTTCCATCCTAGCCATCCTCACTTCCTAATGGATTCTAAACATTTGTTGAGACTGCTCTACAAAATGAAACCACTATTGTCCAGCTTCCAAGGATCGATGCATGTTTTTGAGATTTCCAAAATCATGCTAAATATGGTGATAGTGTTATTCATTCAGTTTCTGCACATTAGCATTCTTGCACTTGTAATGTGATATTTCTAACTGAAGATGACAGAAGTTTCTGTCAAAACCTGTTTTAAAAATCAAGTCTTTTTTCTTAAAGTTATAACCTGCATGTTCCCAATTGAAAATATATGGCACTTGTGAACACTAACCACTATAGCAACAAAAGGCTCCTGGAATTGCTGGTTCACCATCTGTGTGCCAACATCAATTCCTGACAACCAACAGCCGTAACCAGGATGACTATGGTACCAACCAATGGCATTCTCCAGACGACCCACCTAATGACAAATCACATGAAGACACACACTTTTAAATCAATTTGTAAACTCTTTCCAGTGTATGAAATAATATTATAATAAAACAATCAAAGCAGTATAAATGAATACAATTATATTTAGCCCAGTCCATGTCTGTAACCACCTTAGGCAGGACTACTGGACAATGTCAGAACAAATCTACCAATGTCTCACAAGATCCAAACTGCATTTTTGGCCTTCCAGTACAAATGCTTATGTTTTATGTTGACAGTGCATTATTGAGTAGGCCAATAATGTGATGTGCGACCTCACTGTAGTTTTTCTGAACAAAATACTGACTCCCATGTAGTTAGACACATGCACTTTCATGTAAAAAATATTTGCAGATGATTACATGATAACATACATGTATCTGTAACTTGTTTCTCAACAAATTTCATGTTTCCCATATATGGTCATGAAGCGATTGACCGATATCCTGCAATATACATTAAGTAACAATAATTTGGCCAAAGTTTCCCAATTAAAGTGCTGCAAAACTGCAACTTTCTAGCTGCTATAAAATGCGCTTCATTGACAATTTGTTGAATAATAAAATAAATATCCTGCTCAATCTTGCAAAATATTGTGTTTTTAGCCAAATTGACCTACGGCCTTATCAGCTACGAGGAAAAGCTAACGCTCGAAACGCCAGCTCTCGAATCTCTTCATGGTGGCCAATTGACATTATCAGCCCAGTTGATAAAACCAAATAATATTGTTATACTTCCCACCGACGCAGCACCACAGTTTCTTTAGAAACTTACCCCCTCTAATATTACATGCAATTTGGCAGGATAATAATTGTTAAATATACATGTATTTCTCACACGTACCAGTTTTGCAGACTCAATATAAGCTGCCATATATTCATAAGCTGCGACCTGTGCATTCACTCTTGTTTCGGTTCCCTCAACTGGTAAGGCAAATGCATCCATCACAATCATTGTATCACCATCAACTTTTCCTAACATCAGCCCCATGACCTCCAGAGTACCGCCTGACCTGGCATGCATTACCTGATAATCAATAATTACATGTATATATTTCACTTAGTCACCTGAAAACTAGCCCTGCATCTTATATACAAACAAGAGGTTGGGCAATAAATTTATTTTCAACCAAACTTTTTTCTGTATAAAATTTCTTGATCTACCAGGTGACCAGGATAAAAAAAATCTGGAGACTTGAAAGGTGGGATGGTAGCAATGAATAGCGTTGGCTGAAGTGAGAGAGGACAATTTCGTCCTGAGAGCCCACTTTCCTTTTGCACCAAGAATGTGGACTCTGGCCAGACCTGGTTTTGGTGCACATACTTACAACGTAGTTCTTTTGTTTGAATCTCAGCCAATCACATTGGGGGAGCAATCTCTGAGTTGGTGCAAAATGACAGGAAACCTTCCAAAACAGATTTACGGAATCTCAGGTCTGGCCAGAGTCTGCATTCTTGTTAGCAAACAAAAGCACTAAGAAAGAGGGCTCTGGGGCAAGAATGGAGGGAGGAAAACTGGCAGATCAGAAGGAAGAGAGGCTTGAAAGAGGAAGGCAGTGATAACACGATTTCAACATGATGGCCCATAAAATCGATCAGGCCACACCTTGGTAGCTCACACAAACGTCTTTGGTTTATGTTCACTTCAAATATACATGGATGCTGGTCCTTTGCATTCACATTTTCAAACAAAATATTTTAAACATTGAAAAACTACATCGTCCTACCATTTTAAGCAATGCCAGCGCGGAAATTTTGATATACTTGAAGTAGTGAGGACTGCAAATAAAAAAGAGAAAAAATATAGATAAATGTGAGATAACCTAAAACATTTGCTAACACGTAGCTGCAAATGATGCATATGTACGTGTACATGTAGTTTCTATTAATTGTAGAAAGCCCAACTCACTCTTTTTGCCACGGTTTCGCCTGGAGAATTTCTTGCTGTTGTTGACGGTCAAACTTAAAAATTTCGTCTACGCTGTTGACAGTCTCAATGCTGTTTGACATTTCCCAAGTTTTAAAGGCCATTGAGGTATCCATTGCGGACATTTTTAGCTAAAAACACGACAGAAAGGAAACGAGAAAAACAAAATGGCGCTTATGTACCCATAATTCCCTATAAAGAATTGCGAGAGTCTGGGGCGAGAAAGCGAAGGACGCCATTTTGACCAAAAAGCCGAAAACAGCAAAACTTCGTTGTTTCGAGCAGAAATTTGAGCGATCCTTCTTATGCCCTCCCCGCATTTGTTATTTCAAGATAATATATAGATATGGGAGAGGTATATGCACCATCGGTAAGTGTTTGAGAATAACGCCTTTCAACTTATAAGCTTAATTTTCCTGGCACATGCTCCCAATTTGGAAGTCGCCGGTCATGAATAGCAGATGTTTGCGAGAATTTCATGATCTCAATTCTTATGATGATAGTTTGGCTTCATTGTTGTACATAATTTATTTGAATTCTATCGCACAGTTTGGCTTTCACTGTATGAAACAAGTTTACGTAGATGCGTATATTAATTAGTGACTACGAAATTTTTGTATTGAGCAAACAGGTGTTAACGTCATCAGAATTGTTCTTTGAACGAAAATTCATCGCTATCGATGAACAATCTGAACTATATTTTCAACACCACCTGATCTTTAGAGCCTTGAGTTCATAAATCGATTGAGGAGATAACGATCTTATGTAACAAACAGAAAGGCGAACACAATGTGTGCCAAATATTGCGGAGTTCATGCAATCAACAACGTTATCCGGTTTGTGGCTCAAATTTTTATCGGCTTATAAATGTTTCAAACCAGTGTGACTTTCATTCTCTTTTGTCTTGTATTGATTATTATGTTGTGTAGCAAAGGATAATAAAAATCAAACTGGTTTGAATGCACCTACATTGTATCAATGTCAAGCCCGAGAGAGGGGGAGGGGGTGTGGGGGTCGGGCATGGGGTGGTAATTTTGACATTTTCTGAAAAGATAAGTCAAATTCCCCACCCCCGAGACAACATAATTGGTCAAAAGTATCAAAATCTTCCAATCCTCCACTATTACAAATGGCAACCATGTCAAAATTTCCGATCAAAATCCACACCCTGGGACAAACCTCACAGTCAAAGTCCCATGGGTAGCCCGACCCGCTCCCTCGGGCTTGACATTGATAGGTGCATAAACATTTTAAATAAATGAGTTTGATGTTGATAAACATTTTAAACATTTAAACTGGGGAAAGTTTGTTATAATGAGTGTTAAGAAAATGTACCATGCAGCCACTGTATATACTAGCGTATTGGGTGTGGACCTTCAGATCAACTTGTTCTAAGGAACCTGTCACTCTGATCACTTGGTGTAGTTTTATACTGCCAGTGTCAGATCCAGCTCACAAATGTTTGTCCCTCTAGGCCTTAAAAGGTTTGCCCATAAGGGAGGGGGGAGGGCCGGTTACCTCCCTAAGATCCGCTACTGACTGCATAAGATGAGATGCCCAATTTCACCTTCCTGGCTTGCTAATGTATGTGTAAATATGCTGAGCCCTTTCTCTGTTAATTGGGTTGAGTAATAATTGTCCATCCAATCAGTTTACCATTAGTTTTGATTTACAGTGTACAGTAGTCATCAATATGTGCAATGAGTTTGTCCTGTGTTTGTAATTTCAAGTCACCTACATGTATTCTTTTCAGGGTCAGTCTGAGGCAGCTCAACTTCTGGCCACGTTCTGGCCTCGGCAAATGCAAGAGATCAGAAACATGAGTACTGTAAGTACATGGGATATACAGTAATTGGGGACTTTTTTTTCCTTTCTTCGAGATATGATTAGAAGATATTTACTGACAGGATACATGTATGTTGGTATTGTTTCTGTTTCTGTTCAGAATGATTTTAAAATTCAAGAGTTGCCACTAGCAAGAATTAAGAAGATAATGAAACAAGATGAGGAAGTAAAGGTCAGTGTCAGTGTAAGAGACAAAACACTGAAGGGTGCCCTTTATTGCGCATACAGATTATGTATCATGTACGTTATACATTGTTATAAAATAACTGACATACTATGCATGCTTTCATTGGTTGATAGGTGTTTTTAGATGAGAGTATGTACATACTGTTGTGACATTTTATATATACGGTAGTTTCGTGCATATTTTTAAGAAATATTTGATAAAAGCAAAAGAGGACTTTTTCCGTGTTTACATTCATGTAGCCTCGTCTAAACACTGGGGGGTTTGGTAGAATTCTCGAAAAAACTTTGCTTTTGATTTCCTTTTGTTTAAGATTATGATCGTGAATGAGACAACAATGAAAAATCAAAATAAAATTGGTTTGAAAATTTTTAAAAACTACAGGTACAACATGTACAAATGTACTCACAATTTGTTTTATTCTCATTTCACAGATGATCAGTGCTGAGGTGAGGATTTCACCTGGTGGACTATTTTGTGTTATTCACAGGCATATTGTACATGGCAGCTTGTGCATCATTCACACAGATGTGATTGCAAGTTGACATGTGTTTGTAATGGCATGGAAACAGCTGACAAGTGATTTGTATAAGAAACTCTACACCCAATTAACTATCCAATTTCTTGCAAAGTGAAAATAGTAACGGTTTTCAAATTGATGCAGTTTTTCCATTTACATAGCAACTGAAACCGTAGTATTTTGTAATGCTCCTTCCTTTAATAATGGTGTCAATAACGGTATCCATGGATCGGGCCTGTGTACACTAAAGGGATAGCCGGTTACCAGTAAAATCCCTTCTGTGAAATTAGGAAATAATTTCATGTGCATTTCTGTTTTGTCTAAATTCTTATAATTCTTATATTGACAAAACGAAAGTGAAATTATTTCCTAATTTCATGAGTATACGATTTGATTGCCTCTTAATATCATTGCTGACAAATTACGCTCACAATCATGGGCTTTTGACTTATTTATTGTATCGACAACATTTCACACCACATATGTTGTCATGGCAATCTTATAATTTCACATGTGAAATTACAAATTAAAGGTGAAATTTCGCACCAAAATTAAGGAGCAATTTGTCACCCATGATATTATTATTGTTAATCTTGTTTGATATAAGGTGGCAATGTTCGTATTCACAATACTTAACATACATGTACTTAACAGATGTGTAGATGACATTGCAATATAATCTGTGCCTGCATGTGGTCACTCCATAATCTTACAGATGGTTACATGTACGTGTTCATGTGTACACTGTACGTGTTTGGTTGTTTTAGGCTCCTGTTTTATTTGCAAAAGCAGCTCAGATTTTCATCAATGAGTTGTCTCTCAGAGCTTGGATTCACACAGAAGATAACAAGAGAAGAACCCTGCAGGTAATATAATGAAGCTTCTCCAAATACTGTATATAAATTGTACATAATAATATTACCCCGCACATACCCTAACCTTAAAATGCAAGTATTTCACACCTGTAGTGAAACAAGTTTTGTTCACTTACTACTGTTAATCTTTTAAGCTTAATTAATGTAATGCTTTGTTTTGCTTTTAAAATGCCAATGGTTTTGTCTGGTTACAGGTGTATGTCTTACTTTTGACCAATGGAATGTTTGTGGTCAAGTCGCAAAACTGACAACGTTTTTGGTGTGATATGGTCGTGTTTCATTCACAAGCGATCATTGTATTCGAAATTCGCTGCCAACTTAAATGAAAGTCTGCTAGGAAAATACTATTGCAACGGAGACGAGAAAATTTAACAAGTTTGCAACAAAGTTTGCCCAGGAGTCACTTTAGAGGAAGATATTAAATGCGTGATTCACTGATTCAAAGTGACATGAAACCAGAGAAAACCGTTGATGTTTGGAAAGTAAAACTACCGGTATGTGCTAAATCCGTCATGCTTCCAAGGATGGACACAAATGGTAGTTAAAACAGTATTTTTATTCTGGGAATGATTTTTTCCTTGTTGAATACTTTGAAGTGTATGGTATGTGGTTTGCAATCTCAAGGAATTCTATCGTGAACAACGACTTTGAATTATTACAGAGAAATGACATTGCCATGGCGATTACCAAGTTTGATCAGTTTGATTTTCTCATTGATATTGTGCCAAGAGATGAACTCAAACCTCCCAAGCGGCAGGTAATAATTGTAATATAGCTCCAGGGACAGTTAGTACCTCTAACAAGTGTACATTTAAATGTACAAGTAATTGTGCACATTAATGTTGGTCAGTCTGAGCACATAACTGTTCCATGAAAGCTGCACCTGGCTTGCATCACACACATGCTTTATTAAGTTTTATAAAACAACTGAGATACTACGCACGCAAATCCTCCCAAGCCCCCTTGTGTTTAGATGAGGCTATGTAAACACAGCAAACATCCTCTGTTGCTTACATGTAAGTAATTCATGTGGTTTACACCACAAGTTAGAGCATTTGACTCCTTGGTAAGTTATTACATGTAGTTTGGACTCTTTGTTTATGAAGCAATGGTTTTCGTCCATCATTTTTTACAGACCTACAGTATATTGTTCTGTTATACCTGCAGCTTATTATACATCTAATACTTCAGGCCCTGGTTGATCAAAGGGTGGATAATCACTATCCAGCAGATAAGTGTTGGCAAAACACACTATGCTAGTGAGTTAGCTGGTGGATGGCATTATCCATCGCTGGAACAACCAGGGCCAGGGTTTACGTACAACTCCACCTTGGAAACCCAGTATCCGGCATTGTTTTTATCGAGCATTTAATTTCCCCTGCTGTCAGTTGCGGGACGAAATACCAGGAACATATTTATTAGTTTAAAATTATCATTTTGTTTTTCTTTTTTTTGTCAGGACCCAATACGTCAGACTGTAGTCGCCCCAGATCAAGTACAGTACTACTTCCAGCTGGCCCAGCACCACGCTGTTACAATGCAGCAACAACAACAGCAGCAACAGCAAGGCCAACAAGCACCACAGCAGCCGCAACCACAACAACAGCAGCAGATGTCAACACAAGTTCAACAACAACAAGTAACTGCCAGTACCCAGCCACAGGCTATCATAACTAGTGTGCCGCAACAACAGATTGTTACTATGGCAGTAAGTAGACAAAACAGTAACATAACTTGTAGGTAACATGGTAGATCTGCTGACAAGTTGCAAAACACACATCTAGAGAAATATAACAGGGCTACAAATAACAGTCAAATATACAGTAGGACAATATCTGACCAAAATTTTCCCATGCCCAATGAAATTTCAACTGTGGTCTAGACATTTTTTTTGCCTTCCACTGCAAATGCCAATGTTTTGTGTTGGCAATGGGTTATCATGCAATACTGTAATATGGAATACATGTACATTCATGACTTTAGAACAGTTTTCTCATTATATCAGTGGGACATACGAACGTGACCTCTTGTAAGTCGTGCTCCTTAGTTGAGTTGGACTGTTCTTCTCAGGCAATGAGAAATTTGGGCAAGGTAACTTGGGAGAATTTCTTGGGCAAATGGTCCCTCCCCCCCCCCTGGCAAAAAATTTCCCCTACGCTTATGGTTGTTCTAAATAATATTTCTGTTTTCTCAGGGTCAACCTTGGATGCATTTTTTGCTCTGGGTATTAGGCCATTGGTTGGTATGATTTTGTACCAAACCAGTAGCCGATGAGATTTTCCAAAGCCAAAAAGAAATTAAGTAAAATTAATTGCAATGCTAACCAAGTTTGTTGGTTTACATCAAGTAAAAATGTGGGCTGTTTTGTCTCAGTCAGATGGGAAATGCATAAAGTAACAAGTCTTAATTTCTTTAGCCAGGACAGGCCCAGATGATACAGAACCAGCCTCAGGAACAAAGCGAGGTCCAGTATCCGGTGAGTAGAAACAGTGACTGCTTTCCATTTTCCAGTCCGACCAGTCCAACTGGGATCAACTGTTGTAAAGTAGAACAAAATTTTCTTGTTCTGTATTCGTTTTTGGAGTAGGCCAACATCTGAGAGATCTCCTGAATTGAAGTAGGGAACTGACAGCTATGTCACTATTTTTTGAGTTATCTTTTTGCGGCGAACCAAATTACCCTTTGAACGTACGAAACCGAGAATTAATAGTTTAGTGAGGAAGAGAAACACCACAGAGATGATAGCAAACCAAAATTAAAGAAACAAGGATGAATAAGAATCGAGAAGATTGATACGGATTACAATTGCCGATTTTGAAAACTTTTGGCCCAATTTTTCAAAAGGCACAAACCGTGACGTTGTCCTCTAATGATATTCAATTGGTTAAAACAAAAGAAATATTCTAATGAGAAATAACAACTCCATTGCCACGTTTTTTGTAAATGGTTGTAAAATTTCAAGGGTATGGATGTAAACACTTCCGATTGTTTCTTAAACAGTGGAATAGAACAGGCTTGCGCTTGCGCCCAGAGGTGAACCAACCCCTTTACATGTAACTCTGGAACTTCACACAACATGTATTTCAGTTGATCCATGCAACACTTGGCTAATCTTCGGTGTAAAAACCTGTGAAACAGGCAGGTACAAAAGTCGGATCAGATCAACTGGAATCGCTGATTTGAATAAGAATAGTAGCTATTGTTGTATGCCTTGCTACCATTCTTATTGGAATCAGCGATCCGAGTTTATCCAGTCCGACTTTTGTACCTGCCTCTGTGAAACTCACCAGTGACGTAAAACGAAGAATGAACAAGACAACAAAGAATCTCGAAACAGTCATATCACTCACTCACTCATCCTCACCGTGCCCATGAGGACACTATATAGAACAGAAAAAAACAAAGAAAAAGTCGGGTTTTTTTCACCGAGATAAACCCCAACACTTTCCTGGCTGTTCACAGATCTTCAATCCAGCCCAAATGCAGTACATCCGGATGCAACAGATCCAACAGCAACTTCAACAGCAGCAGCAACAGCCACAGGGACAACAACAAGCACAGCAACAAGCACAGCAACAGACAGCACAGCCACCACAGGCCGGGCAACAACCTGCACAAGCGACTGCTGAACAGGCCCAACAGCAGGCTCAACAGCAAGCACAACAAGCTACTGCTCAACCAACAGAGTTCACTTTTACTTCCGGTGGACAGGTAACGAAAAAAAGTTTGCACTTTCATGTAACTTTATATGCGTTTTTTTCTTGTGCAACTCCGTTTTCTTGAATATGAAAAATACAATAAAAATTCAGAGACATGATTAGACGGCTCGTGTCTGCGAAAAAGGTTTATCCAAAAATTACGGTATGTGACTGTGGAAATCTACCTCTAAAATATCAGGAAATTTTTGCGACCTCAAATTTTCTTTTTGTAGACGTAATAAGCTAGGAATGTACTAAAAGTAATTTCTTCAAAATTACTTTGGAGCATAGATTGTACACCTTTTTTAACAGGACCCATATTGTTAGAAATGGCATACAGTGTAATGTATAGATTTGAAATTTACCAGAATAGAACAAGCTAAAACTAAACTATAATTTCACATTTTGAGCTGAAAGAGCCCTCCTGATCAAGAAATTATTCGTGACAACCTCATCCTTGTAGCTTTAACTTTCTTGTTCCTTATCCAAAGATTTACCAGATCCAGCAGCATCCGCACACTGGTGTGACAGCTGTAACTGTAGCAGCGCCACAGGGAAGCTACATTCAGCAGCAAGGTGCCACCCCAGAGCAGGCATCACTTACAACCAGTGAGGCACAGCAACAACAATAGTTAGGTAATTCAATTGCCGAGGATAATGAACAGTGTTAGACCCGCTAACGAGATATATTTGTCCGTCAGCGATCTCTTGTTTTGGCTAACAATTCTGCTCCTCGGCAAAGCCGTACGGGCACCTTCGAACTGGGGGGGGGGGGGGCGCTGTAACCTCCCTACCCACAAAAATTACACAATTCCCGAATGTGTTAGTAAAAGTGCAACTGCTAACTGTTGCCCGAATCCTGAGCGTTTTGCCCGAAATATGTTCTTATCCGATATCAAGGTTTGCTGATACTGAGCCGTGACTTCTTATCCCAGATACCGGGGCTGTTTTCCCATATCCCTGGGCTTTGTTCCCAGATTCCGAAGTCAGAAAATGCTGTATCCAATAGACCCTTTTCATAAATGGCTGCCAATTTAAAATTCTTTTGTATGCATTCAAATTAGCCTCACTAAACTCGTTTGGGAGTAAAAATTCTTTTGAATTATCAACTCAAAAACGAGGTTAGTCAGGCTAATTTTAATACTTACAAAAGAATTTATAATTGGCAGCCATTTATGAAAAGGGTCTATAGAGGAGAGAAACTGCAGAGGTGATCTCATTTTTGTTCTCTGCTTTTGCAGGTTCATGTCCCATGTGGAGTCTTCTTTAAAGTCATTATATCGAACAAACTCTGCTCGTATCTATAACAGCGCTGCTACACGTACGCGTCAACACTCGCCACAGCAGATACCAAAGTGAAGTAATTTATTTTTGCTGCGATTGCTGTCGCTGTGCACTGTTTAATATGCATTTTATCCACGTTATCGCGCAAAACCGGAACAGAGGATATACGTGAAAAAGACAAAAACAGGGTTGAAGCTTGTTTAAGCTTACTCCAGGCCAGAGTTAGTCGTAAAAAACAATAGTGTACGTTGTGTAAAATCGGTTTTGTTTCGTTTCGTTTTGCGTGTCCATCATCTGTTTAGTTCTACTAGCCCCATATTCTGTATAAATACTGCAGTAGGCGACAAGCGCTTCAGGAATCTTTCCTTCCTTCAGTCTTTGTCTTCCTATTTTGCGTTTTTGGAAGCGCCTGCTACAGGCAGTGCAGTTTCATGTGAAACTGAAATTAGAAAACAAAGCGAAAACTTTCCCAGTCGGCTAAGTGTCTCCGCCATTCTGCATGTCACAGTCAATGAATACGTAATGAATTGAGCCTACCACAGCATTTATTTCGCGATACACTTCATATAAAGTAACTACTTATAGTTATACAGCTATATTGTCTTCCTTTCTCTTGTACTCTCTTTCGTCTGTCCTCTAACCTTGCTGATTTCTTTTCTCTCAAATCTTTATATAGCTTCAAAATGTGTTGGATGACTGCTATTTTTATTAGGCATTGAGCGAAAACAAAATAAAGCTATTTAACTTCAGTGGCTGTTCACTTCTTAATGTTTTAAAATAAGACAAAGGCGTCATGAGTTCAAACTGTTCCTGGCGCACAGATTGTGGGGAAAAGGCAGCCCAGTCTCTAGACGTTCTACCTTGCCTCACTGTCCGCGCGAAGTCTGGGAAGGAACGATCGGCGAGTGCCACGTGATAAAGTGATATACATTGGCGTAGCACGACACGAAATTTAGCTTCTGCACTTTACCACTCTAGTGGTTTGATAGTACCTTATATTCGGTAATTGCCCTAAAACACAGTGTGCACTAGTCTCAAAATGTCACCAGTATATAAAACATTGCCGGGAGCTCCACTTGAACACCAAAATCTCTTATTCTACCTTGGAAGAAAAATTAACTGCCACGCGCTACACTCCTTCGTGTCCGATAGCTGTCCACGCAACACTCGAAAAATAGACGAATCAGTACTTGTGTTGGTTTCGGGAAATCGTCCTTGAAGCACTCGAGGAATTTCCGACTCATTTTATCCAATCAAAAACTTGCGCGAGAATTTGTGAATGCACCGAAAGTAATCGGGCGAGCCGATAATTCCATGTTGCTCAGCAACTATCGTGAGCCATGTGCCGTCTCGGAGTTTGGATTTCAGGGCGGATCCAGGATTTTTCTTCAGAGGAGGTGCATTAGAAAGCTGCAGGTCATCTCAGGAGGGGGTGCACACCCCCTGCACCCTCCCCCTAGGTCCGCCCCAACTGGTACGCTAGAATGTTCACAGTCCTGTTTTTCTTTTTCGTTCTTTTCTTCGCTTATTGAACGGGGTTGAAGAACGCTTCGTTCGTCTCCTGCTCTAGGTTTCTCATGCTTCGTGCTGGCGCTCGGCTTCTCTCGCTGTTTTACGTTGAAAAATAGGGTTCTGAAGAGGGTCTCAATAGTGGTTAACTGTCAACCGTCAAATGGCCAAAATATCAATTGTCAACCGTCAAAAACACAATATTTTTACCGTCAACTGTCAATAATGAAGCCAATGTTAGCCGTCATATGTCCCAGAATTCCTTTATTCAGAACTAAAATTAAATGGGGTCAAGATCGGCTGTTTATAAATAAAAGTTTCAATATGTCAATAAATACGTCCAGCGGTAGCAAAGGTGATGTAATTACCCAAAGTAGACACAGTTGAAGACCAAAAACCTAATTTATAACGCACAAATTATAAGATTAACTGGATTATTAGATATGGGAAAAAATGTAATCTTTAATGAAAAATTACAGCCAAATGCGCGCTTTAATTTCGTTTTATAAACGACATTCCAAAAAATTAACCATCAAATGACCTAAAAGGCAACCGTCAAAACGGCTTATTTTTAACCGTCAACCGTCAGCGTGCCCTCACCTCCAATGAGTTATGAACATCTTATTTCTACTTAAAATTTCAAATCATTGTCAAGCGGAAAGGCGATAAGAATGCAGGAAATTATCAATTGTAGAGCGAACATGTACATAGAGAATGTGTCATTCCGGATGGATGGTCTGTGAGTGAGAGGACTGAGAGGGGTCTGGTGCATACACACCCGACAAGACGTTCACATCAAAGTTGCGCGGCATTTTAAAATCGCTTCATATAATTGTGACTCTGCAATTCGCAGCTTTTTCACATCTCTTCGTGTAATGGGTGGGGTGTCTCTTTCTCGGGGTCATTGCCTAGTGAAATATTTGAGCAACTCTATGACTCACAAGAGGGGGGTTTCACAAGATAAGATTTGTTCCGATAGTCGTAAGACTCACAACACGTAGTGTTAAACAATCTCCTTCCGAGTTTCCTTGCAGTGAAGAGCCGCTTTTAAAAGTTGTTGCAAAATTGTAATTCTTCGCTATCCGTGTTGACATGGTTTTCGTAACCACAGTGTTGATCTATATGTGCAAATAAAGAAAATTAAAAAAAATAGTAAATTGGTGTTTATTTTTTAAAAAAATAGTTAACAAGTTCAGCAGATTTAATGTGCCATTGACGTGTTATCCGATTAGCAAAGCACAATGTTTTCTTTCCGTGTATATAACTATCTGAAGACATTTGTGAATCTGTTGATGAAAATTCCAGTGGACAAATATATCGCTTGTATTTTGTCGCTTTACGAGTCCATAAAAGTTGTATTTTTACATCGCCGTTAGCAAAGGCCAACAGTATAAAAGTAGTATGGTTTTTAGGATTTAAATCCAGTGTTTAAATATCTTGAAAGCTGGCTCTAAAGGTGAAGCTAGCTAACTTCTTGTGAAATCTCCACTTAACGAAATTTAATTTTTTTATTGAAAATAGCTTCCTTCGGCCAAGGTTGCTATGCTACGCGAATGGAATGTTTGTGGATTTGCTAGAAATTTAACACCATAATCATCATGAGTTCTGAATATTTTTGTTTTCCGTGTGACTGAAGTTTTCCATTAAACCAATTTGGATGTTTCATTAGGCCTACAAAGAGCGGAAATTAAAGCCCATTTCCGTCAGGATACAACGGAAAGTGGCTTGCCAAATAGAAACTTTAATAGCAATTGCTACTATTGCAATAGCATCCACGATTGTTAGCCTTAAAATCATAACGTTGCCAACGTGTCAAGTATTAGATCAATTTTATACAAGAAAACGTCTGTCCAAAGCTAAATATTCCTTGTTTTTTAGGGGAACGTGTGACGAAGCCCAAAGGACGTCTGCGAAGGAGGCTAAACAATAAGTATATTCATCAAAATTCGCACGAAGTATCTTTCAATCCAAAAAATGTAATTTGATATAGTGTTATATTAACGTTCTGACCCTTTCTTTGTCGCAAAAAATAGAATGTAACGGATACTAATTGTCTTTGGCCTGTGTCGTCCAATCAAAGCAAGACTGCTGAAAGTGTTAGAAGGCACTGTCACCTCTTCTATAGAGCTTTGCAAATTTCTTTAAAAGTGCCCGGGATACAGTTAATGGCATCTGAGCATTTCTGAGCTCTGGGAACAAAAAGGACCAAACTGCATTAAAGCCTTCCTATTTCCCAACCGGCCCGAACAACGATCGTGTAATAACTTCATTGCATCCACCATAATAAGTTAATTAGTTTAAGCTCTGGACAATAACCAGTGACAGAAATGGCCATGAAAGGTGTTTTCTTAGTTTGGGTGATTTTCGCTTCGATGGTGTACACCAGCTTCGGCTTCCCAACAAGTAAGTATTTTTCCTTTTACGTTTTGTAGTAATTGTATGAAAACTTCTTTTATAGCAAGCCACAGTAAGCTTCTAATACCGAGCGTTTCCTTCCATTTATAGTAAAACAAAGTTAATAATAAATAATAACGGCTAGACCGTTTTGTTGCTCGATCAGCGCTAGACTGTTCACAGGCGCTCTATTTTTTCAACGCAAAAAGAACGCGCGCGAGCAAAAAACTCAGCGAGCGAAGCGCAAGGGAGTGCTGTCTCACGTTTTTCGCTGGAGTCCAGTTCTCTTGCGATTCATTCACCACGTTCTATTCGCCGATCGAGGAAAAATACGAAAAAAATAGAGGACTTTGAACAGTCTAGATCAGCGCTCAGTTTCAAAACTATTCTACTCTGAGTTTCCCGACAATTTTCCATTTTATCAACGTGAGTACACAAGGGACGTTCAGTGCAAACAAACAAACGAAAATAAAAATATTAAAAAAAGATAAATCAACAGAGTTATTCTCACAATATATTTAGCCGTGTCTGGATTAATTTACCGACCTAGAATCTCACCGCCATTCAGCTAACACGTGTGTTGTGTATGTTTAATGGCAGCTGAGTTTACATTTTCATACTGAAAGTGACTAGGGGCCTGCCAATACTCGTGTAAACCGAGTTAAAATTATCATCAACGTTTTCCGATGCTTGGATCAGTAGCATTTACATCAAGCTACTTAATGAACTTCAGTGTTAGATTAATTGAATGATCAAATCCCTTGTTTCGTTTCACCTTAGTTGAAATATTTGACAGCTTTTCAAAAAGCATAAAATTCAGCAATGCCGTATTGAAATATACAATAATCGAGAGAATTCTCGCGCGCTCATTGGCCGAGAGCTATGGTGCATGCGAGTATAGACCATGAAAATGACGTAGCATGTAACACAACATAACAAAAATTTCGAAAGAACTGAGAAATTGGCCCCACTAAAATTAAAAGAATGCAAAAGCGTTCTCAAGTGAATTACTCGAGCCCCCATGTCCAACAAGAGTTAAACCCATGACCTTCCAGATACCAAATTGATTGCAAGGCTGGTACTACAACAAAAGGGCAAAATTTATTGGCCAATATTTTAACTAGCAGGGCCAGTATTCTTCTTTGAGGACAGTACTATGATGTAAGGAAAACAACGACTCTCGACGGAGCTGAAAATTAATATAATATGTGCTTACATATGTGCTTACAGTAGAAGGACACGAAGAAGAAGATGAAGAAGGAATTTCAAGTCACCTCAACAATGCAAACAGAGGTAAGTGAGCCGAGTGATATGATGACGAAATTTTAAACGTGAAATAAAGAAACACTCGCTAGATACTTGCCGTAGCAGTTGAGTAGCACGCAGGGACTTGCTCTTTGAATTATTTGAAGACAGATTCGTAAATACACATGCCCATATACATTCCTTTATGCAGTGCAAGTACAGTGCAACTACAACCCTTGATCAGGGACGGCGGAGCCGGGGGGCTGGGAGGGGGGGTTTCAGCCCCCCCCCCCCCACTTTTTACGACAATGACAATTTTTTGTTTTAGTACAAGGTTCGTATTTACAAAACTTCCAAAATATTGCTGTAAGATCAAAAAGTACCTGTCATTTTACACTTATCCAGGTTGTCTTTTGTTTACATCGAGAACGTTGAAAATTATATTTCCGAGACTCTAGATTTCAAAATTTTCAGGGGGAGGATACCACGGGCGCTCATTTTCAAGCCCCCCCCCCACTTTCAAATACGCTCCGCCGTCCCTATGGATTAAGCACCCTTCTTTGAATAAACGCCCTCGCACATCACCGAACGTAAAATATAAGCGAGCCCTACATAATACTTGAAGCAAGGGTGGTGGTGGTGGAGAGGGGGTGGGGGGGGGGGGGGGGGGAAGAGGAGGAGGGATGCCCAAAGGCCATTTCCCAAATGTTGCCCAAATCCCATTTTTCATCTAATGTTTGACCCAAATCCCAGCCCCAAATTTTGTTTCTAAGTACCTAGTTCCGATGACCCAAATTCCATTTTCCCGGTGGAAAAATGGGAAAATCCCAGTTCCCACATGATTTACCTCTTCAGGGCCCATTTCAAAGAACGCTTTATTAATTGTCCCGGTAGTTTACAATAAATTTTAATTTTGTTTTATATTGCAGGCGTTGCTAAATCTTTGTTTGAGGGTGATATCGTTTTGTCCGCGTTTGATCGAAGGTTTGTTGACACGCGCGAACAGGGAGATGTTGACGGAGATCTGGCAAAAAGCAGACGAAAACGAAATGCCAACCGCAACAGAATGGCTCTCTGGCAAAACAAAGTCATCCCTTACAAGTTTGATCCAGGTCTTCCAGGTATGAACCAAACGTGGCTTTGAGTCGAATTCTAGGAAAATTCGATGGTCTTACAAAATAGAGATTTCTTCAGCGCTTTTCCGCGAGAACTTCAACAAAATTCTTGCTACTAAAAAGACAGTTTAATTCCGGTTCTCTTCTTTTGATGGCATTATTGGCGATGAATTTATGATAATCGGATGGAAAAAATACTAAATCTTCAAAGACAGCTACTATGGTCCATAAATTACCAAATTGTTTTGAAGTGAGTATCTTGGCCGTATCCGTTCATTGAGTGACCACAATGAGATTTTTAGCTACTCACCGTCAAAAACGCCGGGGAAAGCTTGCTGTTCTAATGTGCAGCACCAACGTTCTAAAAGAAAGCTTTAGATACAATGTTGCGTTGCGCGCTTTGTACGTGTATACGATTTAATTGAAGTGTCGATGTATTTAGCTGTAAAACCTAAATGAGGACCTGACTTCTTTTTGGATAAGTATACGTATACCGGTTTTCTGAGACTGAGGAAAGCGTGAAATGTCCCAACCTTATAATACACGGCATTTGCAAATTATGCTAATCTGCTTAGTGCTGTACGGCATAAACATTTCGTGTTTCCGCGCGGCAAGGAAACACGTTTCTTCGTTTTGCCAGGCCTTTAGTTTTGGTTTACACATGTTGCAAGTATATCGTTACACGAATTGGCCTGATGTTGGTACTCTGTTTAATTATTGTATCGTATCGCATCGTATCCTATCTTAACACATGACATCACATCAAACCATATCTTCCCATTTTCATATATCGCCGTTGTTTAGTATTGGTGGGGGCCCGCTACTTGACCCATATTTGGGTATAGGGGTTTCGCTGGAGGTCCGAAACCCTGACCCTGTTTAGGACCAAAATAACCTCAAACATATACCTTGTTTAGGACCAAGGAAAACGTTAATATCTAGTCCTGAAAATGATCTAATGTTGACTGATGACCGGCTAAATAAATACTGATGAACGTCAGTTTCTGATTTCGGATATGCTAAAAACTCTACGAAAGTCGCGAAGCCATACCCTGTACAGGACGACTCCTTGATATCCAAACCCTGTCTAGGACAGACTCACTTGAATTATATACCTTGTTTAGGACCGAGGGGTCAAAAACCATACGCTATCCAGCGGCACGTCCCCATATCGCCCATACAGGGGAGTACCCTCCCACGGGGTTGGGGGTAGTTATAGATATATATGGAAACACTAGCCTAAGGTTCCACTGCATATAACACCAGTATTTTTTTCCGCGTGCTGCGTGAAGAAACAAGAAACAAATTACCGCGTTCGCATACATTGGGTTATCGGATAGGGATGCGCTAAAATATGCGTTAAAATAAGTCGTATTGTTCGTTGCAGCCGAGTATCAGGTGGGTGTTCATGAAGCTATAGAAGAATTCAGCAAACACACTTGTCTGAGGTTTAAGGAGAGAACCACCGAACCTAACTGGCTTCTATTTGTTCACGGAAAGGGGTAAGAAATGTCATGTTAGTTTACTTCAGACAACCCAGTAAGGTGCTTCAAACGGTCAGCTTCGTGGCGCATGCCAAATTATTTGATATAAGATACATCAAAACTCCCATCATTAATAAATATCCCAGTTTCATCCATATTGGCAATATTCTTCGTGTAAAAGACCAGTAATTCTGTTACACCACTTGAACCAATGCTTATCCCAAATCGAAATATGGTGGGGGAAAACGCCTATATATATTAGTAGGCCATGTCAGCCATGTTTACACCCGGTGCCCTAGAACTGGCACCTGGTTCCCAGGGTCTCTCATCTCCCCGCCATCCCGGGGCGAGAGAGGTCTGGGAGGGCGGGAAGATGAGAGACCCTGGGAACGAGGTTGCTGGACACCGGCTAAAAGCTGTGCCGCCGTGTTCAGAGACTGGGAAACAAAGTACCCAAGAACCCTTTTACTACCCCGCCTGACTGATTCCGGGGTGGATACTTGAAAATAATAACAGTGTGTTCACATGACTGCTCAGCGAGAATCGTACTCGGGCACTATGCCCAGATAGAAAGTGTGGACACTTAAGCAAAATGGTACATTAGGCAGTTATTTTCTGGGAAAATTGATGACTGTTTGCGGAAAGTATATAAATTCTACAGAACTCGAAATTTTTATTTAGGTGCTGGTCAAGTGTGGGTAAAAAATACTGGAGAACCAATTACGGGCAAGAGATTTCTCTGGGCAGCGGTTGTAACCAAAAAGGGACTATAATGCATGAGATAATGCACGCAATTGGCTTCTGGCACGAGCAGTCGCGGCCTGATAGAAATCAGTATGTGGAAGTGCTTTGGGAAAATATCATGGAAGGTGAGTATATACTGAGGTTATTGCATGCAGTAATTTCCGTCGAACTGGCTACATGTATGGTAATACATTTCTTTTTTAGGGGGGGGAGGTTTGAGGTGGATGAGGGAGGCACAGGGCGGCGGGAATCTGGGAGTCAACGGGGCGGGAGCAAAGGGTACGGGCGCGGGGAACGGGAGCAGAGGGTACGGGAAAGCAGCGGGAAACGGAAGCAAAGGGTACGGGAAAGCCGCGGGAAACGGAACCAAAGGGTACGGGAAAAACGCGAGCAAAGGGTACGGGAAATGGGAGCAAAGGGTACGGGAAGCGGCAAGTTTAGACCTCCTGTTCCGCTCCATTTCGTACTGCATAGCTACCGCAGCAGGCAAGTTATGACTTTTATAATTACGTGACTAAGATGGCGACTACTGCATGAGAAGTCACTGAAACTATTGCATGAAGTAGCAACTGGACCTGGAAGAATCGCTCTCTTTTAGTTAAAGAATAGATTGTCAGACAGGGTAAAGTGGCTGATTGTTGTACTACATCGTTGCTCGCAATGTGGTAGATGATGGACAAAGGTCATCAGAATTGTTGCGAGCAATACTGCATGCGGGATAAAGCGTTTTTACCTGCACGAAACTTCAGTTTTGGACACGAGGTAACTTGACATTTGCACGTTTCTTCTTGTGTCGAAGCCAAGGGTAGGTTGTTCTTCACACTGCATTGGACACTGGAAGGCGACGTTGCGTTTCTCACTTCATTCCGGTTTTAACTAGAAATGCCAAGAAAAAATTATCAAGTGGCAAAACTCGCTCGCTCGTGTGCATGCTTCAACAAGGAAAACATTTCAAAAATGACGAAATCTGACAGGTTTTTTAACATTTCTGACAGTTTATGGAGTATAGCAACTTGACAGAATAACTGTTCAAGGGACCAACGAATGATTTTCGGAAAGCGACGCTTTCCGAACGAGGCACGAAGTGCCGAGAAGAAAAATGACTTGTCTCTATTCTTGCTGCTGTGGCGTCTTTGGCGCCCACAGTTCGTCCAACTGAATGCACAGCGGTCAACACTATTCAGAATGATGGCGGTTCGAAACGATCGATCGCAAATGAATACGTATGTTTGGTTCGCAAATGAGGTTTTAACTAAGAGAATAAATACAAGAACGAAGGTAAGACGTTTCTTTTATTGATGTTTCAAGTATAACTCCTCTGCTCCCTGTGCTGACACTTGTTAAACAACAAGAGAGGACAGCAAATAATAATATGATAATATATATTGTAGCAGATGCCAACTTTTGTAATCTAGAAATATAATGGACGTGTGTAATTCATTTTATGTTCACTTGCTTTGTATTTCCGTTTGTTCAGGCGAGGCACACAACTTTAACAAGTATGACCGAGGCAGGATTGATACTCTTCAGGTTCCGTACGACTATGAGAGCATCATGCATTATGGCACAGACAGTTTCTCCACGAATAGAAAACCTACTCTGAGGTCCATCAAAAACCCTTCAAGAGCGCTTGGTCAGAGAAATGGCTTCACGCAAATCGATGTACAGGAAATCAATTCTTTATACGAATGCACCAGTAAGTGATAGGTTGGACTCAAATCAAATCACTCTGATTAATGCTGATCACTAAAAACATTTCAGTGGCTCAACATTGATTAACTGAATTCTGATCGCTGAAAACATTTCAGTGGCTCAGGTTTGAGTCGAACCCACGACCTTCGGGCCACATGTCCACTGTTCTGACATACGAGTCACAGAGCCGTGATGGGAACAGCGCGTGAGTGAATCCCATTCGTGAACTCTGTAGCTAGGATGGTACAGCAGTAAACATGCAGCCCGAAAGTCGTGGGTTCGAGTTCTACCTGAGCCACTGAAATCGGTTTTCAGTGATCAAGATTAATCAGTGTTGCAATATTCATTTATTCCAGTAAGTCATGTGATTAATAGTTAATGGTTACAGACGATCCACACGCGACAACATTGTTTGTGCACGTGACAACATTGTTTGTGCAATTTTGTTTTCCTTGTAGATGCCGTCAGTTCAGGCAAACCTGGATGGAGCGGTTGGTCCGACTTTGGGCCCTGTAGTTCTAATTGCAGAAAGACTCGTCAAAGATTCTGTGCTTCCGAAAACAAAGATGAAGATTGTCCTGGTCAGTCATACGGTGTGGAAAGCCAGGAATGGGTTTGCCGCTCCGACGAATGCAATGGTTAGTGAATGAAAAGTGCACAGTGCGGAGACGTAGTACGGAGGGAGGGAGGGAAGGAAGGCGGGAGAATTGA
>OX393569.1:7251293-7336293 GCA_947652115.1 Blastomussa wellsi
ATTGTATGGGCGACAATGTTCGAGTGACCTGAGTTATAACTCATTCTCTGTGGGATGAAGGAACAGGGAGTATTTCTAATCCCCCGTGGATGTATCGGAATGCTTGTCCCTCACAGATCCGCCAGTGTTTACTTCACTGGTATACGCTTGGGCACTGCTCTGCGATAGAAAATGTCAATGTTAAATCACCTAGACCAGGGGTATTATTATTTGGCATTTGTTAACAGGCCCCAATGACTGTGACTTTGATTTCGATGGATTCTGCGGCTGGTCAAAGAGCAGTGACAACGACAATAAATTTGAGTGGTTGAAAGGGTCTGGTGCGACAACCAGCAGCAGAACTGGGCCGTCCGCTGACCACACCAGCGGCGCAGGTACAAAGTTCATTTCAGAGGGGGTCAGTGTTGGACTTTTTTTGTGTTAACGCTCTTTGATTTCAAACATAAACTTGATCTGCGCATGTTTACCATTCACCAGGCAACTATCTTTATGTTGAATCGTCCAGTCCCGCTCAGGAGGGAAATAAGGCTAGGTTACTTAGTGAGCAATTTCCAGCAACCGCTGGCCGGTGCCTGTTGTTTTGGTACCACATGTACGGTTCATCAACTGGAACTCTAAATGTTCGCATCAAGGACAAAGACGGCAAATCAACGCTTGTTTGGTCCAAGTCTGGTGATCAAGGAAATAAGTGGTTCGAAGCAAAGTCGACTCTTGAAAGTAACTTAGATTATAAGGTACAATTTATGATTTTCTCTTTCAAAAAACGAATAGAAAACTAACCATTATCTGAAAAGCTAACACTGGGAAAAGGGAAGACTGAACCATTTTTCGTTTGCCAAGTCAAAAACCAGGTTAAATTAGCGGAAAAACAGCGGAAACGACAACTTACAAGAACATCAACAATGGCAACGAAACAACCACATCAACAAAAACAAAAACAACAGCAACAGCAACGAAAACAACGAAGACTTCAAAGGAAGTTTGGTAGAAATCTAAAATATTTCGAGCTCCACAACTGTTACTACAACAGGTGACGACTGGAAGCAAACACATATCGTTAGATAAAAGTAATCACTTTATTTTGCAGGTGGAATTTGAAGCCGTTAGAGGCAGCAGTTTCCGAGGCGATATTGCACTCGATGATATCCGATTTAGTGGCGGACCTTGCAGTTAAGTTTTGGAGGGTTGTGATGAAGTTTTGAATCAGCTCAGTCTTCTTTGTGCATTTAACCACTGAAGACACTGAACTAGCCATTCCAATGAACTTTGGACCGGGCAAGTTCCTCCTATTCGTTCATATAAGCTACATTTGTAAGCTCACTTTTTAAAAATCATTGCATTGGGAAGTAGACAAGTCAGCATCACAGAGCGATTTTCAATTGAGTGTCGTAAAACCAAAACCAAAGTAAAAGAAAGAACGGAGACAATCCAGTGATCCAAAACTCGAAGTAATTACGCACAGCTGACACAAAGCACGGGAAAACATGCGCGCGCGAGACACGATGGGTTTTGGTTTTACTCCTTATTGGTTGAAAAAGGGGTGCGAGATCAGTTTTTAAACCAATTACTGAGCGTTGTAATGCAAAACCCTAAAACTCTAAATTCTTTCTGATTTTTCGGAATTCTTCTGAGGTTAAAATCTTGTTTTTCCCTAAGATTTGCGTTTCGGCAAGTTTTACTTGCCTTCGTCAGGACTGCTTGCAAATTAAGGTGGCTCATATCAGTTTTTCGGAACCACACCAACCCAGCTTTAAATGGCTACAGCTTCGCTGTTGTGCGTCGGTTGGGCACGATTTTTCGCACATCAACTAGATATTGAATAAGGTTTCCAAAAATGTACATTTCATTGGCATCGGTGTTACCATAGCAACGAAATGATGACGTCATTGTTTCTGAAAATCAGCATTTTTCTCGAAATCCAGACCTAAACTTTTAAAACGAATCAACGTCCCTTCTAGTATACATTTAGATCTTCCACACTGCAAAGTTTGAAAAAATTCTATGGGAGCGTTTTTGAAAAAAAGCTTGTTGAATATTTTGCTGTCAAAATTTAAAAAGTTCGCCTTAGTATCTGTTAGTATCTGTTTCAATGCCTCTGAAATGTTCAGGGATGACACATAACATGCTAGACTTTCGATCTAGAGATTTTAAAAAAATTCTATCGACTAGTTTTTACATAGATGCTCCCATATAAAAGACGTTCCTTCTATGAGAAAAATGTGAGTATTAAAGACATTACTTTTGAGTTCGCACAGAGAAATCTAGTGAAGCAAACTGGATGAAACCTTTCAGGAAAGTTGTTCTATGCCAAAGGTATAAAACATGGAAAGGACATTGTTACAATCTACAGGAAGTCGCTGGAATCACGAACTAACAGATACTAAGGCGAACTTGCTTAATTTTGACAGCAAAATATTCAACTAGCTGTTTTTCAAAACGCTCTCATAGAATTTTTTCAAACTTTAATAAGAGGTGAACGTTTCAGAGATAAGAGAAATTTCAAATTTAGATGTGTTAAAAGGGTCTTTGTCACTTTTCTGCGCATGTGTGACGATTTGATTTCTGGTCCGACGGACCAGAAATCAAAGTTAATTTATGCGATTAAAATCCTCTTCCATCGACCTCGCGAGGCTTCCAAAAGCTATAAAAATTGAGGTAAGGTATTATTTGGTCATTTTTCGAAGTTTTAAGCGGAAAACATTGCATGTATTTTCTTTTCAACATCACAAGAAATATGATGTTCCGAAGGGTGATACACAAAGCGGTTCGGGACGAAAGCTAAAACAAAGGAATGAGGCAAGACAAAGTGGTGTTCGTGCGCACGTGAAAACTCAAAAACAATCGTAGAAGGCCACGGTGGTTCGTAGCAGCGTGCAGTGCACAACCTTGCCAAATGTGTATTGGTTAAAACACTTTCTGTGCGAATTAAGGCTCCGCATGCGCGTTATCGTGGCAATGGCCCTTTAAGTACGGAACTGACGAGGCTAAATTTTACCCCTTAACAGTTGAAAAAGTCGGATGCTTTCGGGATAACAGGAAACAGCGAGCATTTCCGAAGATGTTGAAAAATCTGCGACGCGAGATAGACTGGTATCATCTGGAGAAAACCATTCAGAAGTGTGCTCTGCTGACCAAACAGAACAATTATAAGGTGAGCCGGCGCTCGACCAATCGCAGAACATTTTTTGTGAGAGTGGGGAATTTGCGTAATGGAGGCTTCCATGGCGGGTTAAAAAATGACAAAAGACACTAGTATTCAATTGTCCTCCAGAATTCTTACGAAAAGTTGCCGTATGTAAGTAGAAGTCCCTTGAAATAACTTATAAATATATTTTTTTCCATCAAATGAATGACCATTCCTTGTTCCTAAAGACCCAGGGAGTCCTTCATAGTTGTGCGAGTAATCAGTGTAAAGGCAATTTTAGTTAAGCAATTGCAGTACTGATGTCTAAGACTATGGCGATAAAAGGCAAAAACAACTCCTGAAGTTGAAAAACGAGGTTAAAAATGTTGATTTTTTAAATAAAAACCATCACATTTGCCGGCAACTTGATTTTTTTATCTTGCAATGTCTTACTTGACAACTTCGGTTTAACGAAAGACAGGGGCCAACTTGTGTCGCCTGCTATTAGCTATTGAATAGATAACTTTCTTTCTTGGTGTTTGAGGGTCCATGGTAAGAAACGTCACGTTACGAGGTCGTCCAGGGCTTCAACATTTTCGTATTTGATTATTTTCCTCAGGTTTTTGCTATTCAGTTTTATGGGGAGTGCTGGAGTGGGGAGTCATCCAAGGTGCAGTACGATCGGTGGGGTGCAGTTGATAAATCAAAGTGTCCGTTTGGAGTCGGCTCAGGCAATATAAATGCTGTTTACAGACTTCTTCCGAAGGAAATTTGATTTTCTTTGAATCTCTCTTATTTACATCGTTTATCAAAATGCCTCTGAGAAAAACAAAATAGCCAAGAAAAGCTGCAGGTAATTTGTTCATCAGAAATAGCTTCGGAACAAAGAAGTGAAATAAGGATAGATGAATGGTTATTTTGTGGTGATATGTTGGCGAGCACAAGTGCTTGTAAACCTAGAATTGCATTAACCCCTGCTGTGGTTTATTAAACTTGAAGGCGTATGACAAAATGGCGTTGTATGACTCTTCTTACTTTCCACACCTCATTTGCTTTTTAGTTTTGCACTTGGAAGCGTGCACCCTCGGTGACCCGAAGGGGAGACACGAAGGAAACCCACCAGCGAAATCTTTGTCACCAAACCGAGGCAAGCATTAGAATGAGTCGTGGAACTAATCGTACGAGAGTAGCATCTCAGAGGCACTCATTGCGAATTCTTGCAAACTTTCATTTGCACCCATTTCGCTGCTGGGTTTACCGTCTTCCTGTAGCCCAGACTAACCGCCCCTGGGTCTCCGAGGATGGGGAGTATGAAACTGTAGTTTTACCATAACTGCAAAAATTCTCGCGCGCCCATTGGCTAACATTCATGGTCGAAAAATGCATCGAAACATAAAAATGACGTAGTATGACGCCATCGCCCGCGCTTTTTCAAAACGTTTAACAACAACTTTTATCACTCAAAGTTTTAAGAGTCTTTAGTGCTGTTAGTTCGCAGAAATAAGACGCAAATTGCTTCCAAAGGGTCTCCTTTAAAGAGGAAATCATCAAATTCGTTTTCAAGGTGAATATGGATCCGGATTGAATTAATCCTTGACGGGAAAACACCAAAGTTTGACGTGGAACTCGTTGAATGGGATGCCTTTCACGGGTTGGAAGGTGCAGTGGCCTAATGGTTAGTGACTCCAGATCAGGGAGACAGGATTCGAACCCTGCTATTCTTGGGCAAGACACTTCACTCTCACAGTGCCTCTCTTCACCCAGGTGTATAAATGCCTATTGGCAAATTTACTACTGGGGGTACTCCTGCAATGGACAAGCATCCCATCCAGGGGTCGAGGTGGGAGTAGACTCTCTGTCGCTTCATGCTACAGAAACCAGGATAAGCTCCGGCCTGATGATAACAATATTTAATCAGGAAACTCTATCACAAATGTGGTTTTCATAGAGGTCCTATGACTAAAAAATAAATGTGTACAAATAAAATATAATACATATTTCATAACAATTTAGAAATCACAAGAATTAATAAAAATAGAAGAAAAATAAAAGGTTAAAAATTTAAAAAGCTAAAAGGAAGACAACAAATTTCTCTTAAAAATCACCAAGCTAGATGACTTTCTAATGAACGTGTCAAGACTGTTAAAATCATTTACAGCATGATATGCTAAGCGTTGTTTTCCCCAATTTCGTTTAACTCTAGGGAGCCTTATGAGATCTTTGTTTCGCGTATTATGCGAATGCATGTCCGTTTGCCTAGACATAACTAAAGAATGATTAATTTGACCAGTGGTACATTTATAAATGTAAACACATCTATGATATTTTCTGCGGTCTACTAGGTTCAACCATTTTAAGGTTTTTAATGCTTCAGTTGCCGAAGATAAAGGTGGGTTATCTAAAATCAATTTCGCTGCTTTGTTCTGTAAAAGCTGGAGTTCTTTCATAAGTGTTGCATTGTTCTTATCTCCCCAGACGATATCTGCATAATCTAGGATAGGTAACACTAAACTATTGTAAAATAGTAAGCGAGCCTGAAGAGGCAAATAATACTTGATTCTGCGAAGAAGACTAAGGTTCTTATTAATCTTAGCTGAGATGTACTCTACATGATCAGCCCAAGTAAAATCAGATGACAACATTATTCCTAGATATTTAAAACTTGAGACGGAATCTATGTAAGACTCAAAAATATGCAAAGAAAGAGATGGAATACCAATAGTTTTTCTACTACTGCCTATAATCATAGACTTTGTTTTACTGAGATTTAGCGTCAGTTTGTTTCTATTTAGCCATTTAGCAACTTCCAGGAGATCTTCATTGAGAGCTTCCTCCAGCATACGTGGCTCCTTTGAAAAACAGTAGAGGACTGTATCGTCAGCATAGAGTGTCACTTGGGAATTCTTCACTACCAGAGGCAGATCGTTTATATAAATTAGAAAAAACAGGGGGCCCAAAATGCTCCCCTGAGGCACCCCAAGGGGCACATGTAGAGGGTCAGACATAGCATTATCACATGACGTGCGCTGTTTTCGGTTGCTCAGGTAGGACTTGAACCAAAGTAGAGTACTAGCAGAGACACCAATCTGCGACAATTTGGATATCAGAATAGCGTGGTCCACGGTATCAAATGCTTTTGTCAGGTCTAGGAATACTGCCCCGCTTGAATGCAGACTTACTTAATTTAATTATTTTAATGATAATAGTATATATGATATTTAGAGATGAAGCCAGATCAGCCTCAGTTTGTTTTCATGTGGCTCCTCTATCCCGGTGAAATTGGAAATTAAAAATGTTGGTTTTTGAGGAGGGAGGAAAACCGGAGAACCAGGCCAAAAAACCCTAACTATGAGAGAACCAACAACAAACTCAACCCACATATGGCACTGCACTGGAATTGAACCTGGGCCACATTGGTGGCAGCCATTAAGTGCTCTCACCACTGTGTCATCCTCGCTCCCCTAATGATCTATCACTAGCATTACAAGAAATGTATCACGATCATCATTAAGGATGATTATTATACATTGTAGTCACCATCTGTCTTCTCATTGGCTAAGAGCCTACAGTTAATTCTGGGAAACAGCGCAACCTACAGATTATTTAATAATCTGCTAGCAGATAAGTGAATAATCTGTAGGTCTTGCACACAGTGCATGATTACAGACAGAAAAGTAAGAACATGGATTGTCGATTCGCTTCATCGACCCAGCAAGAAAGTGAGAAATTGCTTGAAGATAAAGATTCTGAAAATACTAAAAAATCGACAAAGGTGGCGATGGAACTGTTCTACGAATAAATTAAAGAGAAAAACATTCATGAAACACATGACAAAAAGAATTAGCGCAAGTGTTGAAATCTTTTTATGTGGAAGCGCGAAAAAAGGATGGATCGTTTTACTTCATGGGAAGTCTGAAAACAATGCATAATAAAACAATTATTAGATTCGGCTTTTGTGATATCTGGAATAATCAAGGTCTTGGTTATTGTTTGACTGGGTTACAGTCCCACCAGCCCCCTGCCTCATACGCCTATGCTTATTGGAGGGGCTTGGTTTATCAATTTAGCAAAATGCTGTCCAATATAGGATATGTTGAGTTTATCCAAGCATTGCTCTGTAATTTCTGCAGATGCTATTGATGCCAACAGTCTTGTAAGATGTGATTACACTTAAATCATTCACCCAATGGTGTTATTGTGCCTCACTGAGCTGTGAGTTTACAAGTGTCATAGGCATGATATCATAAGGGAATCTGGCCGTATTCCACTGAAAAATTTGGTTGTCTAAGACAGCATTTTATGTTGCTTGAAGGCAGTTCAATTGAAAACCAGGCGTAAAAGGCGGGCATCAAAACATGAATATTCAGTGGAACTTTCTAACAAATTCAAAATAGATTATTGATAAACAGAAGCTTAATGCTGTTTATGTAAAATAATCATATATGATATAATAATCACTTACAATTAAAAAACACATTGAAGAAAAGCTAGTCCACACCTGTGGCACCACCCTCCCCATGGGCCTCTGAAAATAATTATGGGAACTATATAGTGGCAGATCCAGACATTGAGCTAGTTGGGGGGGGGGGGGGGTAACAATTTAGGTGGAGAGTCGACTGTGTGACACCGAACATGTGAGCCATTACCAAAAATAAGGCCTTGGCCCCGTGCCCCTCCCCTAGACCAAACAATGCTATAATTACTTTTAATTAGCTATAACTGGATAAGAGAAATCCTGTTCTCCGATCCCGATCCCAGATTTTTTATTAACACAAAGCGTTTTAAAATGATATAGGTAAAAGCCTTATTCATATCATCATCATTTTTTTCTTACCTCAACGTCTCGGCGGCATATTATCAAAAAAATTGCAGCCTTGATAGTCGTAAGAAAACGGCTTCAGGCGGTGTAAACTGCAGAAACACTCTAAAAACTTCTCGCTTGCGCTCTGCACATGTCTACACTACGAGCAAACAGTTGAAGAAACATTTTATCAAAGTTGCGAAGATAATAATTTGATTTGAAATTGTGGCTGTTCAGAGTTATAGTTCTGGAAGGGAATGAGAGAGAAAGATAACGAAACCTTCTGAGAAAAGCGCAAAATAAATGCTCCACCCACCTAACTGTGTTGTTTGAGGAACCATGTTACAAAGTTACACCACACGATTCTCGCTTTGTGCAAGCACCGCTGACATCAGAGTGGGCTCATGTCGAATATGAAAGGCGGGCTTTCTTGAAAAATATACACTTCGAAAAACCGTCTGTTTCGTTCGATCTTTCTTAAACTTGCTAGTTATGCAATCTGATTGTTGTTTAAGCTACAGTAAACGCACAAGATCACCTTGAATGAACCGGAGAGCAATGGAACGAAAGAAAGTTTCACTGAGTTTGAAAACAGGGACAGCGAGAAACAAATCCAAGGTGAGAACTGATCGCGAAGTACATAGCTACATCGTCTATATAGAGCATGTAGACCCATGTAACAGAACGACTTCATCTAATTAATTTCTTTCGGGGTTAAAAGGATACTTGAGGCAACATTTGAAAAGTAAGGTGATGATCTAATATAACCGCAGAAATCCAGATCGAGTACGAAAATTCAGAAAGCCTGGTGGCAGATCGAAATACAAAAACAGTACTAAGTTTTAAGACTTTATACATGTACATAATCGAAATTGTAAGTTTATATTTTGCCAAGCACAACTGAAAGGGCTGCAAATGTAATTTTGGTAGAGAAATGCATGCAGCCTATTGAAATTATCGAACCAAATCGAACTTAGTCGAACCCACTCACGCGATTCGGCACAATTGGGTTCAGTAATCAGGGGCGGATCTAGGGGAAGGGTGCAGGGGGTAAACACCTAGACTGAGATGAGCTGTCACTATACTGTGGCTTTCTAATATAACTACCGGTAGTATAATTTGTGTGTTACATGGATGTCATTCTTTAGTGTTGCACCCTTCCTAAGAAAAATCCTGGATCCACCTCTGGACATTGAACATAAGGGAAGAGCCACCCAGTGGATCTGTTAATAAATAGACGTGAGTGTTTTACTGGGAATTACACCACTTGTAAAATTCATGCAAAACTACATCTGGGACCGTAGTGGCGTATTAAGCTTCTCAAATTGTTGCGTGACAATTATGCGATATAATACGAAACTAGCCAATCAGAATACACAGATCCTTGCAAACCTGCAAGGGGTCGGAACAAGCTTTTGGGAGCCAAGGATTATGTGACATGTCTGGCTGCAGTGCAGGCTAGATTCAGTTTGTGTACAAAGTTGCCAAACGAACGTCGATAATGTGTTTTTGTCTGTATAATAAAAAGAAAATTACATGTTAGCTCAAAGATATGAATTTTATGTTCTCGTGGCAAGAACAATATCTCACTTGTTCGCTGCGCTCACTCGGGAGATATTGTTCTTGCCACTCTAACATAAAATTCATATCTTCTCGCCACCGTGTAATATCCTCTATTTATTATTATTATTATTATTATTCAAGCTCTCACAAAATTTTTGAGCGGTCAAACGTTCGATTGTCATGCGTTTGTCATGGGTTTGATTAGTTTGACTGAGTTCAATTAGTATTTTTGGGGTGAATTCTAGATTTTTAGATTGGGTTTGGTTGAGTTTCATTAGGATCAATTAGTTTGGAAATCGAACTCTCTCGCACAATTTTTTGGTTTGGCTGTGTTCAATTCAGTTATCAAACTAGCTTATGGAACCCAATGGTTTGATTTCAAAGAGTTTGATTACATGCAGGTTTGATTAGTAACACCAGGATTTTCATGTAAGTTCTTTCAATAGATCACAGATGAATAGACCCTTGCTGTGCAAAATACTGTACACTGTGAACTAATACATCGTTCAAAAGGGACATTGCATCACAACCATGCATAATTTATAACGTTATAGCTACATTACATGTACATTCAGCTGCGAACACAATCTCATTGCCGCAGCCCACTTGTCTTTTGGTCTGCACCAAGAAACATGGATGCTATTCAGCCCTGATTTTTGAAGCATGTACATAGTGCATTGTTTTGATTCCAAGCCTAAATGCTGGTTACTCCCAGCAATCAGGTCGATATTTCTGACATTAAAGTCTGCATACGAGCCTAGTGGCCCATCAGGCCGGACCTTATCCCAGTTTCTGTGGCATGAAGCGACAGAGAATATATGACCTCTCACGTGAAAATGTTCCTAATGGTTAGCCGTTCCAATGGCTAGCAAACGGATGATGAACGGCTAACAAGCCATGTGAAACAGATTCAGTGAACATATGAACGGGTAATGAAAATTTTCGCACGGATAAGGTCAAACGTATGAACAGCTTATGAAAATTTTCGCACGGATAAGGTCAAACGTATGAACGGCTAATGAAAATTTTCGCGAGATGTTGGTTATGCATTGCTGATGGTTCCATGATTGATAGAGAGCCTTTCTTGGCTGTTCAGCCGTTTTGCCTCATTGATTTTGAAATGGTTTTCACTGGAATGCGTTCTCGATGTTTGACCAAATTAATGGTTGTTGTGTAATGTAAACATGGCCGCAAGTTTGAATGGGTGACCAATAACAGCGAACGGCAGTTGAATTTTTTGCAACGGATGGCTCGAGCTGTGTGAACAAACGGCTGATGGATTTTTTGCAACGGATGGCTCGAGCTGTGCGAACAAACGGCTGATGAAGTTTTTCTAACGGATGGCTCGAGGCGTGCAAACGGTTGATGAATTTTTTTGCATGGATAGCCCGAGCCGTGCGAACGGTTTTTGAATTTTTTCGCACGGATAGCTGGAGCCGTGCAAACGGCTGGTGAATTTTTTCGAACGGATGCTCAAGCTATTCGAAACAGCATTCAAATCCATGCAAACGGGTAATGAACAGCTTCGGAACGGCTATCCGTTCGAAACGGCTATTGGTTGGGAACGTTTTCGCGTGAGAGGTCACATATTTCTACTCCCCCCTGGTTGGGATGCTAAACCATTGCAGGGTTACATGTAAATTTGCCGGTACCTATTTATACACCTGGGTGAAGAGAGGCACTATGAGAGTAAAATGTCTTGCCCAAGAACACCACACAGTGCCCTGGCCAGGGCTTGAGCCCAGACCGTCCGATCTAGAGTACAGCACACTGCCAACTCTTCCAGTTTCTGATACCTATACTGTACTTCTTAATGTAAGTCTACAGAAATTTTAATTTTTATTGTGGGTGACAAGAGGAGTGCGTGATCCTAATCTTGACGTTATTATCCCGAACGCATGCGCAGCAGGTATGTAGTTAGACCCTTACTCAATTTTTGATGAATCCCAGTGTTCTTCCACTAAGAATGTATGGAATGCAAAGAATGCAATTTGATCACATGCATACTTTGGATCCTGGTGTTGCAACATACATGTATGTAATTCCTGCTGCTTTTTCACTTAGTGCAATAACAATCCACGCTTTTGGGAGAGTTAGTCCCTGGCTTTTATGTATTGTTATTGCCCATGCAAGCTTTTAAGAGTAATTGGATGCTAAGCAGAACTGATAATTATTTCATTACCAAACAAAATCATTATGTGCCACTGAACACCTCTGTTACACTTTTATCAACCAAAATCACAATGCACAGTTCTCGCCTGCACTTCCTTCCTTTGGTTATTACTAGTATATGAAGCATATTTTTGGTACAAGTTACCATTGATAAAACTGTGCAGTCGTTGCAATTTATGTTGCTCTCCAGTCTCCAGTCTTCATTCCCAATATTTTCTAACTTTGAATTAACTAGATTAATGTTAGACTTCATTCATGTTATTGCTAATAGCAGAGCTTACAGTACATGTATGTTGACTTCATGATTTCTTTTTACACAATCCTCATGGATACATGTATATTTGTCGTTATCAAGGAGTTGTCAATAGGAGCTAGCACCCCTCAAGTCAATGCCCAGACGAAGGGTATTTTAAAGGAAAGCACTTCGGATAAAGTTAACACGTCTGGATCACCACTTTCAAGGAGTGGAAGTTATCTGGGTACTCTAGAGAAACCAAAGCTCCAAAATGACAGCTTGGACTTCCATTGCTCGTTTGAAACTGATGGAAGCTCAGAGCACGACATTGACGTTCCCTGCACTCAACCAGTATCACATGACAAGATACTTGAAGGTACAAATATTTTATGTTATTAAAAGGTTCTGTTCAGCTTGTCATTATGTGACTGTGTACCAACTTATGATTATCACAATTCAAGTTGCCAAGCACATGTATGTACCATCTCTTCCTCATGACAATCTTTCATGAATCTTAAACAATCTTCAGACGACCCTTTCAGAATCCTCAACTGAGTATAATTAGGATCTTCACCATTGAAGTTCTTTCTAGTATCTTAAAAATTCCATTTCATGTTGTTGTAGTAACCGCATCTGCACATACATCATACTGCAGCAACAGGTGTCCACTTACAAACTGTTCCAGAGATTTTTACTTTATGTCTTAGTTTATTAAAATAATAATTTTCTATTCAGTGTACAGCTGTAGCTACATGTATATTGCAACTCAAATGTTTCAACCTATTAAATTCACTCACTAAAGAAATTTAATTCTTGTGCACATTATAGGTGTTGTGGCATTCATTGAAGTTCGTTCCAATACCGAAAATAGGTTTGAAGGAATCTCAAAACAAATGGAAATGCTGGGGGCAACAGTAAGTTTTATACCTAGCACAATAGAGGACTTTTTCATGTAGTCTAATCTAAACATGAGGGAGGTTGGGAGAGTCTAGTAGACAGTTTTCATAACTTTGATTGTATATAAATACAGAATATAATCTGGTTTTATCAACTGGGTTGATAATGTAAATTGGCCACCGTAAAGAGATTCGAGAGCTGACGTTTCGAGCGTTAGCCCTTCATCTGAGTGAATCAAGGAATCGTGGGCCGTGTCTGGTTTATACACAGAAAGATGGAGCTTCGCTATTGGTTGGTGCCTGGTAATGTGAAGACAACGGAATAAATTAGTTGAGTGCCGATTTGAAAAATAAATTTTTTTCCTAGCGTTTTGCAGCTTTCCGTGCTTCCTTGGTGAAGGGAAAGGCCGCAGACTGCCATATGTTGCTTAGAATGATTTGGGACATTGAAGTGTCTAGCGATCGGTTTAGATGCTTTTTTCGTCTTTCTCTACATCCCGAAGGTGTTGTCGGAATCGGTCGCCTAGTTGTCTCCCTGTTTCGCTGATGTATAACTTTTGCAAAGAGTGCAAGTTATGCAGTAGATGACATTGGTTGAGGTGCAGGTGAAATGATCAGTGATCTCGATAGATCGCTTGGGTCCTGACATTTTGTCAACGTTGTGAATGAAAAGGCATGTTTTGCATCGTGCGCGAGCACATTTAAAAGTTCTGGGTTGATCACTTGTTTGGAATGCACTTCTGACTAAAAAGTTACCTATGTTTTTGTTGCATTTGAATGAAATTAATGGAGGTTGCAAAAAGATTCTATCAGGATCATTTCTATCAAGTTTTTGAGAATGATGGATTTTTCTGCGTGGTTGTGGGGGTGAATGGAATTTTATCATTGTTTTCTCTCTGCAAGGTTTGTAGTGCTTACTGCCGATCAATTTGTTGGGCGCGATGATGGCCCACTTGAACAACAGAAGCAGGATAGCTGCGTTTGTTGAAGAAATTGCACATTTCCTCTGATTTTAAGGAAAAATCGGAGTCGTCACTACAAAGATGGCGAAGTCTAAGAAACTGAGAATAAGGAATGGAATTCTTGACATGTGATGGATCTGAAGATGTATACAACAAATAACTATGAGAATCTGTGAGTTTGCAGTGCACACTGGTGCATAAACCGACGTGTCTTTGATAGAAACTTTGATATCCAGAAATGCTAACTAAAGGAAGTATCGGAAATTTCCCAGGTATATTTTAAGAGCAGGATGAAACTAATTGACAGCAGTTATAAATTGATTGAGATCCTCTCTGGTAGAGGAGGTAGTGCCGATACAGTCGTCAATGAAGCGACAATAGAGTTCAGGTTTTGAGCCGTTGTATTAATTGAAAAATTGGTGTTCAATGTAGCCTGATCTAGTCGGTTGCTCTAACCACTAAGCTACTGGAGACTCTATGGCGAGCAAGGGTTAAATGTGGGTCTTGACTGGACCTGCATCGCGCGGTTACTGAGTCAATGGTGAGGGGCACACATAGCCATATACATCTGTAGCTCTTAACTGCATCACACAATCGAAGATGCGACCAACCAACCTCCAAGACAGCAATGAAAGAATTAAATCAACATTTGACCCTTGCTCGCTACAGAATCTCCAGTAGCTCATTGGTTAGAGCATCCGACTAGATCACGGAGGGTCGTGGGTTCAAATCCCATCTGGGACTCAGATTTTTTCCAAGTTTCCGTTGATGCCATTTCATTGTTGAGTATCATTATCATTATTGTTATTCCCATTTTAGAATATATTGGGATATCAGTTACAAGTGTTTGGTGACTAGATCTGTAGACTGTTACACTTTTCACGTGCTCTGTTGCATTTCATTGCAGCCAGCATGATTGCATGGCATCAAACATGCAGCTACATGTAGTCCTATTTTTGGCCAGTTTTGCTTTTTAGAGAAAGGAATTATAATTTTATACAGTTTAGTTAAAAATTGTATTTACAAATTTGCAACTGAACAAAATAATGTACATGTATGCATCTGTATGCATGTTCCATTCCATTTGCCCTTGGCTGTTGGTTTACTCAGGGTTTTCCTTTTCGGCCGGCGACAGGCGATTTTCGCCGCATGTGAACGGCTCCGTCACCGGCAACTAAAAGAATCCTTGCTGTTATATAATCTAAAAGTTATATAATTTATACAAGGTGTCTCCGCCAGCTTCACTTTCATCGACTTCAACTGTATTTGAAAAGGAAAACTCTGTTTACTTCTGCATTACTAAAGAGGTACAGTAAGTGCTTATCTAGTTACTGTATAATATTTAATTTATTATTTTTTTCAATTAGGTGGTCAAGAAGTTTACCCCAGAGGTTACACATGTGGTATGACAAAATTATTAATAACATAAACAGCCATTAATAATATTATAATGAGGCTAAATGGAATTTAGGCAAGGTTAAAACTAAGCCAATGCAGCGGCTGCATTAATATTATGTGGGGGGTTCCAGAGAGGTTTGCAGGGGCACTGCCATGTGCTTTGCTTCATTGCCTGCTAGCTTGCTCACTTTGTTTCCCTCCCTCCCTCCCACAGTCTTGGTAAGTATTCATTCCGCACACTGGTTTTTCAGTGTTGTGTTGACAGGTGCATTGGAGGTGGGCTCGGTTGCCATGGTGACCTCCTTGCTGCTGAGGAGATTGCTGCTCTCCTCTGTTGCTACCTTTACGGCACCTACCCTCCAATACTTCAATTGGCTTCAAGTTTTAACCTTAATCATGTTATTCTTATTACTGGAGCAGTAAAATGGAAAGTGCAGTCACATTCTTGTGATTAGCATTATTGGGTCCTGGATTCAGAGTTCTACAGTTGGTTATTAAAGACAGTGTAGCTCTGGTTATTATGCTGTTTAATCGGGACAAAATTAATACAATCTGCACATGCACTGTAACATGTACCCACGATTCTATTTCTCAACCCAGAAGTGAAAAAAGGTACCACTGGCTGGTTGGTGTAGCCAAACAAAAATGCAGCAAATAAAGGGGATACCTGGAAAAGATAGCATCTCTAGCATTTTGTCCAATGCAGTGTGTACATTTGAATGAAACATTAATTAAATAACTGTCATCTATTGGCAGATCTTTAAGGATGGCAAAAAGACAACGCGAGAGAAGGCACTGAAGAAGGGTATCCATTTGGTGTCAGTGCTTTGGGTGGAGAGCTGTCGGCAAAGTGAAGAACGTGTGTCTGAAGACCTCTTCCCTGTTGTTGAAACTGGGCAGGCTGCTACACCACTCATGGTTGGGCGGCTGAAGAGGACAAAATCGATGCAACCTAAGGCTTTTGAGGAAGATGTTCAAAACAGTGCAGGTATGTAGCATCAAAATTTGTTGACCATATAGCTGCCATAACACAGTGGTGGATCTTGGGGAGGGACCCAGGGTCCCCCACTTCTGGGTAAAAATTTTACAGGTGAGGTAACAATTCTCATAAGGTGTCACATGAATGGCTTGCGAAGCATTGAGAGTGCATTAGAACAAACAACAGGAACAATGCCCCCAGCCCCTAAAACAATAGCAACTGCTGCCAATAGAATTACAAGCTTACGAGAGCTGCTGTCCTACCAAATTTTAAGGCCTGAAGGGCTGAAAATATTTTGGGCTGCCACCTTAGTTTAAGACCCAAAGCCTGCGCTGGAAAATTTTTTGGGCCCCCACCTTAGAAAGAAGTCTGGATCTACCACTGTAACAACAGGAAAAATGGAAGCTGCGTACTTCGGCTACATACATGTACACAAGAATTAGCTACCAAACTAGAATACTGACCAGTTTAATGTTGTGGTTTAATTTTATGCTTTGCTTTATATTCACATTATACATGATTGTATTACCATACACTAGGACATGATGATTGTATTGCCATACACTAGGACATGATGATTGTATTACCATACACTAGGACATGATGATTGTACAGTATTACCATACACTAGGACAAAGGCAAGTGCAAAATTGTACCAAGTGCCAAATTGAACCACGATAAATACATTATACAATTATAGTGAAAGATAAAAAAATAAATAAAATTACAGTGAATGGTTAAGTCCCAATAGGCCATTTCCGAGTTCCCTTTTACCTCTGTGTCAAAATGAGTCTTAAAGTGCGAAACCATTCAATGAAAATGAGTTTGCTTTGCATGGAAATGAACATGCAGGTAAAACATGCAGGTAAAGCTTGCAGGTAAAACATGTTTTTATATGAATGGCTTCGCTCGTAGACTCGTTTTGACACTGAGGCAAAAGAGAACTCGGAAATGGCCTATTAAACAGCTCCTTTCAAGACTTTTGCATATAATTATTATCTAGACCGGGGTGAAAGAAGGAGAAAACGAAAGCTACAAGCAGAGACCTTAACTCCAACAGGTACAATTTTTGAGATCATTTTCCTCACAAATACAATGAAGGATAAGAACCACCTTGTTGAAGAAATAGTTCTCAGTAGTTTGGGAATTTATCGTCTGGATAGTTTTTGCACCTCTTGGGTAAAATGGTTCTAACAGTGTTCAAGTTGCCTTTTGAAAGCTACCCCATTGCCGAGTTTTTTGTCAGGTTTCCATACATGTACTGAAGCTACTTGTACAAAGTTTCTCCCAAGATCTCATTGTGAGATTCTTGACAAGATTCTCAGCGAGTTTTGGCCACCAAGATTTTGATATACTAGTATCTTGCTGCGGTGGCAAAATCTTGGCATGTGCCACAATCTCTACGACATATTGACAAGAATTTGGCATTCTCAGCCAGAACTTGATAAACCTCAGTATGAGTATCTCAGCAAGGTCTCACCAATCTCACCAAGATTACAGAGATCTCAGCAATATCCCATCACTTTTTTTTGCATGATTAACATAAGCTAGCACCCATTATGTGCAGTCAACTCTCTGGCAACAGACCCCTCTTTAAGACAGGTAGCCGGTGTTGATGTATTGTTTTACATGTACAGTCATTTCACTGCATATAGCCAGACACTTCTGTAGGACTGGATGGACAGTAAATCTGTTGATGCTAGTTCTAATGGTGTCTGCCTTAAAGGGAACCTCCTCCTTTGAAAAATTGACCTTAAATTGTTTGTGATAATGCCTAAATTTCATATTTTACTGGACAAAGATTGGAAAAGATTGTCGCTTTTGAATTTCCTGCATCCATTTTGGATTTGATGACGTATTGTGGTTGCCGCTATTGTTATGAAGCACAGCATCTTGTGTGTGAAACAATAGGGCAACCACTACACGTCATCAAATCCAAAATGGCAGTGTGGGGGAATATTTAAAAGCATTAATATTGTCCTTTTTTTGTTGCTATTAAATGATATTTCTCGCTTATCATGTACTACATGTATTTCAATCAAGTCAATGTCAAGTTGTTGAAAGAGTGGAGGTTCCCTTTAAAGTAAAAGACGATCAAAAAGAGACAATACGAGAACAAAGGAACATGGTGATCATGCTCAGTGGTGGATTAAAATTAACGTGTAGCTTGGACTAAGGACTAGTACTTTATTAGTTGCATTTTCTATCATAATGATTAGGTTATGTTGGATGTTGTGTTTAATGTAAGCTTGGTCAGTGTGCTGCAGGTGTAGCTCTTCCCATCTTACTATAATTCAAAGGTTACATATCATGGGATAAGAAGCCTGCTCAGCATGGTTGCTGATTATTATTATGTGTATTATTATGTGTTCTTAAGAAAAAGCACTTGCTAAATAAAACCAAAAGTCATTTTCTTGCAATACTGCCCTCTCCTGCTTTCTTAAACTCCTGTTTTCAAACAAACTTCTGTTTCCTTGGAGATTCAATAAATTTGGAATCCACAACATGTGATTTGCTTGCAACGATACGTTTTATTTAATGTACTTTTGTGCTTGTTTTAGCCGTGGTTTACTGTGCCGAAACTCAAGACATGTACAGTCCAGTAAGTTGATAACTAATTCATCCATGTACTGAACACTACATGTATATAACAATGTCAGTATACATGTAGTCTTCTGCAATAAGATTCTCTCACTTTTGTTTCATTTAGGCAATGTGGCCTAGTAGTTAGAGTGCTTGAATTGTACTGTAAGATTCTGGAGGTCCCAGGTTCAAATCCTCCTCTCTTCTACTAAACTGAGGGATTTGTCTTTGGTGGTCCCGAAGTCAACTTCTCCACACTTTGTAAAGAGCAAGCTGCTTAGTCTGCCTCCTGTCAGTTTCTGTTTGATTAGCAATAATTATTTTTTCCTTGTTTAGCATCCACAATTAGCACAACAGTGCTAAATAAAGTGATTTGACTTCTATTCAAGCAATAAAACTGCTCATCCGAAGGCAATGAAAGTTGAAATTAGTTTTTTAAGCCCTTAATACTGTAAAGCAGTCTCATCACCTTACGGTCTAGATGACATCAGCCTTACAATAAATTACTCTGTATTCAGTGCTCAAAATTAGAAAAAAATCCAGGTTGTCTTCATGGCAAATGCTGGACAATCTTGGGCAACCAGCCCTTTATTTTTCCTAAAAACTGGTTGCCTGCACGAAGTTTTAGTTATCTTGGGCAACCGCTATTTACACAGTTTTGACAATCAGTTGAGTGCTTTTTTCTGATTGTTTCCTGTTTCTGGTTTGATTTCTTTTTTTAACAGATTAACATTAACCCCCCATCTACACCCCACATGGTACCAGACACACCCTGTCACAAGATATTGTCTCCTTTAACTAAAGCACTTAGTTATGGTAAGTATGGTTTAATACGTTTGCGTACTCTGTCATTTGAATATTGCTCTTTGCCAATCTCATCCTCAGATACCCAGTGACATTTAGTCAGGGCAAAATGAACTATACATGACAAAACTTGGAGCGATGAAAGTCTTCAAAAATTGCAGCAATTCTTAAAATCTTTCGTCACTCCAAGTTTTACCGTGTTTACTTCCTTTTGCCCCAACTGACTGCCTCTGGCAACCCAAGGATGTACCAAGCGGGCATTTGCCTAGATTTGGAAGTGGGTGCCTAAAGTGTTATATGGCGTTGGCTCAAACAACAACTTGTAATAAAAAGAACATGTTCTCTTTTGCCTCAATGTCAAAACGAGTCTAAGTGCGAAACTATGCATGCATATGAAAATGTGTTTTACCTGCATCTTCATTCTCATGCAAAACAAGCTCATTTTCATATGAATAGAGGGGGTAAGTTTCTAATGAAACTGTGGTGCTGCGTCGGTGGGAAGTATAACAATATAATTTGGTTTTATCAACTGGGTTGATAATGTCAATTGGCCACCGTAAAGAGATTCAATTGCTGACGTTTCGAGCGTTAGCCCTTCGCTCCGACGAAGGGCTAACGCTCGAAACGTCAGCAATTGAATCTCTTTACGGTGGCCAATTGACATTATCAACCCAGTTGATAAAACCAAATTATATCATTTTCATATGAACAGTTTCACTCTTGGACTCGTTTTGAAACAGACGGAAAAGGGAATTCGGAAATTTATGGCCTATTCTTTAAGAAGCGGACGCCAACAGGATGCCTGGAAACCAGCAAGCTTTAGTCACTGAGTGGAGCCCTGATCCAATGAACTCAATGAATCCATTTATAACAGTGGCCCTGATATACTTGTAACACGTTTATCATGTTATTCAGCCTGTCCAAATTAAGTTGTAGTTTAAGTAAAGTATCACCTCATAGAAATCTCGAGCTCATCATCTAATTGTTAATTGTGGAACAGATACAGACATTCCAAAGGAACCAATCGAATCTGACAAAGAGGAAACTAACCAATCACCAGACAGCTACCAAGATATCCCATCAAGCATCAGTAAATTGAAGAGGAGGCTCCTAAGCAAGTGTACTCCATCTCGACTACTCACCCCACCCGTAGAACAAAGGACGACTCCAGCTGCTCAGACGCGAAAAACACCAAAAGATGTGTTGCTAACAGGTCAATGTTGTAGAGATATAGTATATAATTATCATTTCATTACATGTACATGTAGTTCAGTTTGGAAAGTGACTATCTGTTTTGGCAACTTTGCAGAGAAGAACAGTGTTTCCAATTGGTAAATCCTTGTTTAAGTGTCGAGAATGCAATTATCGAGCTCATTATGTCAAAACGGATTAGCAATGCTCGACCAGTTGAATGAGGGAGACTTAAATTCTCAAGCTGACTCCACGAGAGCAAACTGAATGTCAAGCTATCCATATTTTTATCAAAGCGGACCATTCCGTCGGCTCAAAACAAAATAACACACTTTTTACTTTTTAAGCATTTTTACGAGGTTTGACGCTAACTTTCTCGAAAATTTTAGTAGTCACAGGATCATTGGCCGTTTTCACACTAGAGACGAACAAATCGTCTGGACGGACAAATCGTTTCAGACGGACAAGTCGTCTTAGTGTGAAAACGGGACGAACAAATTTTTAGACGAACAAACCGTCTGAATTTGTCCGTCTGTTTGTCCGTCCATGAAGACGATTTTTAGAAGACGATTTGTCCATCCAGACGAACAAGTCGACTAAAGTAAGACCTAAATTCACATCACATGAATAAAGATGAACAAATCGTCAGACGATTTGTTCGTCTCTAGTGTGAAGGCGGCCATTATTTCAGAGAAAAGGAATGAAAGTGAGGTGTTTCAAATAGTTAATATTCTGAGTAGTAGATACATTTTTACACTTGTTGCCCAACTTTGAGCTTAATTTGCCATGCCATTTTGAGCTGGGTGTTAAAATGCAGGATCTGAACAAGGAAAGAAAAGGAAACGACAAGACTCGACGAAAGAATCACAAATTGGCGATGTCAAGGAGACTGTCCCGAAGCAGGAAAAGAAAGCTAAACTTGGAGAACAAAAACTGTGTGATTCTAAACACAGAAACGCGCCAGGTGCGAGTACATCGAACACAACGAAAAATGCGGCGGCAAGGGAAGAAAAGAGAGACACAGCTCAGGATTTTGGTAAGAAAAGTTGAATCTTGGAGGACTTTAAGACAAAAATCAGGGTGCCCATTTTATTAAGACAAAATATTTTGCTAATTATTTGGGCGGAGTATATCCTATCCAACTAAACTACCTTCAAGATCTGAAGCACAAGTTTAAAGACTCGTTGAGCATATTAAATAGATTAAGTAACCGCGCCCTATGGCAGAGGGTATACAGCTTTCTGTTGATTTTCTTTGTGTGCATGCAATGGTTTTGGTTTGCCGTTTTCAGGGACTTGTCAAAAAGATATGAATACCACCACAGTTGGAAAGAAACACCAGTTGAATGTTACAAAGAAGAAGAAAACAGAAGTTAAGGCAAACAAGAAACTCCCTCCAGAAAGCATCTCTGATCAAAACGGTGATGGCGTCGACTCAGACTCGGGCGTCTCTATCGACGATGGAAACAACAAATGCTCAATCGCAAATTCGGCCTGTAGTCGAAAGAAAAAGTTCTCCAAAACAGCAAAGTTGGTCGGCCAGGTTGAGCAAACGGGAAAGTTTGAGATTGCGCTCGTTACGGGGAATAATGGAGGGAAGGGACGCGAAACCAGCGCTTCAACGAAAGGAAGTGTTGTGAAAGACAGACAGAATCTGCAACAGGAACAACTGGTCTATCAGGGTAAACTCGAGAGTCAGATAAAACCTGTCAATCCGGTTATTGAGTGTAACGGCAAGGACGAAGACATGGTCATTAAGAAAAGCATTATAGTGAAGGGAAATGGAAGGGAAAGAGATGCCGCGAAGAATGTTAGAATGGCAAAGGAAGAATTACGATCTGATGGAGCTGATGTCGATGAAGAGGAGACGTGTACAGAGGAAGACGAGGAACAATGCAGCGTGCAAAACGAGCGGAGAGTTGAAGCTGAAAGGAAACAGCGAACAAAGGTTGTGAAAAAAGTTAAGGTGAGGCTGAGTTTACACTGGACAAAGTCAAAACAGTACGGCAAAAAATATAATAGAAAACATTCAGAAAGTACAAAACCGAAATTTTCATTCACGTTTATCTACATTCACGAGCATCTATAAGCGTATGTTTACATCAGACTTTGCAAGCAAATCCTGTCAGTAAACATCTATCACTGTATTATCACTCAGCATGTTAGCACTCCAGAAGCAAGTGGTTGAAAAACGCCCGTACTCGCTCATACCAAGCCTAATTTTATAATGCACTTGTTTTACACATCTGTATGTCACATTTACGGGGGCGTCAATACTAAGATGGCCTGTATCGGGAGCAAAAAAAACTTATTTCGGGAACCTGAAGATTTTGCTGAGAATTGGGAAACGTTACAAGTATGGAAGTTTGAGATTTTTTCGAGAATGTCTCCAAAAAAGTTGAGACGATATTCAGGTACGGCTGTAACAGAGTTTGTTAGAGTTGTCAACTTCCGTACGTTTGGTTCAAAGACGTTATTCTGTTTCGACTTATCCGCAATCAAGTGTAGTAATTGAAGAGTAGTAGTAATAGTTAAGCTAAAAGTTAAAAACTAAAACTCATTACAACTGTTTTACATGATTGCCGTGTGGGAATCCGATACCTCAGATACCTTCTTAATACCCCTTTGAAACTGCCCAATAGAACCAACGCTTTCTAAATCCTGTAGCAAGTTATTCCACAAACAAGTTTCGCTATAACAAAAGCTTAGTTTCAAGTAATTAGTATTTGGCTTGGGCAACGAAAGTTTACCTTCAAGATTTCTTAGGTTATAATCATTAACATGGCGTTGAGTGAAAAGACATTGGAGATATTCAGGGGCAAGTTCATTCAATGTTTTACACATAATCAGAGCTTTCTGTTTTTTACTAAGCGTTGCTAGAAGGAGGTTGGAGCTCGTATCAAAAGGTGATTTAGTAATTACTCTGGCTGCGCGATTTTGTAATTTTTGTAATTTTTCACTCAAACAGCCACTCATACAATCCCAGACCGGGCTGCAGTAATCAAAGATTGTAACTCATTTGTTTTATCCCCGCAGGCAAAACGATCGATTGTTATGACAAGCATGCATTTTGGGTAAGCAAACTAGTTCAGCCTGTTTCTTCACAATAATTTTCCCCCGAAAACTTTCTCTTCACCTTTCCCAATCAATTTTAACGAGTTAATTCACTAAATTCTATCATCTCAAGCTATTAAAACGCGTTTTCTCTTCCAGCGAACAAGACTTCGTCCTTTCCGTTGTCCGCAAGTTGGGCGGATTTTTCATCGAAGATCGAGTCTCGTCTTCCACTAGTCACGTGGTTGCTGGAAACCCTCGCCGAACGTTAAACGTATTAATGGCAATTGCTCAAGGCTGTTGGCTTGTTTCGCCCACGTGGGTAAGAGCGTCATTGCATGAGTCTGTCACTTCAGAACAGAAAAGGACAAAAGCTCATTGATTCGTAGGGGTTATATAAGGTGAACGCGAGAAGTTGGTCTCAACACATTTCTCGTAGTACCAGTCTGGAGAACTTGCTCGCACTATTCTTGGCCGTTGTTTATCATAGTGTGTGCTTGATTATGTATCAAATCAATAATGCAAGAAGTAATTAGATGCTGTTCGCTCTTGTGGCCCGGCTAAAGAATTAAAACATTAATTGTAAAGCATTTCTTCCTCAGATGACGAAGTCTTTAGAAGTCGGTTATTGGGTGGATGAAGAACCTTACGAATTATCAGACGCATTTCCCGCAGCACAGGTACGGAAACAACTCAACTGAATATCTGTGTTTTCTTCTTCTTGTATATGCTCTCATAACAAAACATTTGTTTGTTATTTGTCATTTGGAGAGAACCACTGCGCGAGTCACGGAAACTCACCTTGAAAAAACTGGCAAGTTTTTTCAAGTTTGTCGTTTGTAATCGGTCTGCATGATTGTCATTTGAAACAATCCTTGCAAAATTTCGGCATTTTATTATCCCGTTGGTGTTTTTCGGCATTAGAAAACTCTTACTTTTAGATTTCCTTCAATTTGAAAGTAAATGGGAAAATGACTTCAAATGCCGTGGCACTGCCCCTTTTAAGTGTCTTGCCCAAGAACACAACGCCGTGCCCAAGTCAGGGCTCGAACTCGGTCCGTCCGACCCTTTAGTCCACTCCAGTGTGCTAACCATTCGGCTACCATGCCTCCAACAATCGGGAAAGGTGGTACTTTTTAGCGCCTGTTTTGCGAAAAAAGTAATTCAGTAACGTGTTTTGTTTTTCAGCTCTGTCGTCTTGAACGTGTTAGTGCCGGGTCAGGCCACCGCCAGGAACTCTTTGTTGACTGCCCACCGATATTTGTCTCAGAGAATTGTTCCCCTCCAAGCGATTCACTGATGGCCTTGATAATCCTTTGTGGTGGAAAGGTAATAGGCCATTTCCGAGTTCTCTTTTGCCTCAGTGTCAAAACGAGTCTAAGTGCGAAACCACTGTTATGAAAATGTGTTTTACCTGCATCTTCATTCTCATGCAAAACGAGCTCATTTCCATATGAATAGTTTCGCACTTAGACTCGTTTTGAAACAGAGGGAAAAGGGAACTCGGAAATGGCCTATTCAGTAACAACAAGCCCAAAGTAATCGTATCCAGCCAATTACGACAGGTTCTAATCAAGCGAACCAATCAGTGTTCAAAGTAGAAACATGGAACCGACCGATGACAAGCGCGGAAAAACGCTCGTAAGCCAAGTCTTGGTTGGTTCTAGGCTTGTTTCTGATTTATCTGAAACATTAGGTCATGTTTAGATGATTAGAGTAGCTTACACGAACTGAACTGAACATGAAGTAATATATCAAACACGAGAGACAGTGTTTCATCACATTTCCAAACACCGAGAAGAGAGTTTAAAATACGACGCGCAGCGGAGTATTTTTGACGAACTTCGAGGTGTTTGGAAATGTGATGAAACACTGTCTCGAGTGTTTGATATATCTTCTCAATCGAAACTAAAGGTACGGAGAAAATGAAGAAATAAGATCGTAAAAATCTATGCTAATTAAGATCACATTTCCAAACCACGGTTTCGGTTCTGATTTCCTTCGTTTTAACGTGATAAATGAGTTTGAGAACTGGTTTTCAAACTTGTCTAAAACCAAAGTAACCACCCTGACCAATCATAAAACATATAGACATAGCAGTCAACCATCAAACAATCAAAACTCGAAGTAAACATTTGCAGTTGGTGCGAAGCGCGGGAACTACCAGTAGCCATGATTGGTTTTGGATTTACATCTGGTTGGATGAGAAAGTAGCACGAGTTGCGCGAGATTTATAAATCCATATAAGAAACCAAAGCAAATGCGAACTGCTGTTGATGCTCAAGTGAAAACTAGTAATCGAAAATTGGTAAACGTGTTTTGTGCTTTTGGTCAAATCCAGTTGAGTACCTCTGTGAGAAAAGCCGGGATATGCATTGGCTCGATGACCAGAAGAACACAAGCGTTTAATATCACGGAACAGTGGCTTCTTGGTGAGTACTGCTCGTATTGCTTTTCCCTAGCGACATTATTCAGTCGTGGCATCAAAGTACTAGTTGATGACGAAATCCCGCCTCCGAGACGGAATTTGAGCCCACGGTGTTCGTCCCGGAAGTTGCTAAGCAACATGACAACAACAATCTTTATTTGTGCCCAGCAACATTTAACATTAGAAATAATTACATAACGAAATATTACAAATAGGAAAGAGCACAGTCACTTAGAAATAGCTAGCTTAAGGCTAATCGAGCTAAATGGCTGGGCCCCGATGATGTAGCTCCTTACGTCCAAGTGAAAATCAAAAATCACAGGCAAAGTGGAGTCAAACTCCAAAGAATCGGAGTTGGAAGAATCGGGTAAAGGCGTTTAAACCTGTCCGATCAGTTTTAACACGCCAGAATTGTAACACTCGACTGACAAACAAGTCTTCACTTGACTCACGCTCACGTTGTCAAAACGTCTTTCACCCATCACCCGGACAATCAGACTACATGAACGACTGTTACTCATGGGCTCAAACCGTTTACTATATTAAAATGTTTCCGTTTGCTGTTTTTCCAGATTGCATTACCCAACACGCAGTCTTACCTTATACCGACTACGCACTCAATTCTCCGGCGAAACGAAGACGAGAAACAAGTCCAAGCTATTGAAAGCGAATCTTGTTCATCAAAGTTTCGGTAACTAAAGTTAGCCTGCCAGTCGATTTGTTATGTTGTAGTAAGCCATTTTAATGCTTGGCTTGGACACCGTTGCTTGGTAGGCCTTGCCAAACAAATGATGACGTTATATCGTTGCCTAGCAACTTCTGGAATCGATTGATTGGGCTTTGCTCGCACCAAAGAGAAGTTAAGGCTTAAAATATTTGGCCGGCAAATTTTCATGGATTTACGGAGATAAAGGGTAACTCTATTAATGACTCCATCTTCTGTAAGAATGGCTTTTCAAGAAAATAGCGACAACGAACATTTTAAAAGCAAATTACACTATAAAGATCTATGCTTAAAGGCAAACTTTTAATGCAGAGAATATGTCATTGTGATTCTATATAAAAATGTATCTATTATATTCGGGGATTGTCGGAAGAGCTCAGAAGCATTTCGTCTCTCGACAAACGTCGTGATTTTACCGTTTTAAGTGGTACAGTACCGTTTATAGTGCCAGTTACACGAAGGACTTTTTGAATGTTTTACGAACTGCGGATTGCTTCAGTTGCAATATGCAGGAAGCAAGGAGATTAGTAGAAAGTATAAATTTGGAAGTGAAGTCCTTCTTGATTACATAATTTTTCAACAACAATACTAGAAGTAAGAAGCTTTTATAACGTTTATAGTTTTCATTATAATAAGTATTAATTAAAGAGATGAATCTCATTTAGTGAGAATAAGATACTGTGATTTTGTTTTCCGGCAAGCCTGGCGTTGAAGGGGCCCTAGAAATTTCAGTATCGTATGTGGCTATCCCCCCGGGGAAAGCGAAAAATTTGCGCTAACCCCCAACCCCTCCCCCAGTCACATCTAGCACTTCGCGTGCGATGGTAAGGCCGTTAGACAACCTACTTTTAGCAGCACCCACCACCCGCCCGGAAATGGAAACTTTCTTCCCCGTGTGGCATGGTACGACTATACTCCAGCTATAAATGTCGCAATGAATCGTACGTACAGAAATAAATATATCACACGCGCATTTTAATGTGACTTAATTTTATACCTGAATGGTGTAAGATTTTTGATGCCAAAAAATTGACACGTAACAATGGGATAGTTTACTTTTGACCTTGAATGCAGCATCCCCCACCGAATAACAGAGGACCTGATGAATGATCGCTTTTTACTGTAAAGAGTATCTGTTGTTTATGTTTGACAACCACAAACGTGTGCAGCTGTGTAAAAAAAAAAACTTGTGTGAATTTTTCGAAGACCAAGATAGAATGAGGTCACCAACGAAAACGAAACTCGATTGTGCTGGAAATACAACATTCCAAGGCTATTCTCGCAGAATTCAACAGGCCACGTTGAAGTTTACAAGCGCATTTGGAGACTATTTTAAACTTGCATCTATTAATAAAACGCACAGGGAAAATTTTAAAGGAAAGAAAACAAGCTAGACGTGCAAACATTTGTTTTGTATCAGTATGTGCTCGAAAAGGTTTGAAAACAAAACATTTGGTTTTGTCAAGTTGTGTGGTCGCCTGGGATAGTTTGTTCTGTTGCACTCCAGGTAAAATGTTTGAAGAATGTAGAGGCTTTAAAGCGTCACATAATTGATTTTAGAACATCCTTGACCTCACAGACACGGACAAAAATTGCTTGTTTGTTTTACTCGAATACATTTCACATGATCTGTCGTAGCCTGTTCTTGGGTGTTTATTTGCATTGCTGGTTAGTTTCGCTGTAGATGTTTTCATTTTTTGCTTAAAAAATGCTCCGATTTGCCCATCCGATTCCAACAAATGTAGCATGGAAAGTTCATTTACAAGGGAATTGCGTTATCGTTTAAGCCAGGGAGGGTCCGGAAAGGGCAAAAAGCTACAACATGCAAACCAGTGCTAAAGATTTTTTTGGAGACACGGTTGCCATCTGGTGTCAATCAAAGGCAGACATCGAACAGAGGACGTCTCTTTGACTCGTTTACCCTGCAAATTGTGTATTTTTAAATTCATATTAAGGAATAGAAATTTCAATTTTACTGTCTGTGACAGTTTAGAAAAACTGAAACGTATGGATTGTGGATGTCGTAGGTGGGCTGGAAAAATGGTGTCGATTGCTAAATGATCCGTTTTTTAATAGCATTCTATTCCGGATATACTTCAACTTGGAATGGGTTTTGTCGCTAAAAGATTGATTTGTTGCAGATTTCGTCCAGCGACTTTCCTTCTTTGCCAACGGATTTCCTTGGCGAGTCTATATCCCCAAGTCAGGCGATTAATTCTGTAGCTGTGAAGCATTTGGGGATCGAGTCATGTCGGCAGCCAAGAAACGGTTTTCCTATGCACATGTTTTCCACAATTTGGCGACACAAAGATGGGCAGAAAAAAGGGAGCAGAAATACCCTATTTACCTTTAAATTGTGGTTTGAGAAACGTTTTACAAAACGATTTCTTTGCGAGGATTTGAACAATGGAAGAATTCTATACGGCAAGTCTGCTTTAAATTAGTTCGGATTCAAAGTGGAGTTTACTTTCGCTAAGCAGCTGTTTGTGAATGAACAAAATACTTTCGAGGGACCATGTTTTCTGTGTTGTTTTTGACATCATTGACGAAAGACAAACCGTATCAATGATGTTGAAATTGTAGTCAGACTGGAAGATTCAAAACAGAATTCAGAGGAATGCGATTTTTTCCACGGCTGTTTCTCATTTTCAAGGAAATAGCTTTTCAGATGCGCAAGGACCGAAGGGAAGGACATGGTGAAAAACCTCCAGTTTCTCTTTCATGTGCTTAATCGATTATGGTAATTGTCGGGTTGTTACAAAGAATTAAAAATCCATTAGGAAGGCGTGCCACCGAAGTTTTAAAAAACATCACTGAGCAGATTTGAAAACAACTTGGCGCGTGGAGCGTTATAAAAAGCCAAAAGCGATCGAATTTTCTTGTATCTTTAAAGTGCTACTACTATGAAATTTTCGATATTCATTTTTTTACATTTTCGTTAATAGTACGACTTTTTCAGGTATCTTGCCAAATTTCAGTCCATTACGAGAATTAGAAGTTGTCTTTTTTGGACTTTTATTTCCCAGAATTTACGGCCGCCATTAATTCTCCTTGTTCCATGACTTGGTTGAGAATTTGAGAAAATGACGTCATTTTCTCAAAATACCACACGGGTTGAAATTATAATAACAATGAGTACAAAAAATTGCACGAGGTTAACGTCCAAACCTTTTACTTTTCTTCGTGCGATTTTCTCTACTAATTGTTATTATAATTTCAACCCGTGTGGTATTTTGAGAAAATGACGTCATTTTCTCAAATTCTCAACCAAGTCATGGAACAAGGAGAATTAATGGCGGCCGTAAATTCTCGGAAATAAAAGTCCAAAAAGACAACTTCTAATGTTTGTAATGGACTGAAATTTGGCAAGATACCTGAAAAAGTCGTACTATTAACGAAAATGTAAAAAAATGGATATCGAAAATTTCATTGTAGTGGCACTTTAAGCTGCGGCGAGAAAATGCTTTTGACAGATGGATTTGATGTCTTGCATGTGCAGATTGCTGTGTGGCATTTCGTTTGTTTCATGTACAAACATCCCGCTTTTAATGCCCCTAAATAAACGCCGTGATGCAAATCGCTTCTCCGTATGTTACCGATTTGAGGAAAGAAACGAAACTCAACTTTTAAAGTGGTGCATTTTTTATGTTACAACTTCAAAAACATTCATAAACTACTTAAACTTGTCTATACATTCCATCGCTGGCTTTATCATTTATGGTATAAAAATAGGCTTTGTGGACTTGCAAATCTGTATTTGGGTTTAGCCTTGTTTGAACAACTGACAGAAATCAAATACAAAAACAATTCGTGATTTGCAAGTCAAAAAAGCTGCCGCATCGGGCGAGTAATTCAACACACACGTCAATGAAAGACGAAAAAATCTCCTAGTGCTAGCTATCTCTATTTTATCCGTACAAACTACGGTACATGTAATGTTCTGGACATTTCTAAATGTCTTATTCTGCAATCACATTAATTATGAAGCTTTCAAAAAGTTTCGGAAACTATTGAAGAATCTTGCTGTTCAAATAAGCATTCCAGCACCTCGTTGAAATTTCAGTGCGCTCATTTTTCCGGCATTTTCCAGCGTATTTTGATCAAGGCATTCTGTTAATCTTTGCATCTCCTTGGCTTTCCTGCAAAAACAACAAACAAAAGATAAGATATCTCTGGTCTAGGAAAACGTGAGCCCCGGTGAAATTAAGCAAATAGACTCCACACAAATCTGGTAAAAATGGTATGTGTCGAACTGTAACATCTGTTGAACATTTTAATACTGGGTTTCCTTCAATGTGCTCTTAGACGTTGGCCTTAACGAGAAGTACGTGCCCACTTGGAAAAGCCATATGGAGCTGGATTCCATCACTGAAAACAGATTAAGTTCGTTTCATGTTAGTTTCCTTCTGTTCTGCGAGGATTTAAAAGGCAACTGTCCTTACTCTTTGTCGATATTCAACAGATTTAGTTTCCATAAGCGTACACAACAATCAGAGATTACGTTTTGCGGTGACTTGTAGTCCCGTTTTGAAACGAAACACCCTTAACAATAGGGAAAAACCAGAAGTTTCTTAAATTAACGAAAACAATTTTCCAGACTTGCAGTCTATAGCACACTTCAGAAGCCTTTGAATCTTTCGGCTTACCAGCTGAAATGTTTTAAAGCTGGTTCGCGCGAGTATCTGTTTGCAAAAAAGGTCTTCTGGTTTATGTTAAGTGTTTCAATTGTGTGTTTTTGTTGTTTCTCGTCCAGACATCTCTCCCGCTAAAGTTGTTTGAATTTCTCTGTTTTGTTGCACAAAACAGGAGGCCGTATTTAGCATGCCGTGTAGTTTCCGCACGACACCAGAAGGAAATACAGCGCTTATCTACCACCCCATGCCCAATATTGCTGGTAAAATAATTCCGCTATTACTCTCCTCGCACTACACTTTATCTGATATTTGGCTTAATATTAATACACTGACATCTCTAAGTAATTCTGAACAATATCGAATACCTGTATTGATCCTTTTGTTATCCCATTTTTGCCGGCGAAACAAGCCCCGTTTAAAAGGATATACCACGACTGTAAAACGTTATTTAGCGACTCGAAGGTAATAAATATTTTTGTTTTTATGAAACAAGGTCAGTTATACACTAAACTAACATACCTTCTCGGTTAACAGTTGTAAGATATTGTGCTAAGCGGCACCCGGCCTGTCTTGCTATCTGCTGAATCGCTTGCAAAGTTGTCCATTTGTAAATGCGGTAGTTCAAGCGCTGACTCGAGGTCCTGTATGTAGTCGATCACATGCTGAAGAATTTCGACCTTGCTCATTCTTCTGTTTGCTGGAATGTGCGGTACCATCGCTCTCAGTCTCTCATAACAGTCGCTCATGTTGTAAATACAGCCTTGCTCGAGTTGTGAAACGATGGAACTGCCTGCGCGAGCTCTTGTAATCCTTGTGGCCGTTGAGCGTAGAGAGTCTTCTTCAACACTCAGGCTAGGTTTCGAAGATTGAGGTTTCATGTCTGCGTTTTGCGTGTTGGGACGTTCGACAGGCTCTCACAGATGTGTGTCGCTTGAAGGCTGTGAAGGTATTCGACCGCGCGCGGAAGCAACTGCGTTTTGTCCAAGTTCTCGGTACGCGGGATCCAACTTGCAGCTGTGTAAACTTGGTGACAAATTTAAACCAATCGCAGGCAGGCCGAGCGAGGCCTGGCAAACAGCTAAAGAGAAATCAAAACATGACTTGAAACCCGTCAGGAAAACTAACACCACAGCCAATGAGATGCGTGATACCGACGGAAACTGGCTTTCCAAATTCGTGTGATATCAACAAGGGCAAATATCGCTCCCTTGAAAACACAACCACGTCTCACACAATATTGGAGTGCTATTTAAAGACCTCTGGGCGGATATTGCCGTAGAGATGGAGGTTTAAGTCACCGAAGTGCATTCTACCGAGCACTTTAATATTTTTCCAAAATATTCGTTTCCCGAGTTGGTATTTTATAGATTGATTTCTGATCCTTATAGTATTAAATAAAACACGTTTTGGAGTTGTCTTGTTTGTTTATTTAGCTAACCCTATTACCTTGAACCCAGCTAAAAAAATAAAGAATACAGGTTTCAGTAGTACGTTTAGTGCTAGCACGGTGCCATACGGCTTTTGAATATATTAAGACCACCTTAGTTCTGTAATTCAAAAACTTGTAATCGAGATTTTTACTAAAACATTCTCGTCTTTAATTTCAATCACTTCTCCACGGGAAAGTCCCCAGGACACAAATTTATAATTCCATCATTTGCTCATGGAAAAATACTGTTTGTGATTATACAAATTACTTCGATCAAACCGTCTGCCAAGAAGCAAGTTTTAAGAAACCTGTTGCAGATAAATATTAGATAAACGCGCCTAAAAGCTTTTGAAACCATATTTCTTCTTTTTGTCAAAACATCTGGTTTAGTTTTGTCTAAAAGTTCTGGTATATCTGTTTCATCTTCCCTTTACATGTGCTATTTTTTCCAGTTCGTTCCCTTTGATAGATTAAAACAACGGAAATGCTTTTCTTCGTAAAGGTGATCGAGAAATCTGCTGGCCGGTGACACATTTCCCTCGTCTGTTTGCAAAAAAGAACCAAACTTTGTTTTTGTATACTAAAGGTGTATTCACTGTGACGAAGAAAATGGGTTTCATCAATAATTCCAACATTCCTTAAAGGAAATTAGCCCAACCCCATTTTGTCGCAGAAACAGATTTTCTTAATCTTGCTTGAAAGCCCTTTGTTTTTAAATCAAGACACAATACGGCTTGATGAAAAGCACATCTTATCTTTTCTCTTTGCTCAGGGAGCCTTTTCAAACGAATCATAATAACTTAAAATAATGACATAAAACATACGCTTGATTTGGCCTCACTTGGAGGGCAGCTGTCGATTTTTATAAGCTGTAAAGCGACAGTTCAAAAGGTTCGTTTGTTTACGTTCTCTATGTCGTGACTCGCGCCTTAGCGACGATAAGCCCCGTATTTGGATACAGTTTGTCCGCCAGCCGTTCGCGGACGTTTGCTTTTGGTCTTACTGCACAAAAGCAGTTTGAGAACAATTTGTCTGGGATTTCACTTCGACCAATACAATGCAATTCGGCCCACGATTTTGACGCCTTATCTTTCTCAATGATTAAGTCCTATCAAACGCGCGTGTTGGCGATTAGTCCCTTGACTGGTTTATGTAGATTAATGGGAATTTACGTCTGGGTTGAGAATTTAGCAGCTGCTTGGGCTGTCGCCACGTTCACGCCCCAATGATAAGGTCAGGCGATGTGGTTCATAAATAGTTTCCGGTATTTGGGCAGAAAACCCTTCACAAAAAAGAAAACAGAATTGGACCACAGAGCCTGGGTACCAGGTTGTTTGTTCCCCCGGTTTCCAGACGCGAATGAAGCGATGGGACACAGGACCGTACCTAGCATTTTTTGTCTGCGGGGGTAAACTCCGCACACCTTCACTTCCTACAAGAATAGCCCCGCAAAAACACTGATACAAAAAAAAAAAAAGAACATTTAGTTTTCCTGGCTGGGACAACTGCCCCCCTGGTCCCCGCTATGTACGGCCCTGGGGACATCTGGTAATGTATAGCCTTTTTTCAGCCCTTTGTTGTCTTGTTCGTTCTTTGTTTTACGTCACTCGTGAGTTTCACAGGTTTTTACACCGAGGATGAGCCAAATAATTTTTCTACTGTCTACCTTTGGTCGGCAGCTTGTAGTGGATTTAGAGTATCGCTTCCCGCAGTCCTCGTGAACTTTAACCACCCTAATAATTTGCCATTCATGGCAAATAGTTGAAGCCTTTGTGTTCTTATGCTTCGTTGACGGGCGATAACTTTCCTGAAAAAATTTCCTTCGCCGCATACCATATTCGACACACCAAAATTTGTTGCTCCTTCTTTCCTTGTGGTTGGACGCTAATGAATCATGCACGAAAACACCAGGAACAGCGCAAAACTTTAACATTTTAATAATTTCTCATTGTTCACTGCATAATTTCTTATTGTTCACTTGAGAAGCCGTGCCAAAAACTCGGGCTTTGTGCTTCATCACGGGATCTAAACATCCCAAACCAATAAAAGCACCAGCTTTCGGCCACGTGCATTCACGGTTTCAAGCCGTGTTTGGAATCCGTGATCAAGCCCTCGCATATTACATTTGAGGAGCTTGCCCGTGGATGGATAATTCTATCACATGACCAGAAGGCAGAGATCGGCGCTTGTGCAGGATTCGAGCCCATTACCTCACAGATATAGCAGTGCCCAACCGATATATCTGGGAGGTAATGGGCTCGAATCCTTGTCGTTACTATGCCACGCAAATGAACATATCATCGTTATTATTTACTCACTGAGCTGAAAGTATTTTATTCATAACGGTACGATCTGTTAAAAACAGCTTTGGCAAGGTCACCTCAAACCTCGCTTTCATACAGAGGCCTGGTTACATTTCACAGAACTATAATGGTCAGTTCTGTCCTGCAAAAAATGTAATTGGCATCAAGTATTATGAAAGTTGGTGAAAGCCGATCGGAAGCTCACGTTGGGAGAGGAAGCCTTCTGGACGGAACGAATTGCTATTAACAGCTGTAGCGTTGGCGCTAGTTGCGAGCAGGTAGGAAAGAGAGAGGGCGGTGCATACGTGGTCGTGGTGGTCATAGCAACAACTTAAAGACGCAGAAGCCCGGTTTTAGGTTTGTTGGGTTTTTTCCCGGACTGCTGAGGGTTACTTTACGTTTTTGGCATACTCTGGGACAACAGTAAAAACTGGGGAAAGGAAGCTTGAAGACGTGGAAAAGAGGGGATGTTTTGCCATGTTGTCACGAATACTAGGGACCTTCAGATCGAGGTACGCGTCCGACTTTCCACATGCAAACCAGTTACATTCCTTTAATCTTAAAAGGGGCAGATTCACGGTTTTGCACATGTGCAACCTATACCTTAAACCCTGATTCGCTCCGACGAAGGGCTAACGCTCGAAACGTCAGCAATTGAATCTCTTTACGGTGGCCAATTGACATTATCAACCCAGTTGATAAAACCAAATTATATAGTCTGCCTAAAGACATTCGGGATATAAGCTCTTTAGATTCTTTTAAAAAACAAATTATGAATCGCGCTTTCTTATAAATTCTTAGAAAATAACTAATGATTGCGATGCGAGTCTTATGATGTTGCATTTTAAGTGGACGGTAGCTTTGAGGATGTGTAATATATGCATTATCCTTTGTTTAGATATTTTCTTTTTTTATAGCATTTATATTGTATTTTGTTTCTTTTATTCATCTCATTGTAACTGGTTTCTGAAAAACCATTAGTGGATTGAATCAATAGAGTTGTATTGTATTGTATAAATCAGGAAAAGTAATTTTCCGTTAAATCCATTCGGAAATTGTACTCTTTTTCAGTTCGGAACGGAACGTCGGAAATTTCCAGGCCCTTTTTAAAGGGGCGAGCGGAACGGACCGTCTTGTAGATAAATGAAAAGCACGATTTCCTCCGGTTGGACGCTAAATTCAGAAAATCACTTACCATTATGCAACGGTCTCACCAAACGGATTATTCCTACTCTCTGGTCGGTCCCAATGTTTTTAAAATAATCTAAAAAGCTAATATCCCGAATGTCTTTAGGCAGACTATTCCACAGAGACGTACCCCTGTATTTAAACGATCGCTGTGCTCATAGTTAATCATGCTGTGCTGTAGTTGTTCTATAGAGAGGTACATGCAGTTTGTCCTTTTTTCTGGTATTTCCTTCATAGATCTCCGATCTTTCCGTGAAAATATTTCTTAAAGTGAGACCGCTGAGGCCTTTGTAAGTCACAATAACGTCCCTGACCTCCAGCTGCATAGCAACCGGAAGCCAGTGTAGATCTTTCAAATAGGGGAATCCTTGTTTACAACATTTGCCTCATTAACATAAGCGTTCAGTTTCCGATGAAGCTATAAAAAAATCAGTTCTGAATAATGATAGTTCATGGCACGATTAACTCTGTCACTGAATTTTAGCTCGATGTATTGAATTGTTTTTGTCTGACGCGGGTTTAAAAACTCAAAATTTTACAAAGAATGTATGAGCTCATTAGCGCTTTTGCCACCCAGAAATTTTTGAGTTTTTGGAAGACAATTTTTCCTTGAATATTAAACGCAAAATTTACCCATATACTAAATTTCCCTAGCTCTTTAACTTTTTGGAGTCCATTCACATTTAACATGTTGCCTTCTGTACGCCAAGCCGTATGCTAATGAGATAAAAGGTAAACAATGACGTCACCATGAATCTCCCTGTAGGGCGTGATATGTTCGAATTTACGTGTACCAGTTACGACTCGCACAGCAAAGTTTTGTACCTTTTGCAACCTCTCAATATTTTTCTTCACTTCAAACTGAAAGTTCGGGGTTTTCTTTGGCTAAATGGTAAGCACCCCTCGGTTCTTCTGGACGGTCTCGATCCCTGACGCTTGGACTTTGAGGATGAGAATGTGCCCTCTTGTTGTGGCCCTTCAGTCACGATAAACCGAAACGAGACCTTCATGACTAAATATAATGGGTTTTGGTCAGAACACCCTAACTGAGGCCAACAAATTACACCCCAACGGCAGGCTCCGGCTAGACGGGGGTGGTCATCGTAGCCTCCGAACCCCAACCGTCCTCGACCCATCCCCGGAGCCTGTTCACAGGCTACCGTAAGCGAGACGACGAGCATTCCCGCCCCTTTCATACGCAAGTTCCCCCCTCCCCGTGCCAGTAAAACCTGCGAAGCAGCGCCAAAATCCATTCTTAGATTCCCAGACTCAACGATTGACGGGAAGTAGGAGGAGTTTCGTTCGTCTGCGGCGAAGACTATCATACGCAATTTACCTAGCCTGCGAACAGGCTCTCAAATGGAGAAGTCTGGGGTAAATTTCGACGAGGGAAGGAAGCCGCACGAAAATTCTTCTCCAAAGGCCCCACTGGAAAGCCTGTTCGCAGGCTACAATTTATCATTAAATAATAATAACAAATGTTCGTACTTACCCCGAGGGGTACTCCCTTAAATTTTTTAAACGGGTCAACTTTTTGTTGTTCCATAACGATTTAAGTTCGAAAGGCCGTTTCTTTTTCGTTTAGTGTGTGGTTTACGCACTGAAATTGCAAAATAGCCAAATGATACAATTTAGGTACCCTATCTAAGGATCACACCGCGAAGAATGCCAAAAAAACCAAAAATGATACACTATTTAAGGAACGAGAACCTCGAAAAACCATACCCTACCCGCGGCCCATCCATATCCCATGCAAGTACCACCCCCCAGGGGGTGTTACTTGCAAGGGGCATAGCATGATCAATATGGAATAGTAACTGTGCACGACATTTGTTTGTAATAATCAATGACGGTTTTGAAACTGGCAATTGTGCATCTTCACGTCTCCGTAAACGATTAATCGCTTTTTTCAGCAACAAGAAATGAGTCAGCTGAGACCCATTTTACCATGAGGGAAATGTTCACGAATAAACTGTATTCAAACAGTCTCTATACCCCTCCATGCAAGTGCCATCATTTTCAAATCAACCACATTTTAAGAAAAAGAGTCATCATTTATTTGCACACAAACTATCTTTTCAACCTTTACAAATTTAATACAATAGCAACAAAACTGTCACCAAATCGGAATTATGTCGCACAATATACACAACTGTTTATTTCGATGGAAATGAAAAAGTGAAACGGAAGTGTAAAATGCTTTCTCTTTTAAAAAAGCTTCGGGAAATTGTAAACAATGATTTCGATCTGTCAGTTACTCTGCTACAATCTAAAACAGGTTTCTAGTTTTAAACAGAAATACTATTTATACAAACTGAAAGTTACTCAAGTTATGCTATTACATTGGAAAAACCATGAAATCAAACATGTAATTAAAAATTGTTAACTATTTCTACAATTAGTAAATTAATTGGCAAACGTTTTAACTTCCGGCTGTCATTCACACTCACCCACCCAGACAACAGCTTGTTCATTAAAGAAACAACATGGTCTCTAGTAAAGAACTTAGAGAACTATTTATAATAAATATTTTCTTTCTAATTATATAATGGAAAACAAATGTGATTCACGTGAAAATTGATTTATATTGCATCACATGTGAGTGGATATATCTACTCAAAAACCTGTATGCAATTATTACTAATGTCAGTCACGACTATCCTACCATCACTAAGAACTGCTGCAGAGACTGGTCTGATAAACTCTCCCATCCCTCTCCCTTTCGTTCCGAACTTTGTTATAAACTTTCCACTCAGGTCTAACACTTGCACTCTGTGATGCCCTGAATCACAGACCATCAGATGTCCTGCCTTGTTAACTGACAAACAACTAGGTTCATCAAACTCCCCATCCCCATTCCCCTTCTTTCCAAATTTGTACAGAAAATTCCCATTTCTATTAAACAGTTTCATACAATTTTCTTTCCTGTCTGAAACTATAAGATAGTTTTCATACTGAACACCGTGAAACGGGGAGGTAAAAGAACCGTCTGTGCCATTTTTTTGTAAAAGCTGACCATTAGGAGAAAACATCTTAACTAGTTTGTTACCTGTATCTGGAACAATAATATTTCCCTCACAGTTAATAGACAAGCCGTGTGGATACATCAGCTGGTGATCAAGATTTCCTTTCTCACCAAACTCGCTCAGATACTCACCCTGCTCACTAAAGAATTGGACACGGTGGTTACGATTGTCTGCCACTGCAATGTGGCCATTCTTATCAAAAGCTATTCCAGTAGGAAAGTTAAATTCTCCCTGTTTATCACCATAGGCACCAAAAGATCTTAAGTAAGTTCCATCACTATTAAATATTGAAACCCTATTATTCGATAATTCAGTCACGGCAATCTCGTCACGTTCATTCACTGCCACTCCCCAAGGCCTGTTGAGCATTCCAGCAGCCGAACCTCTTTGTCCAAAAGATAACACAGGTCTGTACTGTCTGGGTTTCACTTGAATGTTAAAGGCACTGCCACGGACATGCTCTTCATTTACCTTCACTGATGCTTCGCATTTTCCGGTTTCTTTGGCAAAATAACTAATCTTGTAGGTGCCATCTTTGTTATCTTGGACTCGTACTTCCGTCACGCAGTCTTGGCCTTCTTGATTTCTGATTTCCACTGTCACGCGGTCACGCTCTGTACAACATTGTTCTCCTTCAGCATTTCTTGTTGTCAAAAAAAACTCTGCTTTAAGTCCAACAGTCGCTTCACTGATTCCTTTTCCATCGACACTTGACAGGTGCGGTCTTGTCTTGGTTAGAAAGCATTTGAGCGATCCTATCTTTTCAGTGCTAACAACACCGAGAAGCTTCTGACTTTCCACGAAATCAAACTCGGCAAAACTTCCATTGTCACGATCGGCTCGGTCTTCTTGCTCCACTTCTTGCTGAAATATTCTATTCAGAAACTCGTTGGGTTGCATGATTTCAGCGCTTGCGCTTCGTTCCAGAAGTGATTCACCTTTCTCCAGCGTTTCCTCCGTAATTTTCACCTCATTTTCGATCTCACTCTTTCTTACACCAAGACATTGGAGCGACTCTCTCGCCTGATTCTCAGCTTCATTAATGATCTCATGCACCTTCCCATCGATAACTTGATGAATGTTCTCAGCAAACTGCTGTGCGCTCATTATCACCTTAGCGACTTGTTCGTGAATTTTAGCACAGGTTTCGTCAAGTTTGGCAATTTCATTCTTCTTCATTTGCACCTTCTCTTTCTGAGATTCAATCGCAGATTTCACTTGTACCTTGCGTTCATTTGCAGCTTTCTCCAGAAGAACCTTGGCGTGACCTTCGTGATCTGTCAAAGCGCAAGCGTTGCATATGGGAACTTCGCAGATCTTACAAAACAATTCCAGTTCCTTCTTTTCGTGTCCTGGTGTACTACAAAATGTTGGTCGCTTTAAAACGTTCTCAAAGTCCTCGTCTTGGAAGTCTCTAAGCGCCAACACACGGTGTTCTTTGTTAGCTTTGATTCCATTATGAAGGTTGATACAGTCGGCTTCGCACCAGAATGCACAACACTTGAAACAGTAGAAACTCTGCGAGCTTTTCTTGTCGCAATTTCCACACTTCACTCCCGTGGTATTGCACTCTTTGATGGACAACACATCCAGCAAACTATTTATTCGAAAGTTGGTGGGCAGGGCGTTCAGATTTCCGTTTCCAGGTAGTCTACTTTCTCTTCGGCATTCTGGGCATGTTATGATATCATGGCGACCACTCGTTCGTAGAATCCCTTTCAAGCAATGAAGACAAAAATTGTGTAAACACGGCAGCTGTTTTGGTTCCGTGAATGTGTTCATGCACACAGAACAGGACACTTCCTCATGCAGGTTTTTTAGCAAGGTTTTTATATCCATGCCGTGGTTAATTTTGACGAAAACGCTGTAGATTGATCAGAGTTGAAAACGCCTCAAACAGTGAAGTCTTGTCATCGGATTCGGTATTCATTAACCTGATAATATCGACCAATCACGAAGTGAAATCATAGATTGTTTTGCGTTTTTTTATTTCTAAGAATAATCACAGCAAACGCCAAGAGTTCTGAGAATGTGATCAGCAAAGCTTGACCTCCAAATTAAAGCTGTCTGCAGTGCATTATTTTGGAAAATATTTGAAAGATTGCAGGAGGACAAAACCGGATCAACTTATTTCAATCGCGGTATTAATTTTGCTCGATTTATAGAATTTGAAAAGAACGATAAATCATTTCTTGTCTGATAATTCGTCTGCATATAAATACGGGTAAAGAGAAGGATTAGCCGTTCAGATAAACAATCGACGGATCATGTATTAGCTTGCGCGTATATCTATACACAGACGATTGAGACGAATTGTAAAATGAATCAAAGTTTTTTAACCAAATTCTTCGCAGACGGATGATCGTCATGAGTAAAAATGGAGCCATTCCTTTAATCGCAGACATTTTTTTAACTATTTTTAAAATTTGCATGGAAACTGGTGTGCTGCCTCGCCCGGCAACTTCAGTAAACACACGTTGATTACATGAACACGAAATTGAAGGAGGGTGAAAGGAAAAAGAAACCTGTTTTTTGAAATCTTTGAATTTTTATTCAAAACATCTTTTAATTAGAACACTTGACCACTTGTTACCTGAACAGCAACATACAGTAACAATTAATCCACTTCATTTTCAAGCTTGTAAGTTTGTAGTCTGGCATTTTCAAGTTCTTCAGGGTCTGCTAAATAACCTCTGTTCTCTGCGTTTGTGTAATACTCCATTAATGTCTTGGGCGGGCGAGCTCTTCTGGGAATCCTACGTCCTTCAAACTTCTCTGGTTTTAGTAACAGGCGGAGCCCCAGTTTGTTGTAATAGGCACAAGTAATTTTGCCGCCCTGTCGTTCGATAGCTTTTATCGCAGTTTTTGATGCTCTGCTCACTTCGATATCAAGTTTGGCCTGGAACCAAGTCGTTCCCTGTCAGGTAACAAGTTCAGCGTGAGTAAACAGCAGTTAGGGAACAAGATAACTGCAAACTGGCAGGTAAACAAGGAAAAAACTGTTGTGAAATGCTCCAAAACTAAGTGTTTGGAATACGGATACCCTGCTCTATATCAGTAACCCTTTGGGCGCCACATACCCGTATAGGTATTTTGGGGCATAATTATACAGCAGTCAGTCAATCCAGTATTGTCAGCATAGCTATTATTCTTTAATTTTTTAAAACTGTCCAATTAAGGATTAATTTGGATAGTTTCAGATAAGGATTTTCCTTTAAAAATAAGCAAACTGTCCAATTTAGAAAAAATAGGACAGTTTGTCTGAGCCAATCAAGTCCCAGGGAATACAATAGGATATAGAAACTAGCCAATCAGGCGAAAGCAATGATAGCAATGATAGCATTTGCAGTTGACAATGGTAGAGTTTAGCGCCGGAGATTTGCCAAATTTTTCTATTTCCCATGACCTTTTCAGCGATATCACCGCAGATGAGAGATTTCCTACGTTGCCAGAAGAGGAGCTTGCCAACCTGAGAGGCAAAAACCAAAACCAGAACACCTCCAAGAGCACAAAAACTTGACTGAATGTTTTCAACGAGTGGAAAGTGCAGCGTAACGAAGCGAGAAAGTTGGAAGATATCCCTTGTCATGAGCTAGACGCAATTCTTTGCCGTTTTTTCGCGGAAATTCGAAAAAAGGACGGTCAACTGAATCATAAACCAGAAAGTTTGGCTGTCATGCAATGCTCGTTAGACCGTCATTTGAAAAACTGTGGCAGAAACTACAGTATTTTGCGAGATCGTGTAAAACCCAAGATGTTCGTCCACCTGAACTAAAAAACTGTGGGCCATTCTACTTGACAACCATTTCAAAACCAAAGGGCCAAGTTTGGTTTAGCAGACAGCGAATTGGTGAACACAAAATTGGATAAATCATGAAGAACATGGCTGTAAAGTCTGGTTTAACAGCTGCCACTGCTAAGAAAACTGGTCACTTCTGTCCTGCTAAAAATGTAATTGGCATCAAGTATTATGAAAGTGGGTGAAAGCCGATCGGAAGCTCACGTTGGGAGAGGAAGCCTTCTGGACGGAACGAATTGCTATTAACAGCTGCAGCGTTGGCGCTAGTTGCGAGCAGGGCGGAAAGAGAGAGGGCGGTGCATACGTGGTCGTGGTGGTCATAGCAACAACTTGATGACGCAGAAGCCTGGTTTTAGGTTTGTTGGGTTTTTTCCCGGACTGCTGACGGTTACTTTACGTTTTTGGCATACTCTGGAACAACAGTAAAAACTGGGGAAAGGAAGCTTGAAGACGTGGAAAAGAGGGGATTTTTTGCCATGTTGTCACGAATAATAGGGACCTTCAGATCGAGGTACGCGTCCGACTTTCCATATGCAAACCAGTTACATTCCTTTCATCTTAAAAGGGACAGATTCACGGTTTTGCGCATTTGCAACCTATAGTCTGCCTAAAGACATTCGGGATATAAGCTCTTTAGATTCTTTTAAAAAACAAATTATGAATCGCGCTTTTTTATAAATTCTTAGAAAATAACTAATGATTGCGATGCGAGTCTTATGATATTTTTCTTTTTTTATAAAATTTATATTGTACGACCTCTATTAAGCGGCCACCATCGGGACTTTGAAAAGTGGCCGCTTAATAGAGGTTGGCCGCTTAATAGAGGTAAAATATAAATTGGACAAATAATTCGGGACTTTAGAAAGTGGGCGTTTAATGGAGGGTGGCCGCCTAATAGGTGGCCGCTTAATGGAGGTCGCACTGTATTTCGTTTCTTTTATACATCTCACTGTAACTGGTCTCTGAAAAACCATTAGTGGATGGAATCAATAGAGTTGTATTGTATAAATCAGGAAAAGGAATTTTCCGTTAAATCCATTCGGAAATTGTGCACTTTTTCACTTCGGAACGGAACGTCGGAAATTTCCAGGCCCTTTTTAAAGGGGCGAGCGGAACGGACCGTCTTGTAGATAAATGAAAAGAACGATTTCCTCCGGTTGTACGCTAAATTCAGAAAATCACTTACCATTATGCAACGGTCTCACCAAACGGATTATTCCGACTCTCTGGTCGGTCCCAATTTTTTTAAAAGAATTTAAAAAGCTAATATCCCGAAAGTCTTTAGGCAGACTATTCCACAGAGACGTACCCCTGTATTTACACGATCGCTGTGCTCATAGTTAATCATGCTGTGCTGTAGTTGTTCTATAGAGAGGTACATGCAGTTTGTCCTTTTTTCTGGTATTTCCTTCATAGATCTCCGATCTTTCCGTGAAAATATTTCTTAAAGTGAGACCGTTGAGGCCTTTGTAAGTCACAATAACGTCCCTGACCTCCAGCTGCATAGCAACCGCAAACCAGTGTAGATCTTTCAAATAGGGGAATCCTTGTTTACAATATTTGCCTCATTAGCATAAGCGTTCAGTTTCTGATGGAGCTACAAAAAAATCAGTTCTGAATAACGATCGTTCATGGCACGATTGACTCTGCCACTGAATTTTATCTCGATGTATTGAATTCTTTTTGTCTGACGCGGGTTTAAAAACTCAAAGGTTTTTGGTAGACAATTTTTCCTTGAATATTACACGCAAAGAGCTAACTAAAAATTTACCCATATACTAAATTTCCCTAGCTCTTTAACTTTTTGGAGTCCATTCACATTTAACACGTTGCCTTCTGTACGCCAAGCCGTATGCTAATGCGAAAAAAGGTAAACAATGACGTCACCATGAATCTGCTCACAGGCTGCCGTAAGCGAGACGACGAGGATCCCCGCCCCTTTCATACGCAAGTCCCCCCCTCCCCGTGCCAGTAACGCCTGTGAAGCAGCGCCAAATCCATTCTTAGATTGCCAGACTCAACGATTGACGGGAAGTAGGAGGAGTTTTGTTCGTCTGCGGCGCAGACTATCATACGCAATTTACCTAGCCTGCGAACAGGCTCTTCAATGGGGAAGTCTGGGGGAAATTTCGACGAGGGAAGGAAGCCGCACGAAAATTCTTCTCCAAAGGCCCCACTGGAAAGCCTTTTCGCAGGCTAAAATTTATCATTAAATAATAATAACAGATGTTCGTACTTACCCCGAGGGGTACTCCCTTAAGTTTTTTAAACGGGTCAACTTTTTGTTGTTCCATAACGATTTCAGTTCGACAGGGCGTTTCTTTTTCGTTTAGTGTGTGGTTTACGCACTGAAATTGCAAAATAGCCAAATGATGCAATTTAGGTACCCTATCTAAGGATCACACCGCGAAGAATGCCAAAAAAACCAAAAATGATACACTATTTAAGGAACGAGAACCTCGAAACACCATACCCTAACCGCGGCCCATCCCTATCCCATGCAAGTACCACCCCCCAGGGGGTGTTACTTGCAAGGGGCATAGCATGATCAATATGGAATGGTAACTGTGCACGACATTTGTTTGTAATAATCAATGACGGTTTTGAAACTGGCAATTGTGCATCTTCACGTCTCCGTAAACGATTAATCGCTTTTTTCAGCAACAAGAAATGAGTCAGCTGAGACCCATTTTACCATGAGGGAAATGTTCACGAATAAACTGTATTGAAGCAGTCTCTATACCCCTCCATGCAAGTGCCATCATTTTCAAATTAACCACATTTTAAGAAAAAGAGTCATCATTTATTTGCACACAAACTATCTTTTCAACCTTTACAAATTTAATACAATAGCAACAAAACTGTCACCAAATCGGAATTATGTCGCACAATATACACAACTGTTTATTTCGACGGAAATGAAAAAGTGAAAACGAAAGTGTAAAATGCTTTCTCTTTTAAAAAAGCTTCGGGAAATTGTAAACAATGATTTCAGTCAGTTACTCTGCTACAATCTACAACAGGTTTCTAGTTTTAAACAGAAATACTATTTATGCAAACTGAAAGTAACTCAAGTTATGCTATTACATTGGAAAAACCATGAAATCAAACATGTAATTAAAAATTGTCAACTATTTCTACAATTAGTAAATTAATTGGCAAACGTTTTAACTGGCGGCTGTCATTCACACTCACCCACCCAGACAACAGCTTGTTCATTAAAGAAACAACATGGTCTCTAGTAAAGAACTTAGAGAACTATTTATAATAAATATTTTCTTTCTAATTATATAATGGAAAACAAATGTGATTCACGTGAAAATTGATTTATATTGCATCACATGTGAGTGGATATATCTACTCAAAAACCTGTATGCGATAATTATTAAAAAAGTCAGTCACGACTATCCTACCATCACTAAGAACTGCTGTAGAGACTGGTTCGATAAACTCTCCCATCCCGCTCCCTTTCGTTCCGAACTTTGTTATAAACTTTCCACTCAGGTCTAACACTTGCACTCTGTGATTCCCTGTATCACAGACCATCAGGTGTCCTGCCTTGTTAACTGACAAACAACCAGGTTCATCAAACTCCCCATCCCCATTCCCCTTCTTTCCAAATTTGTACAGAAAATTCCCATTTCTATTAAACAGTTTCATACAATTTTCTTTCATGTCTGAAACTATAAGATAGTTTTCATACTGAATACCGTGAAACGGGGAGGTAAAAGAACCGTCTGTGCCAATTGCTTGTAAAAGCTGGCCACTAGGAGAAAATATCTTAACTAGTTTGTTACCTATATCTGTGACAATAATATTTCCCTCACAGTTAATAGACAAGCCGCATGGATACATTAGCTGGTGATCAAGATTTCCTTTCTCACCGAACTCGCTCAGATACTCACCCTGCTCACTAAAGAATTGGACAGGGTGGTTAAGAGTGTCTAGCACTGCAATATGGCCATTCTTATCAAAAGCTATTCCAGTAGGAAATTCAAATTCTCCCTGTTTATCACCCTTGGTACCAAAAGATCTTAAGTAAGTTCCATCACTATTAAATATTGAAACCCTGTTGGTAACAGTCTCAGTCACGGCAATCTCGTCACGTTCATTCACTGCCACTCCCCAAGGCCTGTTGAGCATTCCAGCAGCCGAACCTCTTTGTCCAAAAGATAACACAAGTCTGTACTGTCTGGGTTTCACTTGAATGTTAAAGGGACTGCCACGGACATGCTCTTCATTTACCTTCACTGATGCTTCGCATTTTCCGGTTTCTTTGGCAAAATAACTAATCTTGTAGGTGCCGTCTTTGTTATCTTGGACTCGTACTTCCGTCACGCAGTCTTGGCCTTCTTGATTTCTGATTTCCACTCTCACGCGGTCACGCTCTGTATAACATTGTTCTCCTTCAGCATTTCTTGTTGTCAAAAAAAACTCTGCTTTAAGTCCAACAGTCGCTTCACTGATTCCTTTTCCATCGACACTTGACAGGTGCGGTCTTGTCTTGGTTAGAAAGCATTTGAGCGATCCTATCTTTTCAGTGCTAACAACATCGAGAAGCTTCTGATTTTCCACGAAATCAAACTCGGCAAAACTTCCATTGTCACGATCAGCTTGGTCTTCTTGCTCCACTTCCTGCTGAAATATTCTATTCAGAAACTCGTTGGGTTGCATGATTTCAGCGCTTGCGCTTCGTTCCAGAAGTGATTCACCTTTCTCCAGCGTTTCCTCCGTAATTTTCACCTCATTTTCGATCTCACTCTTTCTTACACCAAGACATTGGAGCGACTGTCTCGCCTGATTCTCAGCTTCATTAATGATCTCATGCACCTTCCCATCGATAACTTGATGAATGTTCTCAGCAAACTGCTGTGCGCTCATTATCACCTTAGCGACTTGTTCGTGAATTTTAGCACAGGTTTCGTCAAGTTTGGCAATTTCATTCTTCTTCATTTGCACCTTCTCTTTCTGAGATTCAATCGCAGATTTCACTTGTACCTTGCGTCCATTTGCAGCTTTTTCCAGAAGAACCTTGGCGTGACCTTCATGATCTGTGAAAGCGCAAGCGTTGCATATGGGAACTTCGCAGATCTTACAAAACAATTTCAGTTCCTTCTTTTCGTGTCCTGGTGTACTACAAAATGTTGGTCGCTTTAAAACGTTCTCAAAGTCCTCGTCTTGGAAGTCTCTAAGCGCCAACACACGGTGTTCTTTGTTAGCTTTGATTCCATTATGAAGGCTAATACAGTCGGCTTCGCACCAGAATGCACAACACTGGAAACAGTAGAAACTCTGCGAGCTTTTCTTGTCGCAATTTCCACACTTCACTCCCGTGGTATTGCACTCTTTGATGGCCAACACATCCAGCAAACTATTTATTCGAAAGTTGGTGGGCAGGGCGTTCAGATTTCCGTTTCCAGGTAGTCTACTTTCTCTTCGGCATTCTGGGCATGTTATGATATCATGGCGGCCACTCGTTCGTAGAATTCTTTTCAAGCAATGAAGACAAAAATTGTGTAAACACGGCAGCTGTTTTGGTTCCGTGAACATGTTCATGCACACAGAACAGGATACTTCCTCATGCAGGTTGTTTATAGCAAGGTTTTTATATCCATGTCGTGGTTAATTTTGACGAAAACGCTTTAGATTGATCAGAGTTGAAAACGCCTCAAACAGTGAAGTCTTGTGATCGGATACGGTATTCATTAGCCTGATAATATCGACCAATCACGGAGTGATATCATAGATGTTTTGACGTTTTTTGATTTCTAAGAATAATCACAGCAAACGCCAAGAGTTCTGAGAATGTGATCAGCAAAGCTTGACCTCCAAATTAAAGCTGTCTGCAGTAGATTGTTTGTGAATAAATTTGAAAGATTGCAGGAGGACAAAACCGGATCAACTTATTTCAATCGCGGTATTAATTTTGCTCGATTTATAAAATTTGAAAAGAACGCTAAATCATTTATCGTCTGATAATTCGTCTGCATATAAATACGGGTAAAGAGAAGGATTATCCGTTGAGATAAACAATCGGCGGATCATGTATTAGCTTGCGCGTATATCTATACACATACGATTGAGACGAATTATAAGATGAATCATTGTTTTTTTGTCCAAATTCTTCGCAGACGGATGATCGTTCATGAGTAAAAATGGAGCCATTCCTTTGATCGCAGACATTTTTTTAACTATTTTTAAAATTTGCATGGAAACTGGTGTGCTGCCTCGCCCGGCAACTTCAGTAAACACACGTTGATTACATGAACACGAAATTGAAGGAGGGTGAAAGGAAAAAGAAACCTGTTTTTTGAAATCTTTGAATTTTCATTCAAAACATCTTTTAATTAGAACACTTGACCAAGTGCATTTGTAACCCCCGGTTACCTAAACAGCAACATACAGTAACAATTAATCCACTTCATTTTCAAGCTTGTAAGTTTGTAGTCTGGCGTTTTCAAGTTCTTCAGGGTCTGCTAAATAACCTCTGTTCTCTGCGTTTGTGTAATACTCCATTAATTTCTTGGGCGGGCGAGCTCTTCTGGGAATCCTGCGTCCTTCACACTTCTCTGGTTTTAGTAACAGGCGGAGCCCCAGTTTGTTGTAATGGGCACAAGTAATTTTGCCGCCCTGTCGTTCGATAGCTTTTATCGCAGTTTTTGATGCTCTGCTCACTTCGATATCAAGTTTGGCCTGGAACCAAGTCGTTCCCTGTCAGGTAACAAGTTCAGCGTGAGTAAACAGCAGTTAGGGAACAAGCTAACTGCAAACTGGCAGGTAAACAAGGAAAAAACTGTTGTGAAATGCTCCAAAACTAAGTGTTTGGAATACGGATACCCTGCTCTATATCAGTAACCCTTTGGGCGCCACATACCCGTATAGGTATTTTGGGGCATAATTATATAGCAGTCAGTCAATCCAGTATTGTCAGCATAGCTATTATTCTTTAATTTTTTAAAACTGTCCAATTAAGGATTAATTTGGATAGTTTCAGATAAGGATTTTCCTTTAAAAATAGGCAAACTGTCCAATTTAGAAAAAATTGGACAGTTTGTCTGAGCCAATCAAGTCCCAGGGAATACAATAGGTTATAGAAACTAGCCAATCAGCCGAAAGCAATGATAGCAATGATAGCATTTGCAGTTGACAATGGTAGAGTTTAGCGCCGGAGATTTGCCAAATTTTTCTATTTCCCATGACCTTTTCAGCGATATCACCGCAGATGAGAGATTTCCTACGTTGCCAGAAGAGGAGCTTGCCAACCTGAGAGGCAAAAACCAAAACCAGAACACCTCCAAGAGCACAAAAACTTGACTGAACGTTTTCAACGAGTGGAAAGTGCAGCGTAACGAAGCGAGAAAGTTGGAAGATATCCCTTGTCATGAGCTAAACGCAATTCTTTGCCGTTTTTTCGCGGAAATTCGAAAAAAGGACGGTCAAGATCATAAACCAGAAAGTTTGGCTGTCATGCAATGCTCGTTAGACCGTCATTTGAAAAACTGTGGCAGAAACTACAGTATTTTGCGAGATCGTGTAAAACCCAAGATGTTCGTCCACCTGAACTAAAAAACTGTGGGCCATTCTACTTGACAACCATTTCAAAACCAAAGGGCCAAGTTTGGTTTAGCAGACAGCGAATTGGTGAACACAAAATTGGGTAAATCATGAAGGACATGGCTGTAAAGTCTGGTTTAACAGCTGCCACTGCTAAGAAAACTGGTCACTTCTGTCCTGCTAAAAATGTAATTGGCATCAAGTATTATGAAGGTGGGTGAAAGCCGATCGGAAGCTCACGTTGGGAGAGGAAGCCTTCTGGACGGAACGAATTGCTATTAACAGCTGTAGGGTTGGCGCTAGTTGCGAGCAGGGCGGAAAGAGAGAGGGCGGTGCATACGTGGTCGTGGTGGTCATAGCAACAACTTGATGACGCAGAAGCCTGGTTTTAGGTTTGTTGGGTTTTTTCCCGGACTGCTGACGGTTACTTTACGTTTTTGGCATACTCTGGGACAACAGTAAAAACTGGGGAAAGGAAGCTTGAAGACGTGGAAAAGAGGGGATTTTTTGCCATGTTGTCACGAATAATAGGGACCTTCAGATCGAGGTACGCGTCCGACTTTCCACATGCAAACCAGTTACATTCCTTTAATCTTAAAAGGGGCAGATTCACGGTTTTGCGCATGTGCAACCTATACCTTAAACCCTGATTCGCTCCGACGAAGGGCTAACGCTCAAAACGTCAGCTCTTTAATCTCTTTACGGTGGCCAATTGACATTATCAACCCAGTTGATAAAACCAAATTATATAGTCTGCCTAAAGACATTCGGGATATAAGCTCTTTAGATTCTTTTAAAAAACAAATTATGAATCGCGCTTTCTTATAAATTCTTAGAAAATAACTAATGATTGCGATGCGAGTCTTATGATGTTGCATTTTAATTGGACGGTAGCTTTGAGGATGTGTAATATATGCATTATCCTTTGTTTAGATATTTTCTTTTTTTATAGCATTTATATTGTATTTTGTTTCTTTTATTCATCTCATTGTAACTGGTTTCTGAAAAACCATCAGTGGATGGAATCAATAGAGTTGTATTGTATTGTATAAATCAGGAAAAGTAATTTTCCGTTAAATCCATTCGGAAATTGTACTCTTTTTCAGTTCGGAAGGGAACGTCGGAAATTTCCAGGCCCTTTTTAAAGGGGCGAGCGGAACGGACCGTCTTGTATATAAATGAAAAGCACGATTTCCTCCGGTTGGACGCTAAATTCAGAAAATCGCTTACCATTATGCAACGGTCTCACCAAACGGATTATTCCGACTCTCTGGTCGCTCCCAATTTTTTGTAAAAGAATCTAAAAAGCTAATATCCCGAAAGTCTTTAGGCAGACTATTCCACAGAGACGTACCCCTGTATTTACACGATCGCTGTGCTCATAGTTAATCATGCTGTGCTGTAGTTGTTCTATAGAGAGGTACATGCAGTTTGTCCTTTTTTCTGGTATTTCATTCATAGATCTCCGATCTTTCCGTGAAAATATTTCTTAAAGTGAGACCGTTGAGGCCTTTGTAAGTCACAATAACGTCCCTGACCTCCAGCTGCATAGCAACCGGAAGCCAGTGTAGATCTTTCAATTATAACATAACTAAAGCAAAGCGCGCGCTCTAATTGGTCAATTCAGCATCTACTATTTGCCCATGGGTGTATGCTGCTGACGTGTGTGCAAATGCGCGCGCTTCAGCGAATGCACCATTCAAAATGTGAAAATTGTTTTCAACGGTTCATTCTCTGAATCGATGTGAAATTCAGTCCTTCGTGTTTTAATAACTTTGGACGGTTGTCTACTTTTTCCCCTGAGTTTGTTCATAATTCTATTGAACTATTTCACCGGTTGTTGGATACAGACCTTAGAAAGAGGATTTTGATCGATATTTCAGGAAACGTGATTAAACTTTATCGAGTTGCTGGTGTGCAGTCGCTTGTCATGAATGAATTTTCGCGCGCTTATTTTCTCCTGTCATGTAAGACTACACCAACATTTTTTGCGATGTACCTCAATAAAAGCAGCTCTGTTGTCCCAATGTCTCAGTGTTATGTTATAAAACAAATGGTAAACGCCATAGCATGTACTATTGAGTTACGGATGCACTTGGGAGGTTTGCTAAGCACTCAAGAAGCTAGAGTCGCACTCGGCTATCGCCTCGTGCGACTCTTACGCTTCTTTCGTGCTTAGCAACCTCCCGCGTGCACCCATAACTCAATAGTACATGCTATGGCGTTTACCATTTGTTAAATAGGGGAATCCTTGTTTACAATATTTGCCTCATTAGCATAAGCGTTCAGTTTCCGATGAAGCTATAAAAAAAAACAGTTCTGAATAATGATAGTTCATGGCACGATTAACTCTGTCACTGAATTTTAGCTCGATGTATTGAATTGTTTTTGTCTGACGCGGGTTTAAAAACTCAAAATTTTACAAAGAATGTATGAGCTCATTAGCGCTTTTGCCACCCAGAAATTTTTGAGTTTTTGGAAGACAATTTTTCCTTGAATATTAAACGCAAAATTTACCCATATACTAAATTTCCCTAGCTCTTTAACTTTTTGGAGTCCATTCACATTTAACATGTTGCCTTCTGTACGCCAAGCCGTATGCTAATGAGATAAAAGGTAAACAATGACGTCACCATGAATCTCCCTGTAGGGCATGATATGTTCGAATTTACGTGTACCAGTTACGACTCGCACAGCAAAGTTTTGTACCTTTTGCAACCTCTCAATATTTTTCTTCACTTCAAACTGAAAGTTCGGGGTTTTCTTTGGCTAAATGGTAAGCACCCCTCGGTTCTTCTGGACGGTCTCGATCCCTGACGCTTGGACTTTGAGGATGAGAATGTGCCCTCTTGTTGTGGCCCTTCAGTCACGATAAACCGAAACGAGACCTTCATATAATGGATTTTGGTCAGAACACGCTAACTGAGGCCAACAAATTACACCCCAACGGCAGGCTCCGGCTAGACGGGGGTGGTCATCGTAGCCTCCGAAGCCCAACCGTCCTCGACCCATCCCCAGAGCCTGTTCACAGGCTACCGTAAGCGAGACGACGAGCATCCCCGCCCCTTTCATACGCAAGTTCCCCCTCCCCGTGCCAGTAACGCCTGCGAAGCAGCGCCAAAATCCATTCTTAGATTCCCAGACTCAACGATTGACGGGAAGTAGGAGGAGTTTCGTTCGTCTGCGGCGCAGACTATCATACGCAATTTACCTAGCCTGCGAACAGGCTCTCAAATGGAGAAGTCTGGGGTAAATTTCGACGAGGGAAGGAAGCCGCACGAAAATTCTTCTCCAAAGGCCCCACTGGAAAGCCTGGCTACAATTTATCATTAAATAATAATAACAAATGTTCGTACTTACCCCGAGGGGTACTCCCTTAAATTTTTTAAACGGGTCAACTTTTTGTTGTTCCATAACGATTTAAGTTCGACAGGCCGTTTCTTTTTCGTTTAGTGTGTGGTTTACGCACTGAAATTGCAAAATAGCCAAATAATACAATTTAGGTACCCTATCTAAGGATCACACCGCGAAGAATGCCAAAAAAACCAAAAATGATACACTATTTAAGGAACGAGAACCTCGAAAAACCATACCCTACCCGCGGCCCATCCCTATCCCATGCAAGTACCACCCCCAGGGGGTGTTACTTGCAAGGGGCATAGCATGATCAATATGGAATAGTAACTGTGCACGACATTTGTTTGTAATAATCAATGACGGTTTTTAAACTGGCAATTGTGCATCTTCACGTCTCCGTAAACGATTAATCGCTTTTTTCAGCAACAAGAAATGAGTCAGCTGAGACCCATTTTACCATGAGGGAAATGTTCACAAATAAACTGTATTCAAACAGTCTCTATACCCCTCCATGCAAGTGCCATCATTTTCAAATCAACCACATTTTAAGAAAAAGAGTCATCATTTATTTGCACACAAACTATCTTTTCAACCTTTACAAATTTAATACAATAGCAACAAAACTGTCACCAAATCGGAATTATGTCGCACAATATACACAACTGTTTATTTCGATGGAAATGAAAAAGTGAAACGGAAGTGTAAAATGCTTTCTCTTTTAAAAAAGCTTCGGGAAATTGTAAACAATGATTTCGATCTGTCAGTTACTCTGCTACAATCTAAAACAGGTTTCTAGTTTTAAACAGAAATACTATTTATACAAACTGAAAGTAACTCAAGTTATGCTATTACATTGGAAAAACCATGAAATCAAACATGTAATTAAAAATTGTTAACTATTTCTACAATTAGTAAATTAATTGGCAAACGTTTTAACTTCCGGCTGTCATTCACACTCACCCACCCAGACAACAGCTTGTTCATTAAAGAAACAACATGGTCTCTAGTAAAGAACTTAGAGAACTATTTATAATAAATATTTTCTTTGTAACTATATAATGGAAAACAAATGTGATTCACGTGAACATTGATTGTCATGGACATTTTTGCCGTGTCACGGACATTAAGCGAAGTGTGACATTTTATTGTGTGACAGCAACATTTTTGCATTTTTGTCACGTTAACACGTGATCACGGGATCACATGATTTCTTGCTGATGCAATGTGAAGCTATTCGAGCTAGTTGTCTGAGTTGTAGTGTTTTGGGCGGTTTTGAATCCCGCATTTACAGTCCTATTACCGAAAATTGTCAAGAATTGAATGAGACATTAAAGGGATTTGACGAAATACATGACATTGATTTATATTGCATCACATGTGAGTGGATATATCTACTCAAAAACCTGTATGCGATAATTAAGATCGTCAGACACGACTATCCTACCATCACTAAGAACTGCTGCAGAGACTGGTCTGGTAAACTCTCCCATCCCGCTCCCTTTCGTTCCGAACTTTGTTATAAACTTTCCACTCAGGTCAAACACTTGCACTCTGTGATTCCCTGAATCACAGACCATCAGATACCCTGCCTTGTTAACTGACAAACAACAAGGTTCATCAAACTCCCCATCCCCATTCCCCTTCTTTCCAAATTTGTACAGAAAATTCCCATTTCTATTAAACAGTTTCATACAATTTTCTTTCATGTCTGAAACTATAAGATAGTTTTCATACTGAATACCGTGAAACGGTAAGGTAAAAGAACCGTCTGTGCCAGTTGCTTGTAAAAGCTGGCCATTAGGAGAAAATATCTTAACTAGTTTGTTATCTGTACCTGTGACAATAATATTTCCCTCACAGTTAATAGACAAGCCACGTGGATACATTAGCTGGTGATCAAGATTTCCTTTCTCACCAAACTCGCTCAGATACTCACCCTGCTCACTAAAGAATTGGACACGGTGGTTAATTATAAGAGTGTCTAGCACTGCAATATGGCCATTCTTATCAAAAGCTATTCCAGTAGGAAAGTTAAATTCTCCCTGTTTATCACCCTTGGCACCAAAAGATCTTAAGTAAGTTCCATCACTATTAAATATTGAAACCCTGTTGGTAACAGTCTCAGTCACGGCAATCTCATCACGTTCATTCACTGCCACTCCCCAAGGCCTGTTGAGCATTCCAGCAGCCGAACCTTGTTGTCCAAAAGATAACACAGGTCTGTACTGTCTGGGTTTCACTTGAGCGTTAAAAGGGCTGCAACGGACATGCTCTTCATTTACCTTCACTGATGCTTCGCATTTTCCGGTTTCTTTGGCAAAATAACTAATCTTGTAGGTGCCATCTTTGTTATCTTGGACTCGTACTTCCGTCACGCAGTCTTTCTGATTTCCACTCTCACGCGGTCACGCTCTGTATAACATTGTTCTCCTTCAGCATTTCTTGTTGTCAAAAAAAACTCTGCTTTAAGTCCAACAGCCGCTTCACTGATTCCTTTTACATCGACACTTGACAGGTGCGGTCTTGTCTTGGTTAGAAAGCATTTGAGCGATCCTATCTTTTCAGTGCTAACAACACCGAGAAGCTTCTGATTTTCCACGAAATCAAACTCGGCAAAACTTCCATTGTCACGATCGGCTTGGTCTTCTTGCTCCACTTCCTGCTGAAATATTCTATTCAGAAACTCGTTGGGTTGCATGATTTCAGCGCTTGCGCTTCGTTCCAGAAGTGATTCACCTTTCTCCAGCGTTTCCTCCGTAATTTTCACCTCATTTTCGATCTCACTCTTTCTTACACCAAGACATTGGAGCGACTCTCTCGCCTGATTCTCAGCTTCATTAATGATCTCATGCACCTTCCCATCGATAACTTGATGAATGTTCTCAGCAAACTGCTGTGCGCTCATTATCACCTTAGCGACTTCTTCGTGAATTTTAGCACAGATTTCGTCAAGTTTGGCAATTTCATTCTTCTTCATTTCCACCTTCTCTTTCTGAGATTCAATCGCAGATTTCACTTGTACCTTGCGTCCATTTGCAGCTTTTTCCAGAAGAACCTTGGCGTGACCTTCATGATCTGTGAAAGCACAAGCGTTGCATATGGGAACTTCGCAGATCTTACAAAAAAATTCCAGTTCCTTCTTATCGTGTCCTGGTGTACTACAAAATGTTGGTCGCTTTAAAACGTTCTCAAAGTCCTCGTCTTGGAAGTCTCTAAGCGCCAACACACGGTGTTCTTTGTTAGCTTTGATTCCATTATGAAGGCTGATACAGTCGGCTTCGCACCAGAATGTACAACACTGGAAACAGTAGAAACTCTGCGAGCTTTTCTTGTCGCAATTTCCACACTTCACTCCCGTGGTATTGCACTCTTTGATGGCCAACACATCCAGCAAACTATTTATTCGAAAGTTGGTGGGCAGGGCGCTCAGATTTCCGTTTCCAGGTAGTCTACTTTTTCTTCGGCATTCTGGGCATGTTATCATATCATGGCGGTCACTCGTTCGTAGAATCCCTTTCAAGCAATGAAGACAAAAATTGTGTAAACACGGCAGCTGTTTTGGTTCCGTGAACATGTTCATGCACACAGAACAGGATACTTCCTCATGCAGGTTGTTTAGCAAGGTTTTTATATCCATGTCGTGGTTAATTTTGACGAAAACGCTTTAGATTGATCAGAGTTGAAAACGCCTCAAAGTGAAGTCTTGTGATCGGATACGGTATTCATTAGCCCGATAATATCGACCAATCACGGAGTGATATCATAGATGTTTTGACGTTTTTTGATTTCTAAGAATAATCACAGCAAACGCCAAGAGTCTGAGAATGTGATCAGCAAAGCTTGACCTCCAAATTAAAGCTGTCTGCAGTAGATTGTTTGTGAATAAATTTGAAAGATTGCAGGAGGACAAAACCGGATCAACTTATTTCAATCGCGGTATTAATTTTGCTCGATTTATAGAATTTGAAAAGAACGATAAATCATTTCTTGTCTGATAATTCGTCTGCATATAAATACGGGTAAAGAGAAGGATTATCCGTTCAGATAAACAATCGACGGATCATGTATTAGCTTGCGCGTATATCTATACACAGACGATTGAGACGAATTATAAGATAAATCAAAGTTTTTAACCAAATTCTTCGCAGACGGATGATCGTTTATAAGTAAAAATGGAGCCATTCCTTTAATCGCAGACATTTTTTTAACTATTTTTAAAATTTGCATGGAAACTGGTGTGCTGCCTCGCCCGGCAACTTCAGTAAACACACGTTGATTACATGAACACGAAATTGAAGGAGGGTGAAAGGAAAAAGAAACCTGTTTTTTGAAATCTTTGAATTTTTATTCAAAACATCTTTTAATTAGAACACTTGACCAAGTGCATTTGTAACCCCCGGTTACCTAAACAGCAACATACAGTAACAATTAATCCACTTCATTTTCAAGCTTGTAAGTTTGTAGTCTGGCGTTTTCAAGTTCTTCAGGGTCTGCTAAATAACCTCTGTTCTCTTGCGTTTGTGTAATACTCCATTAATGTCTTGGGCGGGCGAGCTCTTCTGGGAATCCTACGTCCTTCAAACTTCTCTGGTTTTAGTAACAGGCGGAGCCCCAGTTTGTTGTAATAGGCACAAGTAATTTTGCCGCCCTGTCGTTCGATAGCTTTTATCGCAGTTTTTGATGCTCTGCTCACTTCGATATCAAGTTTGGCCTGGAACCAAGTCGTTCCCTCTCAGGTAACAAGTTCAGCGTGAGTAAACAGCAGTTAGGGAACAAGCTAACGGCAAACTGGCAGGTAAATAAGGAAAAAACTGTTGTGAAATGCTCCAAAACTAAGTGTTTGGAATACGGATTCCCTGCTCTATATCAGTAACCCTTTGGGCGCCACATACCCGTATAGGTATTTTGGGGCATAATTATATAGCAGTCAGTCAATCCAGTATTGTCAGCATAGCTATTATTCTTTAATTTTTTAAAACTGTCCAATTAAGGATTAATTTGGATAGTTTCAGATAAGGATTTTCCTTTAAAAATAGGCAAACTGTCCAATTTAGAAAAAATAGGACAGTTTGTCTGAGCCAATCAAGTCCCAGGGAATACAATAGGTTATAGAAACTAGCTAATCAGCCGAAAGCAATGATAGCAATGATAGCATTTGCAGTTGACAATGGTGGAGTTTAGCGCCGGAGATTTGCCAAATGTTTCTATTTCCCATGACCTTTTCAGCGATATCACCGCAGATGAGAGATTTCCTACGTTGCCAGAAGAGGAGCTTGCCAACCTGAGAGGCAAAAACCAAAACCAGAACACCTCCAAGAGCACAAAAACTTGACTGAATGTTTTCAACGAGTGGAAAGTGCAGCGTAACGAAGCGAGAAAGTTGGAAGATATCCCTTGTCATGAGCTAGACGCAATTCTTTGCCGTTTTTTCGCGGAAATTCGAAAAAAGGACGGTCAAGATCATAAACCAGAAAGTTTGGCTGTCATGCAATGCTCGTTAGACCGTCATTTGAAAAACTGTGGCAGAAACTACAGTATTTTGCGAGATCGTGTAAAACCCAAGATGTTCGTCCACCTGAACTAAAAAACTGTGGGCCATTCTACTTGACAACCATTTCAAAACCAAAGGGCCAAGTTTGGTTTAGCAGACAGCGAATTGGTGAACACAAAATTGGGTAAATCATGAAGGACATGGCTGTAAAGTCTGGTTTAACAGCTGCCACTGCTAAGAAAACTGGTCACTTCTGTCCTGCTAAAAATGTAATTGGCATCAAGTATTATGAAGGTGGGTGAAAGCCGATCGGAAGCTCACGTTGGGAGAGGAAGCCTTCTGGACGGAACGAATTGCTATTAACAGCTGTAGCGTTGGCGCTAGTTGCGAGCAGGGCGGAAAGAGAGAGGGCGGTGCATACGTGGTCGTGGTGGTCATAGCAACAACTTGATGACGCAGAAGCCTGGTTTTAGGTTTGTTGGGTTTTTTCCCGGACTGCTGACGGTTACTTTACTTTTTTGGCATACTCTGGAACAACAGTAAAAACTGGGGAAAGGAAGCTTGAAGGCGTGGAAAAGAGGGGATTTTTTGCCATGTTGTCACGAATAATAGGGACCTTCAGATCGAGGTACGCGTCCGACTTTCCATATGCAAACCAGTTACATTGTGCACATGTGCAACCTATAGTCTGCCTAAAGATATTCGGGATATAAGCTCTTTAGATTCTTTTAAAAAACAAATTATGAATCGCGCTTTTTTATAAATTCTTAGAAAATAACTAATGATTGCGATGCGAGTCTTGTGATATTTTTCTTTTTTTCTAAAATTTATATTGAAAAGTGGCCGCTTAATAGAGGTTGGCCGCTTAATAGAGGTAAAATATAAATTGGACAAATAATTCGGGGCTTTAGAAAGTGGGCGTTTAATGGAGGGTGCCGCCTAATAGGTGGCCGCTTAATAGAGGTCGCACTGTATTTTGTTTCTTTTATACATCTCATTGTAACTGGTCTCTGAAAAACCATTAGTGGATGGAATCAATAGAGTTGTATTGTATTGTATAAATCAGGAAAAGTAATTTTCCGTTAAATCCATTCGGAAATTGTGCTCTTTTTCAGTTCGGAACGGAACGTCGGAAATTTCCAGGCCCTTTTTAAAGGGGCGAGCGGAACGGACCGTCTTGTAGGTAAATGAAAAGCACGATTTCCTCCGGTTGTACGCTAAATTCAGAAAATCACTTACCATTATGCAACGGTCTCACAAAACGGATTATTCCGATTCTCTGGTCGGTCTCAATTTTTTTAAAAGAATCTATAAGCTAATATCCCGAATGTCTTTAGGCAGACTATTCCACAGAGACGTACCCCTGTATTTAAACGATCACTGTGCTCATAGTCAATCATGCTGTGCTGTAGTTGTTCTATAGAGAGGTACATGCAGTTTGTCCTTTTTTCTGGTATTTCCTTCATAGATCTCCGATCTTTCCGTGAAAATATTTCTTAAAGTGAGACCGTTGAGGCCTTTGTAAGTCACAATAACGTCCCTGACCTCCAGCTGCATAGCAACCGGAAGCCAGCTAGTGTAGATCTTTCAAATAGGGGAATCCTTGTTTACAATATTTGCCTCATTAGCATAAGCGTTCAGTTTCTGATGGAGCTACAAAAAAATCAGTTCTGAATAATGATAGTTCATGGCACGATTAACTCTGTCACTGAATTTTAGCTCGATGCATTGAATTCTTTTTGTCTGACGCGGGTTTAAAAACTCAAAATTTTACAAAGAATGTATGAGCTCATTAGCGCTTTTGCCACCCAGAAATTTTTGAGTTTTTGGAAGACAATTTTTTCTTTGAATATTAAACGCAAAATTTACCCATATACTAAATTTCCCTAGCTCTTTAACTTTTTGGAGTCCATTCACATTTAACATGTTGCCTTCTGTACGCCAAGCCGTATGCTAATGAGATGAAAGGTAAACAATGACGTCACCATGAATCTCCCTGTAGGGCGTGATATGTTCGAATTTACGTGTACCAGTTACGACTCGCACAGCAAAGTTTTGTACCTTTTGCAACCTCTCAATATTTTTCTTCACTTCAAACTGAAAGTTCGGGGTTTTCTTTGGCTAAATGGTAAGCACCCCTCGGTTCTTCTGGACGGTCTCGATCCCTGACGCTTGGACTTTGAGGATGAGAATGTGCCCTCTTGTTGTGGCCCTTCAGTCACGATAAACCGAAACGAGACCTTCATGACTAAATATAATGGGTTTTGGTCAGAACACCCTAACTGAGGCCAACAAATTACACCCCAACGGCAGGCTCCGGCTAGACGGGGGTGGTCATCGTAGCCTCCGAAGCCCAACCGTCCTCGACCCATCCCCGGAGCCTGTTCACAGGCTACCGTAAGCGAGACGACGAGCATCCCCGCCCCTTTCATACGCAAGTTCCCCCCTCCCCGTGCCAGTAACACCTGCGAAGCAGCGCCAAAATCCATTGTTAGATTCCCAGACTCAACGATTGACGGGAAGTAGGAGGAGTTTCGTTCGTCTGCGGCGAAGACTATCATACGCAATTTACCTAGCCTGCGAACAGGCTCTCAAATGGAGAAGTCTGGGGTAAATTTCGACGAGGGAAGGAAGCCGCACGAAAATTCTTCTCCAAAGGCCCCACTGGAAAGCCTGTTCGCAGGCTACAATTTATCATTAAATAATGATAACAAATGTTCGTACTTACCCCGAGGGGTACTCCCTTAAATTTTTTAAACGGGTCAACTTTTTGTTGTTCCATAACGATATAAGTTCGAAAGGCCGTTTCTTTTTCGTTTAGTGTGTGGTTTACGCACTGAAATTGCAAAATAGCCAAATGATACAATTTAGGTACCCTATCTAAGGATCACACCGCGAAGAATGCCAAAATAACCAAAAATGATACACTATTTAAGGAACGAGAACCTCGAAAAACCATACCCTACCCGCGGCCCATCCCTATCCCATGCAAGTACCACCCCCCAGGGGGTGTTACTTGCAAGGGGCATAGCATGATCAATATGGAATAGTAACTGTGCACGACATTTGTTTGTAATAATCAATGACGGTTTTGAAACTGGCAATTGTGCATCTTCACGTCTCCGTAAACGATTAATCGCTTTTTTCAGCAACAAGAAATGAGTCAGCTGAGACCCATTTTACCATGAGGGAAATGTTCACGAATAAACTGTATTCAAGCAGTCTATATACCCCTCCATGCAAGTGCCATCATTTTCAAATCAACCACATTTTAAGAAAAAGAGTCATCATTTATTTGCACACAAACTATCTTTTCAACCTTTACAAATTTAATACAATAGCAACAAAACTGTCACCAAATCGGAATTATGTCGCACAATATACACAACTGTTTATTTCGATGGAAATGAAAAAGTGAAACGGAAGTGTAAAATGCTTTCTCTTTTAAAAAAGCTTCGGGAAATTGTAAACAATGATTTCTGTCAGTTACTCTGCTACAATCTACAACAGGTTTCTAGTTTTAAACAGAAATACTATTTATAATAAATATTTTCTTTCTAACTAGAAAATGGAAAACAAATGTGATTCACGTGAAAATTGATTTATATTGCATCACATGTGAGTGGATATATCTACTCAAAAACATGTATACTATAATAAATGTCAGTCACGACTATCCTACCATCACTAAGAACTGCTGCAGAGACTGGTCTGATAAACTCTCCCATCCCGCTCCCTTTCGTTCCGAACTTTGTTATAAACTTTCCACTCAGGTCAAACACTTGCACTCTATCATTCCCTGAATCACAGACCATCAGGTGTCCTGCCTTGTTAACTGACAAACAACTAGGTCCATCAAACTCCCCATCCCCATTCCCCTTCTTTCCAAATTTGTACAGAAAATTCCCATTTCTATTAAACAGTTTCATACAATTTTCTTTCATGTCTGAAACTATAAGATAGTTTTCATACTGAATACCGTGAAACGGGAAGGTAAAAGAATCGTCTGTACCAGTTGCTTGTAAAAGCTGGCCATTAGGAGAAAATATCTTAACTAGTTTGTTACCTATATCTGTGACAATAATATTTCCCTCGCAGTTAATAGACAAGCCGAGTGGATTCATTAGCTGGTGATCAAGATTTCCTTTCTTACCAAACTCGCTCAGATACTCACCCTGCTCACTAAAGAATTGGACACGGTGGTTACGACTGTCTACCACTGCAATATGGCCATTCTTATCAAAAGCTATTCCAGTAGGTAAGTTAAATTCTCCCTGTTTATCACCATAGGCACCAAAAGATCTTAAGTAAGTTCCGTCACTATTAAATACTGAAACCCTGTAGGTACCAGTCTCAGTCACGGCAATCTCGTCACGTTCATTCACTGCCACTCCCCAAGAACTGTTGAGTATTCCAGCAGCCAAACCTCTTTGTCCAAAAGATAGCACAGGTCTGTACTGTCTGGGTTTCACTTGAATGTTAAAGGCACTGCCACGGACATGCTCTTCATTTACCTTCACTGATGCTTCGCATTTTCCGGTTTCTTTGGCAAAATAACTAATCTTGTAGGTGCCATCTTTGTTATCTTGGACTCGTACTTCCGTCACGCAGTCTTGGCCTTCTTGATTTCTGATTTCCACTGTCACGCGGTCACGCTCTGCATAACATTGTTCTCCTTCAGCATTTCTTGTTGTCAAAAAAAACTCTGCTTTAAGTCCAACAGTCGCTTCACTGATTCCTTTTCCATCGACACTTGACAGGTGCGGTCTTGTCTTGGTTAGAAAGCATTTGAGCGATCCTATCTTTTCAGTGCTAACAACATCGAGAAGCTTCTGATTTTCCACGAAATCAAACTCGGCAAAACTTCCATTGTCACGATCAGCTTGGTCTTCTTGCTCCACTTCCTGCTGAAATATTCTATTCAGAAACTCGTTGGGTTGCATGATTTCAGCGCTTGCGCTTCGTTCCAGAAGTGATTCACCTTTCTCCAGCGTTTCCTCCGTAATTTTCACCTCATTTTCGATCTCACTCTTTCTTACACCAAGACATTGGAGCGACTGTCTCGCCTGATTCTCAGCTTCATTAATGATCTCATGCACCTTCCCATCGATAACTTGATGAATGTTCTCAGCAAACTGCTGTGCGCTCATTATCACCTTAGCGACTTGTTCGTGAATTTTAGCACAGGTTTCGTCAAGTTTGGCAATTTCATTCTTCTTCATTTGCACCTTCTCTTTCTGAGATTCAATCGCAGATTTCACTTGTACCTTGCGTCCATTTGCAGCTTTTTCCAGAAGAACCTTGGCGTGACCTTCATGATCTGTGAAAGCGCAAGCGTTGCATATGGGAACTTCGCAGATCTTACAAAACAATTTCAGTTCCTTCTTTTCGTGTCCTGGTGTACTACAAAATGTTGGTCGCTTTAAAACGTTCTCAAAGTCCTCGTCTTGGAAGTCTCTAAGCGCCAACACACGGTGTTCTTTGTTAGCTTTGATTCCATTATGAAGGCTAATACAGTCGGCTTCGCACCAGAATGCACAACACTGGAAACAGTAGAAACTCTGCGAGCTTTTCTTGTCGCAATTTCCACACTTCACTCCCGTGGTATTGCACTCTTTGATGGCCAACACATCCAGCAAACTATTTATTCGAAAGTTGGTGGGCAGGGCGTTCAGATTTCCGTTTCCAGGTAGTCTACTTTCTCTTCGGCATTCTGGGCATGTTATGATATCATGGCGGCCACTCGTTCGTAGAATTCTTTTCAAGCAATGAAGACAAAAATTGTGTAAACACGGCAGCTGTTTTGGTTCCGTGAACATGTTCATGCACACAGAACAGGATACTTCCTCATGCAGGTTGTTTAGCAAGGTTTTTATATCCATGTCGTGGTTAATTTTGACGAAAACGCTTTAGATTGATCAGAGTTGAAAACGCCTCAAACAGTGAAGTCTTGTGATCGGATACGGTATTCATTAGCCTGATAATATCGACCAATCACGGAGTGATATCATAGATGTTTTGACGTTTTTTGATTTCTAAGAATAATCACAGCAAACGCCAAGAGTTCTGAGAATGTGATCAGCAAAGCTTGACCTCCAAATTAAAGCTGTCTGCAGTAGATTGTTTGTGAATAAATTTGAAAGATTGCAGGAGGACAAAACCGGATCAACTTATTTCAATCGCGGTATTAATTTTGCTCGATTTATAAAATTTGAAAAGAACGCTAAATCATTTATCGTCTGATAATTCGTCTGCATATAAATACGGGTAAAGAGAAGGATTATCCGTTGAGATAAACAATCGACGGATCATGTATTAGCTTGCGCGTATATCTATACACATACGATTGAGACGAATTATAAGATGAATCATTGTTTTTTTGTCCAAATTCTTCGCAGACGGATGATCGTTCATGAGTAAAAATGGAGCCATTCCTTTGATCGCAGACATTTTTTTAACTATTTTTAAAATTTGCATGGAAACTGGTGTGCTGCCTCGCCCGGCAACTTCAGTAAACACACGTTGATTACATGAACACGAAATTGAAGGAGGGTGAAAGGAAAAAGAAACCTGTTTTTTGAAATCTTTGAATTTTCATTCAAAACATCTTTTAATTAGAACACTTGACCAAGTGCATTTGTAACCCCCGGTTACCTAAACAGCAACATACAGTAACAATTAATCCACTTCATTTTCAAGCTTGTAAGTTTGTAGTCTGGCGTTTTCAAGTTCTTCAGGGTCTGCTAAATAACCTCTGTTCTCTGCGTTTGTGTAATACTCCATTAATTTCTTGGGCGGGCGAGCTCTTCTGGGAATCCTGCGTCCTTCACACTTCTCTGGTTTTAGTAACAGGCGGAGCCCCAGTTTGTTGTAATAGGCACAAGTAATTTTGCCGCCCTGTCGTTCGATAGCTTTTATCGCAGTTTTTGATGCTCTGCTCACTTCGATATCAAGTTTGGCCTGGAACCAAGTCGTTCCCTGTCAGGTAACAAGTTCAGCGTGAGTAAACAGCAGTTAGGGAACAAGCTAACTGCAAACTGGCAGGTAAACAAGGAAAAAACTGTTGTGAAATGCTCCAAAACTAAGTGTTTGGAATACGGATACCCTGCTCTATATCAGTAACCCTTTGGGCGCCACATACCCGTATAGGTATTTTGGGGCATAATTATATAGCAGTCAGTCAATCCAGTATTGTCAGCATAGCTATTATTCTTTAATTTTTTAAAACTGTCCAATTAAGGATTAATTTGGATAGTTTCAGATAAGGATTTTCCTTTAAAAATAGGCAAACTGTCCAATTTAGAAAAAATTGGACAGTTTGTCTGAGCCAATCAAGTCCCAGGGAATACAATAGGTTATAGAAACTAGCCAATCAGCCGAAAGCAATGATAGCAATGATAGCATTTGCAGTTGACAATGGTAGAGTTTAGCGCCGGAGATTTGCCAAATTTTTCTATTTCCCATGACCTTTTCAGCGATATCACCGCAGATGAGAGATTTCCTACGTTGCCAGAAGAGGAGCTTGCCAACCTGAGAGGCAAAAACCAAAACCAGAACACCTCCAAGAGCACAAAAACTTGACTGAATGTTTTCAACGAGTGGAAAGTGCAGCGTAACGAAGCGAGAAAGTTGGAAGATATCCCTTGTCATGAGCTAAACGCAATTCTTTGCCGTTTTTTCGCGGAAATTCGAAAAAAGGACGGTCAAGATCATAAACCAGAAAGTTTGGCTGTCATGCAATGCTCGTTAGACCGTCATTTGAAAAACTGTGGCAGAAACTACAGTATTTTGCGAGATCGTGTAAAACCCAAGATGTTCGTCCACCTGAACTAAAAAACTGTGGGCCATTCTACTTGACAACCATTTCAAAACCAAAGGGCCAAGTTTGGTTTAGCAGACAGCGAATTGGTGAACACAAAATTGGGTAAATCATGAAGGACATGGCTGTAAAGTCTGGTTTAACAGCTGCCACTGCTAAGAAAACTGGTCACTTCTGTCCTGCTAAAAATGTAATTGGCATCAAGTATTATGAAGGTGGGTGAAAGCCGATCGGAAGCTCATCTTGGGAGAGGAAGCCTTCTGGACGGAACGAATTGCTATTAACAGCTGTAGGGTTGGCGCTAGTTGCGAGCAGGGTGGAAAGAGAGAGGGCGGTGCATACGTGGTCGTGGTGGTCAGAACAACAACTTGATGACGCAGAAGCCTGGTTTTAGGTTTGTTGGGTTTTTTCCCGGACTGCTGACGGTTACTTTACGTTTTTGGCATACTCTGGGACAACAGTAAAAACTGGGGAAAGGAAGCTTAAAGACGTGGAAAAGAGGGGATTTTTTGCCATGTTGTCACGAATAATAGGGACCTTCAGATCGAGGTACGCGTCCGACTTTCCACATGCAAACCAGTTACATTCCTTTAATCTTAAAAGGGGCAGATTCACGGTTTTGCACATGTGCAACCTATACCTTAAACCCTGATTCGCTCCGACGAAGGGCTAACGCTCGAAACGTCAGCTCTTTAATCTCTTTACGGTGGCCAATTGACATTATCAACCCAGTTGATAAAACCAAATTATATAGTCTGCCTAAAGACATTCGGGATATAAGCTCTTTAGATTCTTTTAAAAAACAAATTATGAATCGCGCTTTCTTATAAATTCTTAGAAAATAACTAATGATTGCGATGCGAGTCTTATGATGTTGCATTTTAATTGGACGGTAGCTTTGAGGATGTGTAATATATGCATTATCCTTTGTTTAGATATTTTCTTTTTTTATAGCATTTATATTGTATTTTGTTTCTTTTATTCATCTCATTGTAACTGGTTTCTGAAAAACCATCAGTGGATGGAATCAATAGAGTTGTATTGTATTGTATAAATCAGGAAAAGTAATTTTCCGTTAAATCCATTCGGAAATTGTACTCTTTTTCAGTTCGGAAGGGAACGTCGGAAATTTCCAGGCCCTTTTTAAAGGGGCGAGCGGAACGGACCGTCTTGTATATAAATGAAAAGCACGATTTCCTCCGGTTGGACGCTAAATTCAGAAAATCGCTTACCATTATGCAACGGTCTCACCAAACGGATTATTCCGACTCTCTGGTCGGTCCCAATTTTTTTAAAAGAATCTAAAAAGCTAATATCCCGAATGTCTTTAGGCAGACTATTCCACAGAGACGTACCCCTGTATTTACACGATCGCTGTGCTCATAGTTAATCATGCTGTGCTGTAGTTGTTCTATAGAGAGGTACATACAGTTTGTCCTTTTTTCTGGTATTTCCTTCATAGATCTCCGATCTTTCCGTGAAAATATTTCTTAAAGTGAGACCGTTGAGGCCTTTGTAAGTCGCAATAACGTCCCTGACCTCCAGCTGCATAGCAACCGGAAGCCAGTGTAGATCTTTCAAATAGGGGAATCCTTGTTTACAATATTTGCCTCATTAGCATAAGCGTTCAGTTTCTGATGGAGCTACAAAAAAATCAGTTCTGAATAATGATAGTTCATGGCACGATTAACTCTGCCACTGAATTTTAGCTCGATGTACTGAATTCTTTTGTCTGACGCAGGTTTAAAAACTCAAAATTTTACAAAGAATGTATGAGCTCATTAGCACTTTCGCCACCCAGAAATTTTTGAGTTTTTGGAAGACAATTTTTCCTTGAATATTACACGCAAAGAGCTAACTAAAAATTAACCCATATACTAAATTTTCCTAGCTCTTTAACTTTTTGGAGTCCATTCACATTTAACATGTTGCCTTCTGTACGCCAAGCCGTATGCTAATGAGAAAAAAGGTAAATAATGACGTCACCATGAATCTCCCTGTAGGGCGTGATATGTTCGAATTTACGTGTACCAGTTACGACTCGCACAGCAAAGTTCTGTACCTTTTGCAACCTCTCAATATTTTTCTTCACTTCAAACCGAAATTTCGGGGTTTTCTTTGGCTAAATGGTAAGCACCCCTCGGTTCTTCTGGACGGTCTCGATCCCTGACGCTTGGCCTTTGAGGATGAGAATGTGCCCTCCTGTTGTGGCCCTTCAGCCACGATAAACCTAAACGAGACCTTCATGGCTAAATATAATGGCTTTTTGCTCAGAACACCCTAAGTGAGGCCAAAAATTACACCCCAAAGGCAGGCTCCGGGTAGACGGGGGTGGGCATCGTAGCCTCCGAAGCCCAACCGTCCCCGACCCATCCCCGGAGCCTGTTCGCAGGCTACCGTAAGCGAGACGACGAGCATCCCCGCCCCTTTCATACGCAAGTTCCCCCCTCCCTGTGCCAGTAACGCCTGTGAAGCAGCGCCAAAATAAATTGTTAGATTCCCAGACTCAACGATTGACGGGAAGTAGGAGGAGTTTTGTTCGTCTGCGGCGCAGACTATCATACGCAATTTACCTAGCCTGCGAATAGGCTCTCCAATGGAGAAGTCTGGGGTAAATTTCGACGAGGGAAGGAAGCCGCACGAAAATTCTTCTCCAAAGGCCCCACTGGAGAGCCTGTTCGCAGGGCTACAATTTATCATTAAATAATAATAACAGATGTTCGTACTTACCCCGAGGGGTACTCCCTTAAATTTTTTAAACGGGTCAACTTTTTGTGGTTCCATAACGATTTCAGTTCGACAGGCCGTTTCTTTTTCGTTTAGTGTGTGGTTTACGCACTGAAATTGCAAAATAGCCAAATGATACAATTTAGGTACCCTATCTAAGGATCACACCGCGAAGAATGCCAAAAAAAACAAAAATGATACACTATTTAAGGAACGAGAACCTCGAAACACCATACCCTACCCGCGGCCCATCCCTATCCCATGCAAGTACCCCCCCCCCCCCAGGGGGTGTTACTTGCAAGGGGCATAGCATGATCAATATGGAATAGTAACTGTGCACGACATTTGTTTGTAATAATGACGGTTTTGAAACTGGAATTGTGCATCTTCACGTCTCCGTAAACGATTAATCGCTTTTTTCAGCAACAAGAAATGAGTCAGCTGAGACCCATTTTACCATGAGGGAAATGTTCACAAATAAACTGTATTCAAGCAGTCTCTATACCCCTCCATGCAACTGCCATCATTTTCACATCAACCACATTTTAAGAAAAAGAGTCATCATTTATTTGCACACAAACTATTTTTTCAACCTTTACAAATTTAATACAATAGCAACAAAACTGTTACCAAATCGGAATTATGTCGCACAATATACACAACTGTTTATTTCGATGGAAATGAAAAAGTGAAAACGAAAGTGTAAAATGCTTTCTCTTTTAAAAAAGCTTCGGGAAATTGTAAACAATGATTTCAGTCAGTTACTCTGCTACAATCTACAACAGGTTTCTAGTTTTAAACAGAAATACTATTTATACAAACTGAAAGTAACTCAAGTTATGCTATTACATTGGAAAAACCATGAAATCAAACATGTAATTAAAAATTGTCAACTATTTCTACAATTAGTAAATTAATTGGCAAACGTTTTAACTGGCGGCTGTCATTCACACTCACCCACCCAGACAACAGCTTGTTCATTAAAGAAACAACATGGTCTCTAGTAAAGAACTTAGAGAACTATTTATAATAAATATTTTCTTTCTAATTATAAAATGGAAAACAAATGTGATTCACGTGAAAATTGATTTATATTGCATCACAAATGAGTGGATATATCTACTAAAAAACGTGTATGCGATAATTAAGATCGTCAGACACGACTATGCTATCTAGCCTGTTATTTTGCCATAATGATGACTACTTTGAGAATAATAACAATCCAAAAACTAGTTTACTTGTGAAATTAATTTCGATTTAATCTATTTCTTTTTTTTTACCACAACGTTATTGCAATTATGTGTATCTCTATTGAAATATCTGAATACGATGTTTGTTGCGATCAGACACGACTATCCTACCATCACTAAGAACTGCTGTAGAGAATGGCATGTTAAACTCTCCCATCCTGCTCCCTTTCGTTCCGAACTTTGTTATAAACTTTCCACTCAGGTCAAACACTTGCACTCTGTGATTCCCTGAATCACAGACCATCAGATGTCCTGCCTTGTTAACTGACAAACAACCAGGTTGATGAAACTCCCCATCCCCATTCCCCTTCTTTCCAAATGTGTACAGAAAATTCCCATTTCTATTAAACAGTTTCATACAATTTTCTTCCCTATCTGAAACTATAAGATAGTTTTCATACTGAATACCGTGAAACGGGAAGGTAAAAGAACCGTCTGTGCCAATTGCTTGTAAAAGCTGGCCATTAGGAGAAAATATCTTAACTAGTTTGTTATCTGTATCTGTGACAATAATATTTCCCTCACAGTTAAAAGACAAGCCGTGTGGATACATTAGCTGGTGATCAAGATTTCCTTTCTTACCAAACTCGCTCAGATACTCACCCTGCTCACTAAAGAATTGGACACGGTGGTTACTACTGTCTACCACTGCAATATGGCCATTCTTATCAAAAGCTATTCCAGTAGGAAAGTTAAATTCTCCCTGTTTATCACCCTCGGCACCAAAAGATCTTAAGTAAGTTCTGTCACTATTAAATACTGAAACCCTGTTGGTACCAGTCTCAGTCACGGCAATCTCGTCACGTTCATTCACTGCCACTCCCCAAGGCCTGTTGAGCATTCCAGCAGCCGAACCTCTTTGTCCAAAAGATAACACAAGTCTGTACTGTCTGGGTTTCACTTGAATGTTAAAGGGACTGCCACGGACATGCTCTTCATTTACCTTCACTGATGCTTCGCATTTTCCGATTTCTTTGGCAAAATAACTAATCTTGTAGGTGCCATCTTTGTTATCTTGGACTCGTACTTCCGTCACGCAGTCTTGGCCTTCTTGATTTCTGATTTCCACTGTCACGCGGTCACGCTCTGCATAACATTGTTCTCCTTCAGCATTTCTTGTTGTCAAAAAAAACTCTGCTTTAAGTCCAACAGTCGCTTCACTGAAACCTTTTCCATCGACACTTGACAGGAGCGGTCTTGTCTTGGTTAGAAAGCATTTGAGCGATCCTATCTTTTCAGTGCTAACAACACCGAGAAGCTTCTGATTTTCCACGAAATCAAACTCGGCAAAACTTCCATTGTCACGATCGGCTTGGTCTTCTTGCTCCACTTCCTGCTGAAATATTCTATTCAGAAACTCGTTGGGTTGCATGATTTCAGCGCTTGCGCTTCGTTCCAGAAGTGATTCACCTTTCTCCAGCGTTTCCTCCGTAATTTTCACCTCATTTTCGATCTCACTCTTTCTTACACCAAGACATTGGAGCGACTGTCTCGCCTGATTCTCAGCTTCATTAATGATCTCATGCACCTTCCCATCGATAACTTGATGAATGTTCTCAGCAAACTGCTGTGCGCTCATTATCACCTTAGCGACTTGTTCGTGAATTTTAGCACAGGTTTCGTCAAGTTTGGCAATTTCATTCTTCTTCATTTGCACCTTCTCTTTCTGAGATTCAATCGCAGATTTCACTTGTACCTTGCGTCCATTTGCAGCTTTTTCCAGAAGAACCTTGGCGTGACCTTCATGATCTGTGAAAGCGCAAGCGTTGCATATGGGAACTTCGCAGATCTTACAAAACAATTTCAGTTCCTTCTTTTCGTGTCCTGGTGTACTACAAAATGTTGGTCGCTTTAAAACGTTCTCAAAGTCCTCGTCTTGGAAGTCTCTAAGCGCCAACACACGGTGTTCTTTGTTAGCTTTGATTCCATTATGAAGGCTAATACAGTCGGCTTCGCACCAGAATGCACAACACTGGAAACAGTAGAAACTCTGCGAGCTTTTCTTGTCGCAATTTCCACACTTCACTCCCGTGGTATTGCACTCTTTGATGGCCAACACATCCAGCAAACTATTTATTCGAAAGTTGGCGGGCAGGGCGTTCAGATTTCCGTTTCCAGGTAGTCTACTTTCTCTTCGGCATTCTGGGCATGTTATGATATCATGGCGGCCACTCGTTCGTAGAATTCTTTTCAAGCAATGAAGACAAAAATTGTGTAAACACGGCAGCTGTTTTGGTTCCGTGAACATGTTCATGCACACAGAACAGGATACTTCCTCATGTAGGTTGTTTAGCAAGGTTTTTATATCCATGTCGTGGTTAATTTTGACGAAAACGCTTTAGATTGATCAGAGTTGAAAACGCCTCAAACAGTGAAGTCTTGTGATCGGATACGGTATTCATTAGCCTGATAATATCGACCAATCACGGAGTGATATCATAGATGTTTTGACGTTTTTTGATTTCTAAGAATAATCACAGCAAACGCCAAGAGTTCTGAGAATGTGATCAGCAAAGCTTGACCTCCAAATTAAAGCTGTCTGCAGTAGATTGTTTGTGAATAAATTTGAAAGATTGCAGGAGGACAAAACCGGATCAACTTATTTCAATCGCGGTATTAATTTTGCTCGATTTATAAAATTTGAAAAGAACGCTAAATCATTTATCGTCTGATAATTCGTCTGCATATAAATACGGGTAAAGAGAAGGATTATCCGTTGAGATAAACAATCGACGGATCATGTATTAGCTTGCGCGTATATCTATACACATACGATTGAGACGAATTATAAGATGAATCATTGTTTTTTTGTCCAAATTCTTCGCAGACGGATGATCGTTCATGAGTAAAAATGGAGCCATTCCTTTGATCGCAGACATTTTTTTAACTATTTTTAAAATTTGCATGGAAACTGGTGTGCTGCCTCGCCCGGCAACTTCAGTAAACACACGTTGATTACATGAACACGAAATTGAAGGAGGGTGAAAGGAAAAAGAAACCTGTTTTTTGAAATCTTTGAATTTTCATTCAAAACATCTTTTAATTAGAACACTTGACCAAGTGCATTTGTAACCCCCTGTTACCTAAACAGCAACATACAGTAACAATTAATCCACTTCATTTTCAAGCTTGTAAGTTTGTAGTCTGGCGTTTTCAAGTTCTTCAGGGTCTGCTAAATAACCTCTGTTCTCTGCGTTTGTGTAATACTCCATTAATTTCTTGGGCGGGCGAGCTCTTCTGGGAATCCTGCGTCCTTCACACTTCTCTGGTTTTAGTAACAGGCGGAGCCCCAGTTTGTTGTAATAGGCACAAGTAATTTTGCCGCCCTGTCGTTCGATAGCTTTTATCGCAGTTTTTGATGCTCTGCTCACTTCGATATCAAGTTTGGCCTGGAACCAAGTCGTTCCCTGTCAGGTAACAAGTTCAGCGTGAGTAAACAGCAGTTAGGGAACAAGCTAACTGCAAACTGGCAGGTAAACAAGGAAAAAACTGTTGTGAAATGCTCCAAAACTAAGTGTTTGGAATACGGATACCCTGCTCTATATCAGTAACCCTTTGGGCGCCACATACCCGTATAGGTATTTTGGGGCATAATTATATAGCAGTCAGTCAATCCAGTATTGTCAGCATAGCTATTATTCTTTAATTTTTTAAAACTGTCCAATTAAGGATTAATTTGGATAGTTTCAGATAAGGATTTTCCTTTAAAAATAGGCAAACTGTCCAATTTAGAAAAAATTGGACAGTTTGTCTGAGCCAATCAAGTCCCAGGGAATACAATAGGTTATAGAAACTAGCCAATCAGCCGAAAGCAATGATAGCAATGATAGCATTTGCAGTTGACAATGGTAGAGTTTAGCGCCGGAGATTTGCCAAATTTTTCTATTTCCCATGACCTTTTCAGCGATATCACCGCAGATGAGAGATTTCCTACGTTGCCAGAAGAGGAGCTTGCCAACCTGAGAGGCAAAAACCAAAACCAGAACACCTCCAAGAGCACAAAAACTTGACTGAATGTTTTCAACGAGTGGAAAGTGCAGCGTAACGAAGCGAGAAAGTTGGAAGATATCCCTTGTCATGAGCTAAACGCAATTCTTTGCCGTTTTTTCGCGGAAATTCGAAAAAAGGACGGTCAAGATCATAAACCAGAAAGTTTGGCTGTCATGCAATGCTCGTTAGACCGTCATTTGAAAAACTGTGGCAGAAACTACAGTATTTTGCGAGATCGTGTAAAACCCAAGATGTTCGTCCACCTGAACTAAAAAACTGTGGGCCATTCTACTTGACAACCATTTCAAAACCAAAGGGCCAAGTTTGGTTTAGCAGACAGCGAATTGGTGAACACAAAATTGGGTAAATCATGAAGGACATGGCTGTAAAGTCTGGTTTAACAGCTGCCACTGCTAAGAAAACTGGTCACTTCTGTCCTGCTAAAAATGTAATTGGCATCAAGTATTATGAAGGTGGGTGAAAGCCGATCGGAAGCTCATCTTGGGAGAGGAAGCCTTCTGGACGGAACGAATTGCTATTAACAGCTGTAGGGTTGGCGCTAGTTGCGAGCAGGGTGGAAAGAGAGAGGGCGGTGCATACGTGGTCGTGGTGGTCAGAACAACAACTTGATGACGCAGAAGCCTGGTTTTAGGTTTGTTGGGTTTTTTCCCGGACTGCTGACGGTTACTTTACTTTTTTGGCATACTCTGGAACAACAGTAAAAACTGGGGAAAGGAAGCTTGAAGACGTGGAAAAGAGGGGATTTTTTGCCATGTTGTCACGAATAATAGGGACCTTCAGATCGAGGTACGCGTCCGACTTTCCACATGCAAAGCATTTACATTCCTTTAATCTTAAAAGGGGCAGATTCACGGTTTTGCACATGTGCAACCTATACCTTAAACCCTGATTCGCTCCGACGAAGGGCTAACGCTCGAAACGTCAGCTCTTTAATCTCTTTACGGTGGCCAATTGACATTATCAACCCAGTTGATAAAACCAAATTATATAGTCTGCCTAAAGAAATTCGGGATATAAGCTCTTTAGATTCTTTTAAAAAACAAATTATGAATCGCGCTTTCTTATAAATTCTTAGAAAATAACTAATGATTGCGATGCGAGTCTTACGATGTTGCATTTTAATTGGACGGTAGCTTTGAGGATGTGTAATATATGCATTATCCTTTGTTTAGATATTTTCTTTTTTTATAGCATTTATATTGTATTTTGTTTCTTTTATTCATCTCATTGTAACTGGTTTCTGAAAAACCATTAGTGGATGGAATCAATAGAGTTGTATTGTATTGTATAAATCAGGAAAAGGAATTTTCCGTTAAATCCATTCGGAAATTGTGCGCTTTTTCAGTTCGGAACGGAACGTCGGAAATTTCCAGGCCCTTTTTAAAGGGGCGAGCGGAACGGACCGTCTTGTAGGTAAATGAAAAGCACGATTTCCTCCGGTTGGACGCTAAATTCAGAAAATCACTTACCATTATGCAACGGTCTCACCAAACGGATTATTCCGACTCTCTGGTTGGTCCCAATTTTTTTAAAAGAATCTAAAAAGCTAAGATCCCGAATGTCTTTAGGCAGACTATTCCACAGAGACGTACCCCTGTATTTAAACGATCGCTGTGCTCATAGTTAATCATGCTGTGCTGTAGTTGTTCTATAGAGAGGTACATGCAGTTTGTCCTTTTTTCTGGTATTTCCTTCATAGATCTCCAATCTTTCCGTGAAAATATTTCTTAAAGTGAGACCGTTCAGGCCTTTGTAAGCCGCAATAACGTCCCTGACCTCCAGCTGCATAGCAACCGGAAGCCAGCCAGTGTAGATCTTTCAAATAGGGGAATCCTTGTTTACAATATTTGCCTCATTAGCATAAGCGTTCAGTTTCTGATGGAGCTACAAAAAAATCAGTTCTGAATAATGATAGTTCATGGCACGATTAACTCTGTCACTGAATTTTAGCTCGATGCATTGAATTCTTTTTGTCTGACGCGGGTTTAAAAACTCAAAATTTTACAAAGAATGTATGAGCTCATTAGCGCTTTTGCCACCCAGAAATTTTTGAGTTTTTGGAAGACAATTTTTTCTTTGAATATTAAACGCAAAATTTACCCATATACTAAATTTCCCTAGCTCTTTAACTTTTTGGAGTCCATTCACATTTAACATGTTGCCTTCTGTACGCCAAGCCGTATGCTAATGAGATAAAAGGTAAACAATGACGTCACCATGAATCTCCCTGTAGGGCGTGATATGTTCGAATTTACGTGTACCAGTTACGACTCGCACAGCAAAGTTTTGTACCTTTTGCAACCTCTCAATATTTTTCTTCACTTCAAACTGAAAGTTCGGGGTTTTCTTTGGCTAAATGGTAAGCACCCCTCGGTTCTTCTGGACGGTCTCGATCCCTGACGCTTGGACTTTGAGGATGAGAATGTGCCCTCTTGTTGTGGCCCTTCAGTCACGATAAACCGAAACGAGACCTTCATGACTAAATATAATGGGTTTTGGTCAGAACACCCTAACTGAGGCCAACAAATTACACCCCAACGGCAGGCTCCGGCTAGACGGGGGTGGTCATCGTAGCCTCCGAAGCCCAACCGTCCTCGACCCATCCCCAGAGCCTGTTCACAGGCTACCGTAAGCGAGACGACGAGCATCCCCGCCCCTTTCATACGCAAGTTCCCCCCTCCCCGTGCCAGTAACACCTGCGAAGCAGCGCCAAAATCCATTCTTAGATTCCCAGACTCAACGATTGACGGGAAGTAGGAGGAGTTTCGTTCGTCTGCGGCGAAGACTGTCATACGCAATTTACCTAGCCTGCGAACAGGCTCTCAAATGGAGAAGTCTGGGGTAAATTTCGACGAGGGAAGGAAGCCGCACGAAAATTCTTCTCCAAAGGCCCCACTGGAAAGCCTGTTCGCAGGCTACAATTTATCATTAAATAATAATAACAAATGTTCGTACTTACCCCGAGGGGTACTCCCTTAAATTTTTTAAACGGGTCAACTTTTTGTTGTTCCATAACGATATAAGTTCGAAAGGCCGTTTCTTTTTCGTTTAGTGTGTGGTTTACGCACTGAAATTGCAAAATAGCCAAATGATACAATTTAGGTACCCTATCTAAGGATCACACCGCGAAGAATGCCAAAAAAACCAAAAATGATACACTATTTAAGGAACGAGAACCTCGAAAAACCATACCCTACCCGCGGCCCATGCCTATCCCATGCAAGTACCACCCCCCAGGGGGTGTTACTTGCAAGGGGCATAGCATGATCAATATGGAATAGTAACTGTGCACGACATTTGTTTGTAATAATCAATGACGGTTTTGAAACTGGCAATTGTGCATCTTCACGTCTCCGTAAACGATTAATCGCTTTTTTCAGCAACAAGAAATGAGTCAGCTGAGAACCATTTTACCATGAGGGAAATGTTCACGAATAAACTGTATTCAAGCAGTCTCTATACCCCTCCATGCAAGTGCCATCATTTTCAAATCAACCACATTTTAAGAAAAAGAGTCATCATTTATTTGCACACAAACTATCTTTTCAACCTTTACAAATTTAATACAATAGCAACAAAACTGTCACCAAATCGGAATTATGTCGCACAACATACACAACTGTTTATTTCGATGGAAATGAAAAAGTGAAAACGAAAGTGTAAAAAGCTTTCTCTTTTAAAAAAGCTTCGGGAAATTGTAAACAATGATTTCTGTCAGTTACTCTGCTACAATCTACAACAGGTTTCTAGTTTTAAACAGAAATACTATTTATACAAACTGAAAGTAACTCAAGTTATGCTATTACATTGGAAAAACCATGAAATCAAACATGTAATTAAAACTTGTCAACTATTTCTACAATTAGTAAATTAATTGGCAAACGTTTTAACTGCCGGCTGTCATTCACACTCACCCACCCAGACAACAGCTTGTTCATTAAAGAAACAACATGGTCTCTAGTAAAGAACTTAGAGAACTATTTATAATAAATATTTTCTTTCTAATTATATAATGGAAAACAAATGTGATTCACGTGAAAATTGATTTATATTGCATCACATGTGAGTGGATATATCTACTCAAAAACCTGTATGCAATAATTATTAAAGTCAGTCACGACTATCCTACCATCACTAAGAACTGCTGCAGAGACTGGTCTGATAAACTCTCTCATCCCGCTCCCTTTCGTTCCAAACTTTGTTATAAACTTTCCACTCAGGTCAAACACTTGCACTCTGAAATTCCCTGAATCACAGACCATCAGGTGTCCTGCCTTGTTAACTGACAAACAACCAGGTTGATCAAACTCCCCATCCCCATTCCCCTTCTTTCCAAATTTGCACAGAAAATTCCCATTTCTATTAAACAGTTTCATACAATTTTCTTCCCTGTCTGAAACTATAAGATAGTTTTCATACTGAATACCGTGAAACGGGAAGGTAAAAGAACCGTCTGTGCCAGCTGCTTGTAAAAGCTGGCCATTAGGAGAAAATATCTTAACTAGTTTGTTACCTTTATCTGCGACAATAATATTCCCCTCGCAGTTAATAGACAAGCCGTGTGGATACATTAGCTGGTGATCAAGATTTCCTTTCTCACCAAACTCGCTCAGATACTCACCCTGCTCACTAAAGAATTGGACACGGTCGTTACCACTGTCTAGCACTGCAATATGGCCATTCTTATCAAAAGCTATTCCAGCAGGAAAGTTAAATTCTCCCTGTTTATCACCCTCGGCACCAAAAGATCTTAAGGAAGTTCCATCACTATTAAATATTGAAACCCTATTATTCCATAATTCAGTCACGGCAATCTCGTCACGTTCATTCACTGTCACTCCCCAAGGACTGCTGAGCATTCCAGCAGCCGAACCTTGTTGTCCAAAAGATAACACAGGTCTGTACTGTCTGGGTTTCACTTGAACGTTACAAGGGCTGCAACGGACATGCTCTTCATTTACCTTCACTGATGCTTCGCATTTTCCGATTTCTTTGGCAAAATAACTAATCTTGTAGGTGCCATCTTTGTTATCTTGGACTCGTACTTCCGTCACGCAGTCTTGGCCTTCTTGATTTCTGATTTCCACTGTCACGCGGTCACGCTCTGCATAACATTGTTCTCCTTCAGCATTTCTTGTTGTCAAAAAAAACTCTGCTTTAAGTCCAACAGTCGCTTCACTGATTCCTTTTCCATCGACACTTGACAGGTGCGGTCTTGTCTTGGTTAGAAAGCATTTGAGCGATCCTATCTTTTCAGTGCTAACAACACCGAGAAGCTTCTGATTTTCCACGAAATCAAACTCGGTAAAACTTCCATTGTCACGATCGGCTTGGTCTTCTTGCTCCACTTCCTGCTGAAATATTCTATTCAGAAACTCGTTGGGTTGCATGATTTCAGCGCTTGCGCTTCGTTCCAGAAGTGATTCACCTTTCTCCAGCGTTTCCTCCGTAATTTTCACCTCATTTTCGATCTCACTCTTTCTTACACCAAGACATTGGAGCGACTCTCTCGCCTGATTCTCAGCTTCATTAATGATCTCATGCACCTTCCCATCGATAACTTGATGAATGTTCTCAGCAAACTGCTGTGCGCTCATTATCACCTTAGCGACTTGTTCGTGAATTTTAGAACAGGTTTCGTCAAGTTTGGCAATTTCATTCTTCTTCATTTGCACCTTCTCTTTCTGAGATTCAATCGCAGATTTCACTTGTACCTTGCGTCCATTTGCAGCTTTTTCCAGAAGAACCTTGGCGTGACCTTCATGATCTGTGAAAGCACAAGCGTTGCATATGGGAACTTCGCAGATCTTACAAAAAAATTCCAGTTCCTTCTTTTCGTGTCCTGGTGTACTACAAAATGTTGGTCGCTTTAAAACGTTCTCAAAGTCCTCGTCTTGGAAGTCTCTAAGCGCCAACACACGGTGTTCTTTGTTAGCTTTGATTCCATTATGAAGGCTGATACAGTCGGCTTCGCACCAGAATGCACAACACTGGAAACAGTAGAAACTCTGAGAGCTTTTCTTGTCGCAATTTCCACACTTCACTCCCGTGGTATTGCACTCTTTGATGGCCAACACATCCAGCAAACTATTTATTCGAAAGTTGGTGGGCAGGGCGCTCAGATTTCCGTTTCCAGGTAGTCTACTTTCTCTTCGGCATTCTGGGCATGTTATGATATCATGGCGACCACTCGTTCGTAGAATCCCTTTCAAGCAATGAAGACAAAAATTGTGTAAACACGGCAGCTGTTTTGGTTCCGTGAACATGTTCATGCACACAGAACAGGATACTTCCTCATGCAGGTTGTTTAGCAAGGTTTTTATATCCATGTCGTGGTTAATTTTGACGAAAACGCTTTAGATTGATCAGAGTTGAAAACGCCTCAAACAGTGAAGTCTTGTGATCGGATACGGTATTCATTAACCTGATATCGACCAATCACGAAGTGAAATCATAGATTGTTTTGCGTTTTTTGATTTCTAAGAATAATCACAGCAAACGCCAAGAGTTCTGAGAATGTGATCAGCAAAGCTTGACCTCCAAATTAAAGCTGTCTGCAGTACATTATTTTGGAAAATATTTGAAAGATTGCAGGAGGACAAAACCGGATCAACTTATTTCAATCGCGGTATTAATTTTGCTCGATTTATAGAATTTGAAAAGAACGATAAATCATTTCTTGTCTGATAATTCGTCTGCATATAAATACGGTAAAGAGAAGGATTAGCCGTTCAGATAAACAATCGACGGATCATGTATTAGCTTGCGCGTATATCTATACACAGACGATTGAGACGAATTATAAGATGAATCAAAGTTTTTAACCAAATTCTTCGCAGACGGATGATCGTTTATAAGTAAAAATGGAGCCATTCCTTTAATCGCAGACATTTTTTTAACTATTTTTAAAATTTGCATGGAAACTGGTGTGCTGCCTCGCCCGGCAACTTCAGTAAACACACGTTGATTACATGAACACGAAATTGAAGGAGGGTGAAAGGAAAAAGAAACCTGTTTTTTGAAATCTTTGAATTTTTATTCAAAACATCTTTTAATTAGAACACTTGACCAAGTGCATTTGTAACCCCCGGTTACCTGAACAGCAACATACAGTAACAATTAATCCACTTCATTTTCAAGCTTGTAAGTTTGTAGTCTGGCGTTTTCAAGTTCTTCAGGGTCTGCTAAATAACCTCTGTTCTCTGCGTTTGTGTAATACTCCATTAATTTCTTGGGCGGGCGAGCTCTTCTGGGAATCCTGCGTCCTTCAAACTTCTCTGGTTTTAGTAACAGGCGGAGCCCCAGTTTGTTGTAATAGGCACAAGTAATTTTGCCGCCCTGTCGTTCGATAGCTTTTATCGCAGTTTTTGATGCTCTACTCACTTCGATATCAAGTTTGGCCTGGAACCAAGTCGTTCCCTGTCAGGTAACAAGTTCAGCGTTAGGGAACAAGCTAACTGCAAACTGGCAGGTAAACAAGGAAAAAACTGTTGTGAAATGCTCCAAAACTAAGTGTTTGGAATACGGATACCCTGCTCTATATCAGTAACCCTTTGGGCGCCACATAGGTATTTTGGGGCATAATTATATAGCAGTCAGTCAATCCAGTATTGTCAGCATAGCTATTATTCTTTAATTTTTTAAAACTGTCCAATTAAGGATTAATTTGGATAGTTTCAAATAAGGATTTCCCTTTAAAAATAGGCAAACTGTCCAATTTAGAAAAAATAGGACAGTTTGTCTGAGCCAATCAAGTCCCAGGGAATACTTAACAATTAGACTACGAGCCCGAGTTTTCTATGAGCGAATAGTCAACGAGGCGCAGCCGAGTTGACTATCGCTCATAGAAAACGAGGGCGAGTAGTCTAATTGTTTTAGTAGAAACTCTAAAGGGTTACATTCCAAAAGCTACAATCTTTAAGTATTTTTTGAGCCAAAAATCAAGAAAAATCTTGCATTCAAAGAGCAACGCGCGCGCGATCGTTTTCTATCGGCGAATAGAAAACAGTGGGAGAACCAATCAGCTTCGCGGATTTCCAATAGAACAAAGCTGAGTTTCTACTAAAATAGGTTATAGAAACTAGCCAATCAGCCGAAAGCAATGATAGCATTTGCAGTTGACAATGGTGGAGTTTAGCGCCGGAGATTTGCCAAATGTTTCTATTTCCCATGACCTTTTCAGCGATATCACCGCAGATGAGAGATTTCCTACGTTGCCAGAAGAGGAGCTTGCCAACCTGAGAGGCAAAAACCAAAACCAGAACACCTCCAAGAGCACAAAAACTTGACTGAATGTTTTCAACGAGTGGAAAGTGCAGCGTAACGAAGCGAGAAAGTTGGAAGATATCCCTTGTCATGAGCTAGACGCAATTCTTTACCGTTTTTTCGCGGAAATTCGAAAAAAGGACGGTCAAGATCACGAACCAGAAAGTTTGGCTGTCATGCAATGCTCGTTAGACCGTCATTTGAAAAACTGTGGCAGAAACTACAGTATTTTGCGAGATCGTGTAAAACCCAAGATGTTCGTCCACCTGAACTAAAAAACTGTGGGCCATTCTACTTGACAACCATTTCAAAACCAAAGGGCCAATTTTGGTGTAGCAGACAGCGAACTGGTGAACACAAAATTGGATAAATCATGAAGGACATGGCTGTAAAGTCTGGTTTAACAGCTGCCACTGCTAAGAAAATTACCAACCATTCGAGCAGAAAAGCGTGTGTACAAAAGCTAAAGAATGCTGGTGTCCTCAGAGACAAAATCATTGACGTAACTGGACACCGCAATGTTCCCAGTCCAAATTCCTATGAAGGGGATGACGAAAACCAGACAAAAGAACTCTCAAATATAATCAGTGGATGCAATCAAATGAGTGACACTCAACAAGAAAGTAACAGCAGCCCTGATATAAAAGAGAGACTACCTCTTCAAGCTCGTACTTCCAGCAACAACTTCAGCACTATCAATAACTTCACAGGTACGGTGAATTTTTATGGTGGGTTTCCTGGACCATCTAATGAGCAAATGACATCTTTCGAAAGCACAGAACCTCAGCATTCATGGAAAAGGATCAGAGCTCCTGTACTCTCAGACTCAGATGAGGACTAAGTATTGTTGACTTTACAAGAACTATCATTTAATAGCATTATTTCCTGTAATTTGGTCCTCTTTAATGTTTGTTTAATTAATACTTTTTTTCTATTTGTAGCTGGATTTAGTATTGAATAATAAAAAACAAATATTTTTCACACCTTTGAAATTTAAATATTTTCTTCCATTATTTCTTATCATAAATTTCTCCACTCCTCATTCAATATTGCGAGTGTTTTATTGCTACAAACCTTATTTTATTCTATGTCATACTGGATATTTTGAAAATAATATACCGGTATATTTAAAAACTGCTTTACTTTCACTTTACACTTTCATAATTTGCAGTATTCTTTTTTTCCATTATATTATTGTTATTCTGTGTGATTATGGCCTTCCATTCTGCCGAAT